>LR738712.1:742426901-742502273 GCA_902687465.1 Secale cereale
GATGAATAATAACATCGAGTTGTCCACTGGGTTTACGTAACATGGCATGTTCACGATGGATCCTCGCGGTATGGTGACTATTCGTATATTGAAATGCACAAGCGACTGTTTCTCATTAAAAATGCAATTAAACTAATGGTCCATTGCTGATTCATTAGTAGGGTCAAGGTACCAATCATCCAAGCCGTACATAATCTTGTCCATGCGACTTTCAAAGGTTTCCGATGTGTTAGAAAACACAACATTTTCATTGAGATCAAGCAGGAGGTCAAGGCATGGCCTATAGAGCATCTGAAGGCATGTGGCGTAAAACCCCACTGGCGCAGACAAACAATAGAAACAAGCTAGACCTTTCACATGTGCTTGCTTTGCATAGCAACAAGGTGTAGCTCTTCCTTGCCGGCCACCACCACGGTGGTCTACACACATCACAATAAAATGATGACACGAATTTATGATTCAGAAAATATGCATATACATCCAGTTAATTTAGCCAGAAGTCATGGGAACTTTATGTCTTGATATTATCCAATATGTTTTAATGCAATATTTGTACCAAAAGTTGGGAGCCACTTCACTGGAATGTAACAATACAACCTTAAATCTTGAAGTAGGTCTGAAGTGCGCTACTGGTGGAGCAAATCTAGGGAGACCATATTTTACCTGCCGCGTCCTCGTAAATTCTACAATAAATATTTAATGGAATTATTATCATCCAAGTCATACATAATCTTGTCCATGCGACTTTTGAAGGTCTCCGATGTGTTAGAAAACACAACGGTTTCATCAAGATCAAGAACGAGGGCCAGACATCGCTTATTGAGCATCTGAAGGCGTGCAGCGTAAAGCCCCGCCAGTGCGGACAAATATCAGAAACAAGCTAGAACTTTCACATGCTTTCTTTGCATAGAAATAAGGTGTAGTTCTTTCAGCAAGGCCTCCACCACAACGGTCTATACACAACACAATAAAATGATGAGATGAATTAATGATTTATAAAATGTGCATATACATCCAGTTAATTCGGTCTGAAGTCAAGGGAACTTTGTGCCATTGATCCTATGCAACAAGATTTGATACAATATTTGTACCAAAACTTGGGATTCTCTAGACTGGAAGGTTACCATACAACCTTGAATCTTGAAGCAAGTGTGAATTGCACTACTAGTGGAGCAAATCTAGGGGACATCTCTTTAGCTACTGCCTCCTCGTTAATTCTAAAACAAAAAATTGATGGTTTGATTATCATTGAAGCCGTACATAATCTTCTTCATGCCACTTTCGAAGGTTTTCGATGTGCTAGAAAACACAACGGTTTCATCCAGATCAAGCATGATTGCAAGGCATCACTTATTGAGCATCTGAAGGCATGCGGCATAAAGCCCCGCTGGTGCGGACCAACACCTGAAGCAAGGTAGACCTTTGCATAGCA
Organism: Secale cereale; assembly: GCA_902687465.1. Classification (NCBI taxonomy): domain Eukaryota; kingdom Viridiplantae; phylum Streptophyta; class Magnoliopsida; order Poales; family Poaceae; genus Secale; species Secale cereale. The sequence continues at coordinate 742,428,334 of LR738712.1, forward strand.
ACAAGGTGTAGCTCTTCCTCTCCGGCCTCCAACATAGCGTTCTACACATAGCACAATAAAATGATGAGAGAAATTAATAATTTAAAAAATGTGCATATACATCCAGTTAATCCAGTGCTAACATGATACAAGGTTAACAAATTCAATTTCAGATGTGTCAAAAAAACTCAAATTTGTTTGAGTGTTCTTCACATATTTGTCCCCATCCTAAAAATATTCAGATGAAAATGTGAAATACACAAAGATAAATCCAGATGAGAATAGTGTTGTTTTACACTATTCTTTCCTTTGTCATTATTGACACTATTCATGTTGGATTTAACTATTGTTGTTTCTATTTGTGTATTTTGTATTTTGGTCCGAATTTTTTAGGCATTGTAGACACATATGTGATGAACATTCATAATTTAGTACTTCATTAGTTGTTGATCTGACTAATATCTATTACGGATTTAGTTGGTTACGTTGACCAAGTAGCCATTCAAGTCAAATATCCCTCACTAGCTATTGTGTATGCCAAGATACAGTTTAGTTTTGTGTTCATCATACCTAAAGGAATTTAAGACCTATAATTGTATTATGCCTTATTCGACATTCATTTTCAGTAAATTGGGATCCCCAATTAATATTGTGTAATATAAGCTTAATTTTATTCCTTTAGTTAAGGAAGTTAACAAGTAGAACCTATTGAACAAAACTAGGATGTTCATTAATTCTTGCTCCTCTCTACTTCACCACTTATATTGCCAGCCAGTACAATTGGAGCAACACTGTGTCTTGCGGTATTATTATTCTGTTATATAATTGCAGGTGATGTCAAATTACTGAATGTTAGGCATGGATCAAACTACATAAATGTAGCTTGAAAATACCTTGAACTGGGATGTTCATTAATTCTTGCACCTCTCTACTTCACCACTTATATTGTCAGCCAGTACTATTGGAGCAACACCGTGTCTTGAGGTATTACTAATCTGTTATATAATTTCTGGTGATGTAAAATTTCTGAATGTTAGGCATGGATCAAACTATATAAATGTAGCTTGAAAATACCTTCAACTTAATATAGTCACCAACATCCGGGTTGTATGGATGATCCAATACCTCATTTTCATTAATTTCATTCATTTATATTTTTCAGTAGCATCCCATCAAGCTCACCATAACAAAACCCATTCATTAAATAGATATGAAAGACAAAAACAGAGACTAAATTTAGAGCTGAGGCTATAAATTATTATCGCATATATTGTATACCGACTTCAAGAATACTTTGCGGACATGGAATGCAAAATTTGTTAGAATCTGACGTGCTCTATAACCTTTGAGTACCTGACATAAAATGCATGTAACATTTTAGACTAGTCCATATATTACGTTCATAAATAAAAATACAGAAGGATTAAGATACAATAAATTACCTTGTCTTTAAGGGCAGCTAATGGTTTGTAAGCTGGCACTACAAAAATTTGATATGTTTCTCTCTCAGCCCAAACATCCGTACTGTCATCATGCACCATAGCCATTCTTCGGTGACATCAAATATCTCGAAACACATGGTCAAGTGTCTTCTTGGAATCTGATATCCAACGAAAAAAGGTGCATGCGGTTTGGACAAGAGCGGTCATCAGTGTTACCCAGTATTCCAACCGTCTAAAATTGTCTCATTTACTCATAGGTAAGGATTCTTTTAGTAGTTATGTTTGTAATAAAGACATGCATGATGACACAAATAATTCTAATTATTTGATTGATTTAAATCCAAATACTATGCAACAATAGCTACAGAAAATTAACGCAAAGAAATATATTGTCTATTTTTGTCTACAGTGTTTGAGAAATACCACTTGGCAGTTAGCAATCTACACACTTATTCCTATCCAGCGTAGCTGTCAATATTTAGCATGTGACTAGCGTGGGTCTGATGACAGAAAATAAGAAAAAATCATTACTAATTTTACCTGGCCTCACACATATTAAATGTTGTGAAATCTCTCTTGGGTTGTTCAAGCAGTCTCCATATCTCAAGAGCATAATCTCTTCCAGCTATTGTGCAATCATAGACCTTAAATCTTTGGCGCCCACCGGTAGTAATCAAATAATGGTTCATATCATCCCAACCAGGCCTTGTCTTCACAAAAGAACCAATGCTTGGATCATGAATGGCATGTAGTATTGCAGCAAATAAGAATTGACAATATAGGCAAGTAATTATTGACCAGAAGATACAGAAAATAAAAGAAGGTATCACACAAAAAACACATATTGGAAAATAACTGGTACATGACATATTAAAAAATAGAAATGGACACATAAATTATAGGACAGGAGCAGCTGCCAAAACATCGACAATCAGTGTTGAACAGGGAATACTATTTTAATATACTCGCAACGTGTGCATGCTGCTATGTCGTATAATATCAGGTGGTACCATCATCCAAGTGCTAGCAGGATACCAATTTAAAAAATTCAACTTTTAATGTGTAAAAAAATCTATTTTTTAATGTTCATTAAATGTGTGTTCACATCCCCTAGAAAATTCACGTCAAAATGTGAAATACACAAAGAGAAATCCAGATGAGAATGGTGTCATTTTTGACACTATTCATCCCTTTGTCTTTATTGACACTATTCATGCTAGATTTCTTTTTTTTTCTTTTTGTGTATTTCACATTTTCGTCTGAATGTTTTAGGGGTTGTAGACACATATGTGATGAACATTCACAAAAAAATCACTTTTTTGACACATCTAGAGTTGAATATTTCAAACCGGTAGGATGGTATCACCTGATATTATCGTGGTTCTTCTAGACTATATGGATTTGGCTTGAATAAACTAGCTTATTTGGAATTAGAATTGCATAATACACATATAATTACATTTCAAGAATTTTGACATAATTAAATTGGGTTCAATCTTGAGATCAACGTCAATGTCTCTTGAATCTAGATTAAACTCTGCATTTTATGTTGGCTGCTCGATATAAGCCCAAAGGCTAAAATAATATGCCACCTGTCTAATAGAGTAACGTCGTTCAAGCCTAGAAAAAAGGGAACTTCCTGGATAAATAAAAAATAACATAAACAACAACAAAATGGAAATTTTTGGATTTTAAGATTAGTTTGTACGCAACATAAATACATTTCAGCTAGAGAAAACATACTGATTTGCCACAAGAAAAAATACTATGGATAATGTTGCTTAACTTGATGATCAGCACTGAACCAATTTTTAAGTAGAAACTAATTCTATTCGGGATTGTTCGGTGATTTGCAACACAATATTAGATTACATGATCCCATTGGAGTGATGTGAGTCAGTATCACATTCCTGCCCGATCCCATGATTACTCGATGAATAATAACATCGAGTTGTCCACTGGGTTTACGTAACATGGCATGTTCACGATGGATCCTCGCGGTATGGTGACTATTCGTATATTGAAATGCACAAGCGACTGTTTCTCATTAAAAATGCAATTAAACTAATGGTCCATTGCTGATTCATTAGTAGGGTCAAGGTACCAATCATCCAAGCCGTACATAATCTTGTCCATGCGACTTTCAAAGGTTTCCGATGTGTTAGAAAACACAACATTTTCATTGAGATCAAGCAGGAGGTCAAGGCATGGCCTATAGAGCATCTGAAGGCATGTGGCGTAAAACCCCACTGGCACAGACAAACAATAGAAACAAGCTAGACCTTTCACATGTGCTTGCTTTGCATAGCAACAAGGTGTAGCTCTTCCTTGCCGGCCACCACCACGGTGGTCTACACACATCACAATAAAATGATGACACAAATTTATGATTCAGAAAATATGCATATACATCCAGTTAATTTAGCCAGAAGTCATGGGAACTTTATGTCTTGATATTATCCAATATGTTTTAATGCAATATTTGTACCAAAAGTTGGGAGCCACTTCACTGGAATGTAACAATACAACCTTAAATCTTGAAGCAGGTCTGAAGTGCGCTACTGGTGGAGCAAATCTAGGGAGACCATATTTTACCTGCCGCGTCCTCGTAAATTCTACAATAAATATTTAATGGAATTATTATCATCCAAGTCATACATAATCTTGTCCATGCGACTTTTGAAGGTCTCCGATGTGTTAGAAAACACAACGGTTTCATCAAGATCAAGAACGAGGGCCAGACATCGCTTATTGAGCATCTGAAGGCGTGCAGCGTAAAGCCCCGCCAGTGCGGACAAATATCAGAAACAAGCTAGAACTTTCACATGCTTTCTTTGCATAGAAATAAGGTGTAGTTCTTTCAGCAAGGCCTCCACCACAACGGTCTATACACAACACAATAAAATGATGAGATGAATTAATGATTTATAAAATGTGCATATACATACAGTTAATTCGGTCAGAAGTCAAGGGAACTTTGTTCCATTGATCCTATGCAACAAGATTTGATACAATATTTGTACCAAAACTTGGGATTCTCTAGACTGGAAGGTTACCATACAATCTTGAATCTTGAAGCAAGTGTGAATTGCACTACTAGTGGAGCAAATCTAGGGGACATCTCTTTAGCTACTGCCTCCTCGTTAATTCTAAAACAAAAAATTGATGGTTTGATTATCATTGAAGCCGTACATAATCTTCTTCATGCCACTTTCGAAGGTATTCGATGTGCTAGAAAACACAACGGTTTCATCCAGATCAAGCATGATTGCAAGGCATCACTTATTGAGCATCTGAAGGCATGCGGCATAAAGCCCCGCTGGTGCGGACCAACACCTGAAGCAAGGTAGACCTTTGCATAGCAACAAGGTGTAGCTCTTCCTCTCCGGCCTCCAACATAGCGTTCTACACATAGCACAATAAAATGATGAGAGAAATTAATAATTTAAAAAATGTGCATATACATCCAGTTAATCCAGTGCTAACATGATACAAGGTTAACAAATTCAATTTCAGATGTGTCAAAAAAACTCAAATTTGTTTGAGTGTTCTTCACATATTTGTCCCCATCCTAAAAATATTCAGATGAAAATGTGAAATACACAAAGATAAATCCAGATGAGAATAGTGTTGTTTTACACTATTCTTTCCTTTGTCATTATTGGCACTATTCATGTTGGATTTAACTGTTTTTGTTTCTATTTGTGTATTTTGTATTTTGGTCCGAATTTTTTAGGCATTGTAGACACATATGTGATGAACATTCATAATTTAGTACTTCATTAGTTGTTGATCTGACTAATATCTATTACGGATTTAGTTGGTTACGATGACCAAGTAGCCATTCAAGTCAAATATCCCTCACTAGCTATTGTGTATGCCAAGATATAGTTTAGTTTTGTGTTCATCATACCTAAAGGAATTTAAGACCTATAATTGTATTATGCCTTATTCGACATTCATTTTCAGTAAATTGGGATCCCCAATTAATATTGTGTAATATAAGCTTAATTTTATTCCTTTAGTTAAGAAAGTTAACAAGTAGAACCTATTGAACAAAACTAGGATGTTCATTAATTCTTGCTCCTCTCTACTTCACCACTTATATTGCCAGCCAGTACAATTGGAGCAACACTGTGTCTTGCGGTATTATTATTCTGTTATATAATTGCAGGTGATGTCAAATTACTGAATGTTAGGCATGGATCAAACTACATAAATGTAGCTTGAAAATACCTTGAACTGGGATGTTCATTAATTCTTGCACCTCTCTACTTCACCACTTATATTGTCAGCCAGTACTATTGGAGCAACACCGTGTCTTGAGGTATTACTATTTGTCGGGGGAAACTGTCCGCCACGAACACCTATGGGACCGGAGCCCCTTGTCTGTGCGGTATGAGGGCGGAGGGAGCACGAAGAGCAGATCGAAGCGAGCACGCGGGCAGTTTTACCCAGGTTCGGGCTGCGGTAGACGCGTAAAACCCTACTCCTGCTTGGTGGTGTATTGAGTTTGAGCGCTCGGGAGCTTGAAGAAGCAGCTACACCCAGCGCGAGAGTGATCTAGGTTCCGAACCCCCTCCACGTTGTGCATGGGCCTCCTTTTATAGAGCAAGGGGTCACCGACAGGTGTCAACGTAGGAGAAAGGGGCAAAAATGTAAAAGAGGTGGTAGTTGTAACAGTGCGGGAACAGTGGAGCTACAGTACAGAACAGTGGTCTATACCTACTTTAACAGTGGGGGACATGGGCATTCAATGCCCGTCGCCGTCGACCCCAAAAGCTCCCGCCTTAGCGTCTCCGTCTACCACGGCGATGGATCCATCACCGTGGAGTGCCACCGTGTACCCCAGGCTGCACAGCTATCCGCCACGCGTCCCTGGATAGGCCCCAGGGTGACGCGTGGGCCGATGAGCTGGAGCGTAGGTACACAGCGCAGCCTTCCCGGCAAGCACCTTGCCGGGGCCTTGATCTTGCCGGGCCCGGGAGCTTGCCGCTCCCTGGACCCTTGCCGGGGCACATATAGCGCCGAGGCGTTGTCTTCTAGTCTTCCTGGCAAGCTCCTCTTGCCAGGGTCTTGTGTTAGCGGAGCAGTCTTGAGCCTGGTACGGCCTTCCCGGCAAGCTCCTCTTGCCGGGGTCTCGATCTCATGTCTTGCATACTTTGTTTTTGAATGGTTTAATAGGGAGCAGGAAAGGTCTCCGGCGAGCACGCGGTAAACCCTGCCGCGGGAAGCTGCAACTGTCCGTGCACAAGTTGGGGTACTAAGGTACCCCTACCTTAGTACACCGACAGGAGCCCCCGGGCCTGGGCCACACACGGTGCCGAGCGCTGTTGGGCCAGGCCCAAAACAGTGCACGGGCACCCGCGGCCCGCGGCGCGCCGAATCCACTTCCATATCCGCCGCACCCCACGGTAACGGCACGCGTCGATCGCGGCGCCGTGGGATGGGACGTGCCCACGATCTCTTAATGGAAAGGGCGAAACGCCCCCCACTCCCCCATAAAAGCAGAGGAAGCGGGCGCGGTTCCCCTCCTTGCGCTTTCATTGCATCGTCTTCCTCCTCCAAAGATTCTCTCTTGCGCTCTGCCTCCACATCTCCGCCGCCGCCGAGCTCTTCGTTCCCCTCCTTCCGCCGCGTCCGCCATGGCCCCAAAGACCGACAAGGCGAAGGCGGAGAAGTCCAAGCGGGAGAAATCGGAGCAAGCGGCCAAGCTCATCGTGTACCGGAAGCGGCATGTCGTCTTCCCGCCGAAGCTCGGCGTGCGGGAGCTCTGGAACAAGTATTACTTGTTCTGGTCCAAGGAAACCGACGCGCATCCCCGCACGCGAGCATATCCGGCCGCCGCCAAGGACAACTATCCCGGCGGGTACTACTTTTTTGCTGCCTTCTTTCATTGTGGTCTCTGTCCTCCTTTCTCGAACTTCTTTTGCGACGTCATGAACACATATGGCCTCCATCTGCTTGACTTCACCCCCAACGCCATCCTCACCATGGCTGTTTTCGCACACATGTGCGAAAACTTCATAGGAGTCCACCCCAATGTAGCACTCTTTAGACACTTCTTCACTCCTAGAGCCGAGGCCGATGCCCCCCTCTCCGGAGGAATTTCTTGGGTCTTTCGTCTGAATAAAAAGGGTGCGTACTTGCCGGGGGAGCTCCGCGGCAAGTGGGAGGAATGGCGAGCGGAGTGGTGCTGGATCGTCGAAGACCAGCCGCAAGCCTTCACCGCGCCGCGCACAACGCCCATCGTGCGCGGCAGGGACTGGAGTGAGCTGGACTCGGACGATATCAAGCTCGATATCGCCCTTGTCCGGATTCTTCGTCTTCGGATGGCCAAGCTGTCAGTTGCTGAGGTGGGCGCAGATTTCCTCCGCCGGCGCATCGCCCCTCTCCAAGACCGGAAGAGGCCGGCCTGGGAGTACGGCGGCCCGGCAGACATAATGAGGCTGCGCCCCGGGCTCAACTTCAACTTCACCACGCTGGAGCTGAGGGGAATGGTCCGGGAACTTTTCAAGTACGACCCGGCACACCCCGAGTGGTTCAGGACTCCCCGGGAAGTGGTGCCGCTCTGCAACAACATCGTCAGGGATCGGATCCTCGCCATGATGCCCATGTGTGACTCGCATGGCTTGGACCGTACGTGGATTGCTCCGAAGCCCATCGACGTCCTCAACTTCTACGACAACCTCGCAGAGGTGGCGAAGAACAAGGACGACCTCAAGCTGCACACACGGGACACCACCGACCAGGAGATCGCCTACATAGCTTCCCGGGCTGAAGAGGCCGCCGCAGCCGCGGCGGCAGGAATTTTCGGATACTCGCCGGAAGAGGCGGAAGCTGCGGACGCGTCCACCCAAGCGGAGGAGGCGGAGATCCGCAGGTTGCTGAATCTTCCTCCCGACGCGCTCGCCGGGGTCCCCTCGCTGAGGCACTCCGGATTACACGGGATCGCGGCCGAGGCCGCGGCAATGGAGGGTACCGCCGGAGGGAGCAGAGGCGCCGCGAGGGGCGGAGGCGCCAAGGGAAAGGGGACCGCAGCGCAGGACGCTGGGCCCAGTGAGCCGGCCGGGGAAGAGGAGGAGGAGGAGGAGGCCGAGGACTCCGGCGGATCCACGGAGTTGTACGCCGACGACCTCTCCTCGTCGGAGGGCTCCCCGCCCCCGGCAAGCCCGAGGCAGTCCCCAGTGAAGCGCCTCCGCAAGGCGGCGACGGGGGAGAGGGCGCAGGCGCCCCGGCAACAGCCACCTCGCCGGGCGGCTCCCCGGGGGAGTCAAGCCGCGCCAAGGCCGTCCGGCGCACCAGCCGCAACGGAGGCGGCCCGTGCGCGGACCACGACGGAGGCGTCTCGCAGGCCGGCAGCGAGCCGGCAGGGGTCTTCTCGGAGCGGAGCAGCGGCTCCGCCCGCCCCTCGGGCGCCGGCTACCACAGGGGCTAGGTCTTCGCAGCCCCCAGCCCCGGTGAACACCAAGCGCGCGAGGGAGTCTTCGTCTTCCGCTCCTCGCGCCGACGCGCCCACGGTGGAGTATGATTTCTCCGCCCTGAGCGAGGACGACGAGGAGGACCAGGAGTAAGGATCCGGGACCTTACACCTTCTCGATTTCTGTCTTGATTTTTTTTTTGTTGATGTTGACTCTGTTTATTGTTCTGATTTCAGGTCCCTGGCCCATCACGCGGCGAAGAAGGCCAAGGCGCCCGAGGTCGAGGTCGTGGAAGACTCGGCAGCTGCGGCAGCAGGGGGTGTGCCGGAGCCGAGCCTGCCGGACCCGAGCGCTGCTCCGAGGAGCAGCCCCCAGCGTAGCCCGCAGCGCAGCCCCCAGCGTAAGTCTGGGGTTTTCTCTTTTCGCTTGTCGGGGTACGCCTGAGGATTTGGTTTTGTCTTCATGTCTTGACGTTCCTTGTCTTGTTCTGTGCAGAGGTGGAGCCACAGCGGGAAGAGCGCCCGGAGACTGTCGTTGAGGAGCCGCAGGCCCAGCCGTCCCCGCCAAGGCAGAACTCTCCGGCAAGGGAGAGTGCTCCGCCAAGGGCGGGTACTCCGCCGAGGCAGAGTACCCCGCCAAGGGCGAGCAGCTCGGCGAGGGCGGCCACTCCGCCAAGGCCGAGCTCCCCGGCGAGGGAGCCCGCCGCTGAGGACGTCCGCCAAGGTATGTTTTGTGACTTGTTTTCTTGGCCTGCCTCTTTTTGGATTTTTGCTTGAATCTTGAACTTCTTTTTCTTCTTCTTCTTTATAGATCTTCCCCCTCCTGAGCCCATGGAGACGGAGGTTATCAACCTCGAGGAGGAGGGCGCGCAGGGCGGCGGCGGCGATGCTCCTGTCGTCGAGGAGATGGCCGAGGCCGCCGAGCCGGCCGCGCAGGAGACTGCCCCGGCTGCGGACGCAGCGGCTGGGGAGGGGGACGGCGACCACACCGCCGGCCCGGAGGCGGCGGGAGCATCGGATGCTGCACCGGCCACCGGCCCCTCCGCCAACAAGGAGCAGGGGTACTATCTTGAGGCCCCCAATGTCGTCTTCATCCAGATGCCTTGGGGGTCTTCATCGCGAGCTCCTGCGGAGGGCGAGGCGTTCGACGGAGAAGTCCTCGCCTCCGCAGGCCTGAAGATCGTCGAGGAGCCCGGCGGGAGTGAGGGGCCCGAGGAGGAGAGGTTGCTCCACCAGCTCCTGGCCCTTTACCGGGCCAGGCAGGCGAAACTCGCCTCCCGGGAGGCCCTTGCCGCCAAGGCCGCCGCGGAAATGGAGAAGCGTGCGGCGGAGCTCAGCGCCGCCAACCAGGCGGCCCTCCGCGAGGTGGCGGAGGAGCGTGAGCGTCTCGCCGGCGAGTACCAGGAGTGGGTGCTCGAGAAGGCTGAAGCTGAAGAACAGCAGCGGCTCGCCGGGGTGGAGATGTCCCGGCGAGAGGGAGAGCTCGCGCAGCGGAAGGTCGAGCTCGACTCCCACGAGGAGGACCTTGCCGCTCGCGAGGCAGCCCTTGGCGGGGAGCTGAAGGAGGCGAAAGCCGCCGCGGTTGCCGCGGAAGACGCCAAGAAGGAGCTTGCCGCCAAGGTTGAACAGCTGGAGAAAGCGCTGAAGGTGAGCGCAGAGAAGGTTGCCGCGCTCATCTTGGAGCGCGAGAAGGACGCTCACACAAACTCCGAGCTTCAGGTGAGTCTCTCCAAGAGGGGCGACGAGCTGAAGGCCGCCAAGGACTCCATCGAGGACTTGGAACTGAAGGTCACCACTCTGAAGGATTCGCTCGACGCCGCCCGGGCTCAGGAGAACAAGCTGAAGGAGGAGCTCCGCAAGGAGCGGACCTTGGTGGAGAGCGTCAACAAGGCATCCGAGCTCTTCCGCCAGACCATCGAGGTATGGACCGAAGACTTGGTTTCTTCTGCGTCCAACATTGACCAGGAGCTGCTGGCGCTGAAGGTCGAACACCTCATCTACTCGCCGGATCCGGATCTCCCGCACAGCGCCAAGCTCAGCCTCTTCTTCAGAGGGATCGCGCCGGCCCTTGCAGGTCTCCGGAACCGCATCCCCGCGCAGTTGGCCGAGGAGTCGCGCCTGCTCTGCGCGGGGACTCTGGAGCGGGTGCTGACGAAGATCGTGTACCGCAACCCGGGAATCAATCTCACGAACGTTCTTCGCAGCTTGCCGGCTGATGCAGACACGGAGGCCCTGAAGGAGCAGGTCGGCCACATCATCGCCAAGGTGGCAAAGCTTGGCAGGAAGGAGGGCGACCGCGTAGACTAGGGCTCCATTATCTTTATCTTTTTGTTGCTGCACATTATGTCATGAACTCATTAGTCCATTGCGACAGGTTATCCTTTGTAAGATATTTACTTTATTTTGATCAATCAGTGCAATGTTATCTTCCTTGTCTTAATCCTTGACTTTGTATGTTTTTCACCCTACGCTCCCGGGGAGCTTGCCGGCAAGGGGCCTTTGCCGCGAGCGCTGAGTGCTGGACTCTGAGCAGCCTGCTGGCCAAGGTCCTCGCCGGCAAGCAACCTTGCCGCAGCTAGTCGCAACGCACTTAGCTTGCTGAGCGTACTCGGAAACGAAGCAAGGGTGCGACACTTGTCGCAGCTCACTTAAATCGTTGAGTGAACTCGAAAACAAGATAAGGGTGCGGCAAGCTACGGGTAGGTTCCTCCGCGCACAGGTTTTCCATACAAAATGTGATCGTTCAAGGAAGACAACTAAAATTTAAAATTTGAACTGGTCAAATTCTAACAACTTATCTTTCATATGCTGCTTGCTTATATTGCTTGCTTTCCGGTAAGGCTTCTCTTTCTTGAACAGCACTTGGTTCCTCCTCCACCTCCTTCCCCCCCGGCAAACTTGTGCGCGAGGAACGTTCCTTCTGCTTAAGAGGAAAGAAAAGGGAGAGGGAAACAAGCATATGGCCTTTCGGCGTGCTAATGCTTACCGTATACTTGAGTGTTGCATCAAATGCCAAATAGAACATGCAAATAACAAAGAAAAGCATGCAAAAGGCGATCGATGCGAAAAACACAAAAACTTTACTGATGCACGGGGTCTGCGCCCGGCTTTGTACAAAGGGTTACATGCAACAGCGGCAAAGCTTGTACAAAAGGTGGTTGCCGGAGCGGATCACGGCAACCGCGCCTTAGGGGTGAAACTTGCGAAGATGCTCTATGTTCCAGGAGTTGCTCACCGGTAAGCCTTCTTCGGTCTCGAGGCGGACAGCGCCGGGCCTCGTAACTTGTCTCACCCGATAAGGGCCTTCCCACTTCGGCGTCAACTTGTTGGAATTCTTGGCGGACTGAACACGCCGAAGAACAAGGTCGCCTTCCTCGAGACTCCTGGCCTTGACTTTGCGGCTATGATAGCGGCGCAAAGCTTGCTGGTATCGAGCAGCTCGTACAGCAGCCTGGAGACGTCCCTCCTCAAGGAGCAATGCGTCATCTTGCCGCAGTTGCTCTTGCTCGAGCTCATCATAAGCGAGCACTCGAGGAGATCCGTATACGAGTTCCGTGGGGAGAACTGCCTCTGCTCCATAGACTAGAGCAAAAGGTGTCTGTCCGGTGGCTCGACTTGGTGTCGTTCTGATTGACCAAAGAGCCGCCGGGAGCTCCTCTATCCAATTTCTTCCGCACTTGCGCAGCCTGTCAAACGTCCTTGTCTTGAGTCCGCGCAGCACTTCAGCATTTGCCCTCTCCGCTTGACCGTTGCTCCTCGGGTGAGCAACAGAAGCGAAACAGACCTTGGCGCCAAGGTCTTGGACGTACTGCATGAAGGTGCGACTGGTGAATTGCGTACCGTTGTCGGTGATGATCCTGTTAGGGATCCCGAAACGGCAAACAATCGACCTGAAGAACCTGACCGCTGACTGTGCTGTCACCTTCCTCACTGGCTCCACTTCTGGCCACTTTGTGAACTTGTCGATTGCAACGTACAAGTACTCAAAGCCCCCGACAGCACGAGGGAAAGGGCCGAGGATATCGAGCCCCCAGACCGAGAAGGGCCATGACAAAGGGATTGTTTGGAGAGCTTGAGCTGGCTGATGGATTTGCTTTGCATGGAACTGGCACGCTTCACACTTGGTTACTAGTGCAGTTGCATCTTGGAGGGCTTCTTGCCAAAAGAACCCTTGCCGGAAAGCTTTCCCGGCAAGCGCCCTTGCGCCAATGTGGTGGCCGCATATGCCTCCGTGTATTTCCGCCAACAGCTTCCGTCCATCTTCCCTGGAGATGCACTTCAGTCTGACACCATTGAGCCTTCTTCTGTACAGCTCGTTATCCACGAACTGGTACATACTTGACTGCCTGGTTATCTTCTCTATCTCTTGAGGGTCGTCGGGAAGTTCTCCAGTTTGCAGAAAACGGACGATCTGCTGCGCCCATGCCGGAGCCCGAGGCTCGACGGCAAGGACTAAAGGCTCGAGGGCCGCTGCGGGAACCTCAGCTTCTACGGCAAAGACCTCTGGTCCTGCCGGAGCTGACGGTCCCCCGGCAAGCTCGCCGGGGCGAGGCTTGCCGGGAACGCTTGCTTCAACTGCACAAGCCCGAGGACTTGCAGGAGCAAACTGTTCCTCAGCGTTCTGGTTGTTGATCTTGGGGACCTTGGCGGCGGCCTCAGGAAGATCCGCCGGCAAGTAGTCGCCGGAGACTAACTTTCTCTTCTTGGACTGTCCAATTGATGGTGTAACGGATGGCTGAGTCAGCTTGAGCAAGAAGGTCCCTGGTTCCACAGGTAACTTCATCGCGGCGCACTTTGAAAGGCCATCTGCAATTTCATTTTGAGCTCTCGGGACGTGCTCCATCTGCAAACCTTCAAAGTGTTCTTCAAGCTTTCTCACTTCATCGACATAGGCTTCCATCAAAGGGCTCTGATAGCTCTTGTTAACTTGTCGGACCACCAACTGAGAATCGCCCCGTACAATCAGCTTTCTGATCCCAAGTTCGGCCGCAATCCTGAGGCCGGCAAGCAAGCCTTCATATTCTGCAGTGTTGTTTGTCGCTTGCTCCCTGGGAAAGTGCATCTGGATAACATATTTGAGGTGTTCCCCGGTGGGCGCGATGAGTACCACGCCGGCACCGGCGCCTTGCAGCGAGAAGGCACCGTCAAAATACATTACCCATTCACTTGTCGCTTCTTGCACGGGTGCGCTTGTTTCTTGAACTTCTTCATCTGGCGTTGGGGTCCACTCAGCTATGAATTCTGCCAAAGCTCGGCTCTGTATGGTTGAAGTACTTTCAAACTTGAGTCCAAAGCTCGACAGCTCCAGTGCCCACTCAACGATCCTGCCTGTTGCTTCCGGATTGTGCAATATCCTCTTCAGCGGAAAGCGAGTGACCACTGTTATCTCATGGGCTTGGAAGTAATGGCGCAGCTTTCTCGAGGCCATGAGGAGGCCGAAAAGCAATTTTTGCACACCGGAGTATCTTGATCTAGCCCCCTGGAGAAGGGAACTTACAAAATACACTGGGCGCTGCACCATCTTCTTCCGCACCTCTCCTTGCTCCTGTGCAGAGTCATCCTTGTCGGGACCAGAGCTTGTCGGAGCAGCCCCCTGCTTGTCGCTGGATTCGCTTGCCGGTGGCGCTGACTCCTCGTCGGACTCCCTCTTCGCTACTAACGCAGCACTAACCACCTGGTTGGTTGCCGCTAAGTATAGCAACAACTTTTCCTGTGGTCTAGGTGCGACAAGTATAGGAGTGGAGGACAGGTACCGTTTCAAATCCTGCAACGCCGCCTCCGCTTCCGGAGTCCACTTCATGGGACCTGCCTTCTTCAAGATTTTGAAGAAAGGTAGGGCGCGTTCCGCAGACTTTGAAATGAACCTACTGAGGGCAGCCACACAACCTGCAAGCCTCCTGACATCCTTGACGCGCTTTGGGGCCTCTATCTGCTTAATGGCCTTAATCTTGTCGGGGTTGGCTTCAATCCCCCTCTACGATACAAAGAACCCGAGAAGCTTGCCGGAGGGGACTCCAAAGACGCACGTCTCGGGGTTCAACTTGAGCTGTATTCTGCGCAGATTCTGAAACGTTTCTTCCAAGTCTTGAATCAGGGTTTCCTTGCTCTTGCTCTTCACCACGATGTCATCCATGTAAGCTTCTACATTTCTGTGGATCTGTGGCTCAAAAGCAGTGTACACTACCCTTGCAAAGGTTGAGCCTGCATTCTTCAATCCAAATGGCATGCGAATAAAGCAATAAGTGCCACATGGAGTGATAAATGCAGTCTTCTCTTCATCCTCCTTGGCCATGAAAATCTGATGATAGCCTGAGTATGCATCAAGAAAACAGAGTAGCTCACATCCGGCAGTGGAGTCAACGATCTGGTCAATGCGCGGCAAAGGGAAGGGATCCTTGGGACATGCTTTATTCACATCGGTGAATTCTATACACAGTCTCCACTTCCCGTTGGCCTTGCGCACGACGACTGGGTTTGCCAACCACGTCGGATGGATCACACCTCTAACTAGACCTGCTGCCTCTAGCTTCTTGATTTCTTCGTTGATGAATTCTTGGCGCTCCACGGCTTGCTTCCTTACTTTCTGCTTGATGGGCCGCGCATGAGGACAGACAGCAAGCTTGTGCTCAATCACCTTCCTGGGAACACCGGGGATGTCAGATGGTTGCCAGGCAAACACATCGACATTCGCCCGCAGGAAGGCAATGAGCGCGCTTTCCTATTTGCTGTCAAGGGTGGCGCTGATGGTGAAGGTACCACCAGTGCCGTCCTCCTTTGCGGACACTTTCTTGGTTGCCGGAGGAGCAGCCATTCCTTTCTTACTCTTGCCGGTGGAGCTCGATGGAACGTCCTCGACGGCAGCGCAGCACTCCGAGGAGGTGCGGTTGCCGGAGTGGGTCCCAGAGCACTTGCCGGACTTGGTCTTCGTCTTCTTCCCCCCGGGAGCTTCAGCGGCAAGAGTATCCTTCTCGGCCGCAGCTGCCGCATCCCGGTAAATCTTGTCGGCGCAAATAAGCGCATCCTTCTTGTCGCTATGGACAGTGATGACGCTTATCGGCCCCGGCATCTTCAGCACGTTGTAGGCATAATGGGAAGCTGCCATGAACTTTGCGAGGGCAGGACGGCCAAATATTCCATTGTAGGGCAATGGAATATCGGCGACGTCGAAAGTGATGCGCTCAGTCCTGAAGTTGAGCTCCCCGCCAAAGGTCACCGGCAGAGTGATCTTTCCCTTGGGCTTGCTCCTTCCCGGGTTGATTCCTTGGAATGAACCGGTCTCTTCGAGCTCGCCATCTTGTATCTGGAGTTTCTTGATCACAGCAGAGGAGATCAAGTTCAGCCCGGCCCCGCCGTCAACCAACATTTTGGTGACCTTGAGGTTGCGGATGGTGGGAGAAACCAGCATCGGCAAGCACCCGACCGCCGTGGTGCGGTCAGGGTGATCCTCAAGGTCAAAAACGATGGGCGTGCTGGACCATTTGAGGAGCCTGCGCGACTCCACGGGCGGCTCCGCTGCGTTTACCTCACGCACGCACTGCTTGAGTTGGCGGTGGGAGGTATGCAGGGAGGCGCCACCGTCGACGCACAGGACCTCCGTGGCCTTCTGGAACTCCTGCTCGCTGTTCTCCTCGTCTTCCATGTCTTCGTCGTCATCTTCTTCGTCGTTGTCGCGGCCCCGGGGAGGTCGATCTCCTTGCCGCTGCTTAGCCTTGCCGCGGCGTCCTCCCCGGCCGTTGAACGGCCGCTTCTTGCTGGGCTCTTCCCCGCCACCTTGGGCCTTCTCCTTGTCGCGCCTCTCGTACTCAGCTTTCTGCTGCTCGACGAGGTACTCGACGCGCTTGCAGTTGGAGAGATCGTGACCCTTGGTGCGGTGGATCTTACAGTATTGCTTGTCGGAGCTACCCGGCTTGTCGGCCGCCGCCGCCGGGGCGGGCTCCTTGCCGGAGCCGCCAGCCTGCGCTTGCTTGGCGGGGGCCTCCTTGCCGGACTTCTCGACGGCAAGCACCTCCTTCTTGCCCTTCTTTCCGTTGTTCCGCCGCCGGCTCTTCTTTGCCGGGGCGGCGTCGTCGCTGTCGCTTCCTCCCGCGCCAGTATCCTCCCCGGGGAGTCTCCTCCCCTCTTCTGCGCGTGCGCACTTGTCAGCAAGAGCATAGAGCTCGCTGACATCCCGAATCTTCGTCATCGCCATCTCTTCACGCATGCGGCGGTTACGCACGTTCTGATGGAACGCGCTGATAACCGCGGCAGGGTGAACGTCAGGGATGTTGTGCTGCACCCGGCTGAAGCGTTGGATATACTTGCGCAGGGTTTCGCCTTCCTTCTGGGCCAAGATGTGGAGATCGCTCTCCTGGCCATGGGGTTTGTGGCCGCCGGTGAAGGCGCCAACAAACTGGTGGCAGAGGTCGGCCCAAGAAGAGATGGAACCTTCCAGCAAGTGTATGAGCCACGAACGGACGTTCGGCTTTAGCACGAGCGGGAAGTAGTTCGCCAAGATCTTCTCGTCGCGCCCCCCGGCAGCTTGCACTGCGATGGTGTAGACGCTGAGAAACTCCGAGGGGTGCGTCTTGCCGTCGTACTTCTCCGGTACGTCGGGCTTGAAATTCTTCATGCTGGGCCACTGGACGCGCCGCAGCTCGCGGGTGAACGCAGGACAGCCTGCCGCGTACGGCAAGTCGCCTGGTTCACCGGGCGCGTGCGCGTCGACAGTGTTCCCAGCTCTCTTGTCTGATTGTCGCCGAGCTTCTCGGCGGCGCTCGATTGTGGTCCGAGCGTCTTCATCTCGCCGGTCGTCGAGGACTTGGCGCTGGTCCCGACGGGCCCGCGGGTCCGACGAGGCTGTCGAGCCGTCGTCGGGGTTGTTCCGGCGGGGCGGCGTCTTCTGCTTCTGCGGCGGGGAGTGCACGCTTGTCGCACCCCCGGCAGTCTTGTCGCCGACAGCCTTCGTCTTCTCAGCTTGCCGCGGCCGTGAGGTCGACGGCTGCTGTGGAGAATCGTTGTTGGCGAAGTCTATCAGGCTCCGTATAGTGGCCCTCCATTCTTCGGCCTTGTCGGCCGCTGGAGGAAAGTCGAGGAGCAGTTGCGCTCTTGCGAGCGCTTCTGCTGGAGTGGAGGGGAACGCGGGCGAGTGGTGCGAGGAGCGGGATACGCTCGGACATCTAACAACGTTAGAAGGAGCGGGGTCCCGCGCCGGCGCCTTCGCTTTGCTTGTGCCCGGACGGGGATCCGGGGCGTCCCGCGAGCCTCCGGTTTGGCCTTGCCCCAGCAAGCGGATACCACCTCCCGTGGTATGGCGCTGCTGGGTTGTCGTGTGCTGGGATGGACGCGGCGCGTCCACGGAGACCGAAGTTCGGTCGTCCGTCCTGTTCTTGGATCTGGTGGCGTCGTGAGTGTCCTCACCGGCGGCCACCCTTCCGACGGCATCTCCCCCGCCCACCGTTGGCTCCGGTGGCGGCGGGTGAGACGCAGACGGGCCTCCGACCTCCGAAGCCTTCTTCTTCGGGGCCATGGAGTTGTCGCTGATGAAGTTGCTGAATTCGGAGAGGTTGATGAAGGATGCGCCCGCGCGAACACCGGATCAGGTTCGCACAACCTCGACGCCCCCTACCTGGCGCGCCAAAGATGTCGGGGGAAACTGTCCGCCACGAACACCTATGGGACCGGAGCCCCTTGTCTGTGCGGTATGAGGGCGGAGGGAGCACGAAGAGCAGATCGAAGCGAGCACGCGGGCAGTTTTACCCAGGTTCGGGCCGCGGTAGACGCGTAAAACCCTACTCCTGCTTGGTGGTGTATTGAGTTTGAGCGCTCGGGAGCTTGAAGAAGCAGCTACACCCAGCGCGAGAGTGATCTAGGTTCCGAACCCCCTCCACGTTGTGCATGGGCCTCCTTTTATAGAGCAAGGGGTCACCGACAGGTGTCAACGTAGGAGAAAGGGGCAAAAATGTAAAAGAGGTGGTAGTTGTAACAGTGCGGGAACAGTGGAGCTACAGTACAGAACAGTGGTCTATACCTACTTTAACAGTGGGGGACATGGGCATTCAATGCCCGTCGCCGTCGACCCCAAAAGCTCCCGCCTTAGCGTCTCCGTCTGCCACGGCGATGGATCCATCACCGTGGAGTGCCACCGTGTACCCCAGGCTGCACAGCTATCCGCCACGCGTCCCTGGATAGGCCCCAGGGTGACGCGTGGGCCGATGAGCTGGAGCGTAGGTACACAGCGCAGCCTTCCCGGCAAGCACCTTGCCGGGGCCTTGATCTTGCCGGGCCCGGGAGCTTGCCGCTCCCTGGACCCTTGCTGGGGCACATATAGCGCCGAGGCGTTGTCTTCTAGTCTTCCTGGCAAGCTCCTCTTGCCAGGGTCTTGTGTTAGCGGAGCAGTCTTGAGCCTGGTACGGCCTTCCCGGCAAGCTCCTCTTGCCGGGGTCTCGATCTCATGTCTTGCATACTTTGTTTTTGAATGGTTTAATAGGGAGCAGGAAAGGTCTCCGGCGAGCACGCGGTAAACCCTGCCGCGGGAAGCTGCAACTGTCCGTGCACAAGTTGGGGTACTAAGGTACCCCTACCTTAGTACACCGACACTATTCTGTTATATAATTTCTGGTGATGTAAAATTTCTGAATGTTAGGCATGGATCAAACTATATAAATGTATCTTGAAAATACCTTGAACTTAACGTAGTCACCAACATCCGGGTTGTATGGATGATCCAATACCTCATTTTCATTCATTTCATTCATTTATATTTTTCAGTAGCATCCCATCAAGCTCACCATAACAAAACCCATTCATTAAATAGATATGAAAGACAAAAACAGAGACTAAATTTAGAGCTGAGGCTATAAATTATTATCTCATATATTGTATACCGACTTCAAGAATACTTTGCGGACATGGAATGCAAAATTTGTTAGAATCTGACGTGCTCTATAACCTTTGAGTACCTGACATAAAATGCATGTAACATTTTAGACTAGTCCATATATTACGTTCATAAATAAAAATACAGAAGGATTAAGATACAATAAATTACCTTGTCTTCAAGGGCAGCTAATGGTTTGTAAGCTGGCACTACAAAAATTTGATATGTATCTCTCTCAGCCCAAACATCTGTACGGTCATCATGCACCATAGCCATTCTTGGGTGACTTCAAATATCTCGAAACAAACGGTCAAGTGTCTTCTTGGAATCTGATATCCAACGAAAAAAGGTGCATGCGGTATGGACTGTTTTATTATGAAGGAATTCATAAACCAGTCCCAATATGATCATGGATCGTCCGGCGGTTCAGGCCATGGTTTCCACGGGCGGGGTTATCAAGGAGGTGGCTCCGGTTCAGGGTTCCATGGTAACCAGAGCAATCACAGCAACCAGAACGGGCATAATCAGCATAACCAGCAGCACGGCCAGGGTGGTTATAACAATCAGGGCAATCAACAGCAACATCAACAGCAACAGCAGCAGTCAGGATATCAGTGTAATCCGAAGCAGTTGAGTAGTGGGTAGTATCACGTCTTCACCACAAGCCTATGTAAACGTGATCAGAAGGTTTACAAGAGGGAAGTACATTTCGTTGAACCAGCGGTGCCACGCTATTTACGCTGGTCGGAACAGCCCATTGTGTGGAGTCGAGAGGATCATCCTCCCCGGGTTGATAATCCGGGTCAGCTGGCTCTAGTTGTGGCACCTCAGGTTGGGGGATATAAGTTCACCAAGGTGCTCATGGATGGAGGAAGCAGCATCAACATTATGTATTACGAGACCTTTCGTCGCATGGGGTTGACAGACAAAAAGCTTCGGCAGTCCAACACTGTTTTTCACGGTGTGGTGCCTGGTAAATCGGCATATCGAGTCGGTAAGATAGATTTGGAGGTCACCTTTGGAGATGAGCATGACTCGAGGTCCGAAACTTTGACCTTTGAAGTGGTAAAGATCAAGAGCCCATATCACGCCCTGTTCGGGCGGCCGGTTTATGCTAAGTTCATGGCAAGGCCTTGTTATGTTTATCTGCAGCTCAAAATGCCGGGTCACAAGGGAACTATTACAGTCCATGGGAACCGTAAGATTGCTTTGGAGTGCGAGGAAGGTGATGCAGCTTATGCTGAGGCGGTTTGTGCGACCGAGGAGTTGAAATTTTATAAAGATAATGTTGATCTGGCAAACATGTCTCTGTTGAAGAAGCCGACTACGGAGCAAGATCCAGCCTTGAAGTTCAAGTCAGCTGATGAGACCAAGCAGGTTGACTTTGTCCCGGGCGATTCATCCAAACAGTTTACCATCAGTGCTAACCTGGATCCGAAATAGGAAAGCGCGCTCGTCAAGTTCATCCGTGAGAATCGAGACATCTTTGCATGGAAACCTTCTGACATGCCAGGTGTACCGAGGGAACTCGCTGAGCACACTCTTAATATTTATCCCAAGTTTAAATCGGTTAAATTGTTTCTTCGCCGCTTCAATGAAGAAAGGCGCAAGGCTATTGGTGAAGAAGTGGCTAGGCTCTTGGCAGCAGCCTTTATAGTTGAGGTGTTTCATCCGGAGTGGTTGGCTAATCCGGTGCTGGTGCTTAAAAAGAACGGCACTTGACGAATGTGTGTTGATTACACAGATCTGAACAAGGCTTGCCCAGCTGATCCCTTTCCCCTCCCTCGTATTGATCAAATCATTGATGCTACGGCGGGTTGTGAGCGCTTAAGTTTTTTGGATGCATATTTCGGTTATCATCAGATCAAGATGGAAGTTAAGGACCAGGAGAAGACAGCTTTCATAACTCCCTTTGGAGCCTTCTGCTACGTATCTATGCCTTTCGGGTTCAAGAGTGCCCAGGCGACCTATCAACGTTGTGTGCAGAATTGTCTTCATGGGCAGATCGGGAGGAACGTTCATGCATATGTGGATGACATTGTGGTGAAATCCAGGAAGCAAGAGACCTTGATAACAGATTTGAAGGAAACCTTTGGTAATCTCGGGGTCTATAAGATGATGCTTAATCCGGCCAAGTGCGTTTTTGGTCTTCCAGCAGGCAAGCTCCTGGGGTTCCTGGTGTCAAACAGGGGGATTGAAGCCAATCCATAGAAGATCAAAGCTATTACATCTTTGGCTAAACCGGCGTGCATCAATGATGTCCAACGCTTGGCGGGCCATATTGCGGCGCTGAGCCGGTTTATCAATCGTTTGGGAGAGAAGGCCATTCTGCTATATCAGATGATGAAGAAGACAGATCACTTTGTCTGGAGTGATGCTGCTGATGCTGCGTTCGACGACTTGAAGAAGCAATTGGCAGAGCCGCCTATCCTTGTTGCACCAGTTGATAATGAGCCGTTGTTGCTATATGTGGTTTCTAATGCTCGAGCAGTAAGTGTTTCCATTGTGGTAGAATGCAAGGAGGTAGGAAAGGAATATTCGGTTCAACGGCCGGTTTACTACATCAGCGAGGTGCTCATTGAGTCGAAGCAGAGATACCCGCATTGGCAGAAATTGGTATACATAGTCTTCATGGCAAACCGGAAGCTGAAGCAGTATTTTCAGGGCCATCCAATCACCATGGTCAGTTCAGCCTCGCTAGGAGATATAATCCAGAACAGAGAAGTGACGGGCCGGGTTGCAAAGTGGGCCATTGAACTTAGTCCTCACGGGTTGAAGTATGTGCCTCGTACTGCAATCAAATCTCAAGCACTGGTGGACTTCATCAACGATTGGACGGAGTTGCAAACACCGGAGGAAAAGCCGAATCATACGTACTGGACTATTCACTTTGATGGGTCCAGGCAATTGGAGGGCTCGGGGGCTGGAGTCGTATTAACTTCCCCACGAGGTGATAAGTTCTGTTATGTCCTCCGTTTATTGTTCCCTTGTGCAAACAATGCAGCTGAGTATGAAGCTCTCCTCCATGGTCTGCGAATGGCTAAGGAGATGAATTTAAGCCGGGTTCAATGTTTCGGCGATTCAGACCTGGTGGCACAATAGGTATCTGGTACGTGGGATTCCAAGGATCCACTTATGGCACCGTATCGTCGAGAGGTGGACACTGTTGCTGGACACTTCAAGGGTTATCAGGTGGACCATGTGGACTGGCGAAAGAATGAAGCGGCCGACGCATTAAGCCGGTTGGGTTCTCAACGTAAACCGGTTCCACCCAATGTATTCCTGGACGTATTGCATAATCCTTTGGTGAAATTACCTTCAGAAGAGGATTTGGCTATTCCTGATCCGAAGGCTCAATTGGTGGCGGCGCTTCATGCTATTCCGGATTGGACGGTCCCGTATCTGGCGTACACGAACCGAGGTGAGCTACCAGAAGATTAAGTTTTGGCTAGACAGATAGTCCGGTGGTCCAAATCAATGACTATTGTCAATGGAGAGTTACATCATTACAGTGTATATGGGGCGTTTCAACGTTGTGTATCACCAGACGACGGCCGTGAAATTCTTAGAGAAATCCACGAAGGAGATTGTGGTCATCATGCCGGTTCAAAATCTTTGGTGGCCAAAGCTTTTTGTCATGGGTTCTACTGGCTGACGACTCACGCCGATGCAAAGGACTTGGTCAGAAAGTGTGATGCTTGCCAGAAGTTCTCACGGCGTGCTCATATACCAGCTCAGGAGTTGAGGATGATTCCAATTACTTGGCCGTTTGCGACTTGGGGGCTAGACATGGTCGGGCCCCTTAAGAGATCTCCAGATAAGAAGACCCACCTTCTAGTGGCGGTGGATAAGTTTACCAAGTGGGTTGAGGTGGAACCAGTCAGCAAGTGTGATGCAACAACGGCGGTTTGATTCATCAAGAAGGTGATTTTCCGGTTTGGCTTTCCACACAGCATTATAACTGATAATGGTACCAATTTATCCAAGGGGTCTATGGAGGAGTTCTGTCAACGAGAGCACATCCGTCTTGATGTATCTTTAGTGGCTCACCCCCAATCCAATGGTCAAGCTGAGAGAGCCAATCAAGAGATCTTGAGAGGCATCAAACCCCGGCTTATGGTCCCTTTGCAGAGGACGCCGGGTTGTTGGGTGGAGGAATTACCCTCTGTGTTATGGAGCATCAACACCACACCTAACAGGTCTACGGGTTACACACCTTTCTTCATGGTATATGGAGCTGAAGCGGTCCTCCCTAGTGATATCCGTCATGATTCGCCACGGGTGCCGGCTTACGTCGAAGCTGATAACGAGAAGGCACGGCAAGATGCGTTAGACCGATTGGATGAGGAACGTGACATGGCAGTAGCTCGATCGACGATTTATTAGCAAGATATGTGCCGGTACCACAGTCACCGGGTTAAAACCAGAACGTTTTAAGAAGGGGATCTAGTGCTCCGGCTTATCAAGACCAGACAGACATGCACAAGCTGTCCCCGCCTTGGGAAGGACCTTTGTGGTCAGCAGGAACCTATACAATGGATCATACTACCTCGTCGACATTCGAGAACATAAGGACTCACGCACTGCGGAGGAGGAAACCAGACGGCCATGGAACGTCGCTCTTCTTCGGCCTTACTATACGTAAGCCATAGGCTCCGTTTTATGTACATGAATTTACAATGAATATATTATGATCAATATAATAAACCGGCGTCCCCATTAAAGCGGGGTATCTGCTGCTTTTTTCATAAGAGTTTGTCACATGGGGGCTTCTATGTGCAAAGGAGTTCCTATGGCCCTGTTAAACCGGCTATTAAGCCAATATCATCATAAGAGCATAGCTCTGGTTGCTTCGGTAATCTGGCTATCAAAGCCCACATGATGGTAAGGGGCAAAAGATAGTTTGATGCATAGCACAACTCAAACATAGGCACCCGACGAGCATAGCTCACAATGCTACCTGGGGGCTCCTGTCGCATAGCGGCAACGAGTTGATACAACCCTTGTAGTAGGCTATCAAGCCACGGCATGGAAGCCTGGTGTATACACCTAAAACCCCGGATTAACCTGCCTGCATTAAGTAAGTCACTCCGCCCAGGTAAACCTGGCATGACCCGTCGAACGATTGACAAGTCAATCTTATTACAGACCCTGAACTCTTCAATGTTAAATTGACGATAAGGATTGAGGTCCATCTTAACAGGATTTGTGAATTGGTTAATTCAGTGGCCTTGCAGCCCATGAAAAGCCTCGACTTTGGAGCCTGGCAGCTCGTAAAAAGCCTCAACTACAGGATTTTATTTTGACAATGTTTCCTTGATTTTCCTAAGTTTCTTATCTTTGAGGTCATTGGTATTTATCCAAGTCCATTGATTCAGGGAGTGGATGACTATAAGTTGCCACCACAATAAACCAGCGTTCACAGAACCTGGTCTGGTTTGATTATAAATCGCCAGTACTATCTACAGTTAAACCGGTGCTTATCACAACCCGGTACGGTTCCATCATGAACCGGCAAAAGATCAAGGAGTCATCAATATTTACAACTTGGATCATTGCATTTACTACCGATTATTGATTAAAGTCAATAGCGCAAAAAATTATCACATGTATGATATATGGTTCATATTTTACATACAGTTCAAGTTATAAACCTAGACCATGTTTTTGGGCATTATGACCCATCCGGCGATAAACCGCCAGGACACTTTAAACTTTGTCTTATGCAGAAACAGGTGGAATAAACTGTAAAAAGCATCATAAGCAGAAAAAATTATGAAGTTGCCAGATGGAGCAATGTTATGAAAAAGGAGTATGCGTGAGGACATAACCAAAGTGTTCTAACTACCCTATTACAAGGCTATTGGCAGCCCAAAATGATATGTTCCTTGCTTAAAGTATTATGACATGATAACTAAACCGGCACTGGTTCATGACTCAGCATCAGCTCGGCTAGAAGGTTGTGGATCATCTTGCTCCGAGTCCTCGTCGTTTTCCTCTAGCAGCTGGAAGTTAGTGGTTGCCCAATTTATCTTGGTCAGCGCTTTGAAAATAGCTTCATTGCTCATGAGTTCAGATGGTTCAATATCAGGAGCGTAAGTATGCTTACGGACGGGCGGGGTGAGATATTCCACCTCGTAGACTGGAGTGTTTACCCGGCAGTTGTCGGCATCATAGCCCAGATGATAATGGGACAGATCAGCTTTGTCAGCTAGTTTGCTGGCCAAAGGCCGCATTTCTCTTGTTAGAGCCCGCAAATAGGTGTCTGTGAACTATGATCCGTCCTCCTTCATGCTTGGATAGCCATTCATCACTTCTGCCGGATCAAGATCAGGCACCCAAGCTTTCACTCGAGTTAGTGCCATCAAGGCAACTGCCCTTGCAGATGATTTCTTCAGCTCTCCAAGACGGGCAGGAAGCACTGATAACTTCTCCAAAGTGCCTTTGATCGACGTGGGAGCCGGTTTATTGTGAGAAGCAGTGCAGACAATCCTTTGAGTGCCGGTATACAACTGCTCTATAAGAGTGTAGGCGGCTTTCAGCTTCTTCCGCATATGAGTACCGAGATGATCAATACGTTTTCCTGCATCAAAAGAGTTTGAGTTAAACCGGAAAGTGCAGAACTATCATATTCAGGATTATGTTAAGTACACTTACCAAAGACAGTAGTAGTCATGGCGTTTATCCGCTGCTTTAAACCGGACAGTTCTTTTGTCACAGGATTGAGAGCAGCATCTACATCAGTTTCCCTTTTTTCCAAGGTGGCTCTTTCAGCATCCCAATCCGACCGTTCCTTCTGGAAGTCCTTCTTCAACTTTTCCATGTTTGCTAAAGCAAGGGTCAGCTC
The DNA here is from genome assembly GCA_902687465.1 of Secale cereale. Taxonomy (NCBI): domain Eukaryota; kingdom Viridiplantae; phylum Streptophyta; class Magnoliopsida; order Poales; family Poaceae; genus Secale; species Secale cereale. Next base: position 742,454,877 of record LR738712.1, read on the forward strand.
ATCTTTGACTTTGGAAGCGGCGGTTTGTTGAAACTTCAAAGTATCTTGGAGCTCGGCCACTTGAGAATCTTTCCGGTTTAGATCAGCCTATCAAGAGACGAGCATATTATACATTAATGAAGCATACTGAAAGTCCCAAGCACATAACAAGTTATTCACTTGGCACTTGAGGGCTAATGCGTATTTGCAGTTATCAGACATTTTCAATAAAGTCCCGAGCACATAACAAGTTATATACTCGGTACTTGGGGGCTAATGTGTCATTGTTCAGAAAGGGTTACAAAATAAAAAGTCTCGATTCATCCAAAAGGAGTAAACCGGCCCTTGGGGACTACGCATATGACTATATAGTTGATGTTCTAAAGTCCTGGTTCATCCTAAATGAGTAAACCGGCCCTTAGGGGCTACGATGGAGTAAAAGCAAATTACGAGACTTAAGCAGGAATAAAGTTAAGAGAAGTTGAGCACAAGTTTACCTCATAACGTTCCTTCATCAGATTCACTAAACCGAATTCATGATCATGGCTTGTATACAGCCGGTTCAGATAACCGGAATGAAGATCTTGGGCACTAAGTTGAGCATAGTTGGACAAATCAGCATTCCATTTTCCTTTGTCCTTGCCGGAGGCTTCATCTTCTGAAGTGTATTTGGATAAGGCAATGGGTTCACTGGGAACAGTATAACCGAAGCCCGTGATTTGAACATCCTCTGCTGAAGCGGCAACAGGTTTAGCAGGACTAGCTGGAGTATTGTTGGCCCCGATAGGACTGGCCGGATTAGTGTCACGATCCATTGGGGCACTTCCTTGATCGACAAAGACTTCATGATCCATGGGAGAAGGATCACCATGCAAAGTGTCAATATTCTCTTCAGCAGGTTCATGATCCTTTGCCGGTTCAGGAATCGCGTCATCACCTGCCGGTTTATTCAGCTTAGCCTTTTTACTAGGCTTGGGCTTACTGCAAAAGATAAAGGAGACAATAGTCAGAGGAGTAAAAGAAAAAGGTTAGACAGGATAATAAAATACCTACCCAGGAACAATCTTAAGTGGAGGAAGCTGCATAGCAGTTGATTCGTCGGATGACGAACGAGGAGTATCCTCATAATTGGAATCAGACGGATTAAGAGGCTGGCGAATATGACCCTCTTTGGGATAAAGAGCATCTGGAGTTTGTAAAACCTATGATCGACATTTCCGTGCTGGGGTATGTGGTAAACCGGTGGACTCAATGGCGTGGCCACTGTGCCTCATGGTGCGGCGAGCTTCATGTTGCTGTTTCTTCAAAATAAAGTTTGGGTCCAAGTAAGCGAAAGGGTGGAAAAACTGTACTTTCCGGCTTGCTCGACGAATTTTTGGTGTCGGCGGAGGTTCTGAACTAGAAGAAAGGGTAATTACCTCGACATCATCTGCCTTGCTGCCTTCAGCGTGTCCCTGAGTATAATCATTGTTAATAAGATGCAAGAAAAGGGAGCCAAGGGAATCAAGGGATACCTCTGAGGCCGGTTCGTCGTCCTCCGGATTAGATTCAGATACGTCAGTAGTCTTCTTCCTGACGTTTTTCTTAACAGCATTGGTTTTCTCGCAAGGTACTTTCGCCGGTTTATCCTGAACTTTTTTCTTCCAGAATGGGTCATTACCCTGTTGAAAATTGTGAAATCATTCAGAAATAATAATAAAGACAGATTGAAGGGGAACAGACAAGACAAGAGAAAATTTTACCGATGACGGTTTGTTGAGCTCGCAGAAGGGAGCCAGTCCGGTTTGGCTGCAGGCCTCTACCGGTTCATTCAGCAGCTTTTTAACAGCCTCATTGATTTCATTCTCTGCTAGCACAGCTTCAGTATGGCGCAGAGGGTCCTTGGGGTCGCCGGTATATTCACACATTAAACCAGAGTGCCGGCTTAGTGCAAGGATGCTCCAGGAAATCCAACAGCGAACAAAATCAATCCCTGTTAAACCATTCGCGGTGAAAGCTCTGAGCTTTGAGAGCTGAGGGGCATATCGGGCTCGTTCTTGAGCACTTAGCCGTTGAGGAAAGGGATGGTTCTCAGAAAGCCGATGAGGACGATAACCCGGCAGAGGATTCTCATCATCCAGAGAAGTATCTAGATAGTAAAACCAAGTTTGATTCCACTCTTTAGGATGGCTGTGGTGGTTGGCATGAGGAAAGCTGACATCCTTTCTCTTCTGAATGGACGTTCCGCCAAGTTTAGTGTTTGGACCGTCAGAAAACTCTATGCGATGGTTTAAATGAAAGAAATCCCTAAATAGTTCAACTGACGGCTCTTCTTGCAGATAAGCTTCACAAAATACTTGAAAGTTGCAAATGTTGGACACAGAATTTGGCCCAATATCTTGAGGATGGAGCTGAAAATCAGCTAGCACGTCACGAAATAACTTTGACCCAGGAGGGCTGAATCCCCGGGCTAGATGATCTAGAAACACGATGACTTCTCCATCTTTGGGCTCTGGAGGATACTCCGGTCCAGGGACTCTCCAGTGAAGGACATTCTTTGGGCCTAAAGCACCAATCTCAGCCCGGTGATGTAACTCTTCTTTAGTAATCCGAGACTGGACCCAGTTGCAGGAGGTAAACTGTAATGCCCCGGATGTAATACTTTCCCTTTTGGGTATATAATATATCTCCGGCTTCATCTATTTCCATTTCGGGTTCTTTGTTGTTCGGGCGTTTTTCGTTACCGGTGTGCCGCGAGTTTGTGTTGTGTGTTGTTGTTTTGTTGTGTGCAACCCGCCTCTCAAATCTCGTCTCGTTTGGACTCCGTTGACTTTTCCATCCGTTGTCCGTGTGGGTCCGAAGTGCCCTTACTTCGTGTCCCGGAAATACCCCCACTGCTTTCTTTTATCTCCGTCTAGGCCCTTTTAAACTATCCCCGCGATCGGATCCGTCGGATCGCGATCGGAGGGCTCCTAACGCCCCTAAATCCTCTCCTAACCCTAAAAAACTGCTACATATAGGCCCCCTAGTCTATTGTGGGCATCCCCTTCTTCTTCCCCTTCTCCACTTTCTTTTTTTCCTTTTTCTCAGTTCCAATCCCCAAAAATCTCTTCTGGATCCCGAGGAACCAGCCGATCTGGCCAGTTCCTCGATCATCGCCGAGCCGCCCCGACTAATCACTCCGTTCCGCGAGGTCAACGCCTCCCTCGTCGCGGGGTGGACCGCATCGCCGCGACCGAGCGCTCTCGCCAGGAGATCGCGTCGGGCCCAGGCGACGTCCTCCGTTCGCCCCGCTCGCCAGCTGGCCCAGGCGACGCCGCGCGCCAGCCTCAACAACACCGGGCCGGCCCGTACGCCGTCCTCCCTCCGGGCCCGTACAACCCCCGTCGGCTGGCCGGGACCAGTTCGCCCGAGCGCAGCCGGGCCGCGCAGCTCCTTCTCCATCGGTGGGCCGCCGCTCCCCCTGCCCAGCTCTGCGGGCCGAGCCGCGCCAGGCAACCGGCTCCCCTCCGCAGCCGCCTGGGCCGCCCCCTCACCGCGGTGGGCCGCCGCGCGCACCGGGCCCGCTCTCCGTCGCCGGCTTCGATCCCTCCGTTGGACCACTTCCCCGCGACGCCAGGCTTCGTGCCGCCCGAAGGCCACCCCTCCATCGCGCCGGCCCGCTCTCCTGGGCCCCTCCTCCGTCCAGCCGCCGCCCGCAGCTGGGTCGCGCTGCCCCGGACCGGCCCATCTCTCCGTCGCCTCCCGCGCACCGCCGCAGCGGCCCGATCGCCCCGCCTCCGCTCGGGCCAGGCAGCCCAGCCGCCAGCGCCTCCGGCCGGGCCTTCCAGCCGACCGGGCCCTTCTCCCGCAACGCCCCGCGGGCCCAATCGCCGCACCCGCGCCGGCCTTCTTCGGGCCGCCGCCTCCCTCCTCCTACCGGGCCGCCGCCACTGTTCCTCGCAGGCCCGGGCCGCCGCCGCTACTGTTCATTTCAGATCTGGATCTGAGGGCTATTTCTAACCCTAAGTCTCTGTTTTCCTGATCTGAGATGTAAACTTTGACCTGCCCTAACTTTTTACCCGCTGCTCCGTTTTGCGCGTGTAGCATGTCCAGATGTTCGTGGAGATGTCCTCTACGTTTTACCTGTTGTAGTCATGCATGTTAGATGTCATCTTGACACTTGTTTTGCTGTTGCAAGAGTGCATCATGATATAAACTGCTGTTATGTGTTTTTTTTCATGCCACCTTTGACATGTGATATCTTTTAGCTCGTTTGTCCAAACGATGCAAATGACATGTCCACGTGTTCGTCTTGCCACGAACTACGTGTTGTGTGTGATAGGTTGCATGGTAGATTTATTGTTTCCTTGTTATCATCGTTGCAAAGTGCCATGTTCATATGTTGTGTTTTCACTTGTTATGAAATGCCATCTTGTTGAGCTCGTTGTAATCGTTGTGTTCACCTCAATGATGCATGCTTGTGTGTTTCAGGATCACCGTCATATGTATTTTGATGAGGTGCTTACCCTTTGCCATGTTTAGTTTTGAGGTGACTTAAACATGCTCTTTTGATGCTATGATGATGTTGCTGTTTTAGGACTTAGTGAAATTTCACTAAGTCTGAAATCTGTAACGTTCCGATGCCTTGTTCGTGTGATGTTCTAGGACAAAGCATGTTAGTTTTGGGGTGGTTTTTGATTGTTCCTTGAAGTATATATTGTTGTCTTTCCATTTATGCCCTCACATGTCCATTTGAGTGGCTGTAGCATGTTTATCTTTTGCTCTAAAGTTTCAATAAAATTCTGCTGCCAGAATTTTATTTCAAAGTTCAATATGTCCAAGATCATTGCTATTGATCCGTGACTCCGTTGGGGGTGCACTTTGGACCTAGTTGCTGTACTATATATCTAGTTTGTGTTCAAGTCCTTTGCCATGCTTTTTGGGTGCTGTAGATTAATTATTTTGAGCTCCAAAGATGCTATGTTGCTGTAATTTGCAGTTTTCGCTCAAATCTTGTTTCGGGCATAACTTTTAGCCCGTAACTCCGATTTCAGCGAATCTTATATCAAACTTGGGTGTTTTTCTGTGTAGATTAATAATATCAGGTTGTTATCTTGTTTTGAGGTGTTTTGCTTGAGTGATGTTTTGCGTGCTCCATGTGCATCCCTAGTGCATCCATCATGCATTCATGTTTTTCGAGTGCGCATTGCATCGTGTTGATTGGTGCTTGGTGTGTTTGTTGTGTTTAGAGCCGGAAGCTGAGACCGGGAACGAAGTTGAGCACGAGTTTTCCAACGAGGTTGAGCACGAGGACCCTTCTTACGACCCGAACGAATTCTCTTCAGGCAAGATGACCGAACCCCGATAACATTACTATCTTCGCCTATTGCTAGTAGTCTCGATCTATAATTTTGCCTCGATGCCCATGTTCTTCTTGTCAGCCTCCTACTTGTAACCAATTGCCATGTTTAACCATCCTACCTATGCAAACCGTTGCTTGGCTAAGTACGCTTCGCTCAGCCCTTCTTATAGCGTTGCTAGTTGCAGGTGAAGTGAAGATGCTTGCTCCATGTTGAAGTTTGGTTGGGTTATATCACACTATATAAATGCTTTAACTGAAATCATCTATATATTGGCAAGGGTGGAAGGCTAAGCCTTTTGCTTGGTGTTTTGTTCTACTCATGCCGTTAGGATCCGTATAAGCCGGTTTTATGTTCCTTGATTATGCGTTCCTAACACGGTTGGGGTGTATGGGACCCCCTCGATAAACCGCTAAGTGCTAAGTCTTTTCCAGCAAATCCCAACATTGGTACTATTTGCCTAATAACAAACTAAACATGCATAGGGAGTAATTAACCCTCTTTCTTAATCAACAACCCCGGGCCAGTGCTCCACATGAGTGTTGGTCCGAAACGGGGGTCCTGCAGGGCCGCCTTGGGGCAACCCAAGGTATCTGGCATACACCTGTAGCATCACCCATCCGGTCGTGTCCTGAGACCTAGATACGCGCGGCTACGATCAGGGTGTCGACACACCGGGAGGATTTGCTGGATTAGCCTTACCTTAGCTCGGTATATCTTGAGCACGGGATTCCGAGGATACTCGGGTCTTCCCACTTTGGAGTTGCGACTCCGCGGATCGTGGGCTTGTAATGGGTCAAGTTGGAACACCCCTGCAGGGTTTGAACTTTCGAAAGCCGTGCCCGCGGTTATGTGGCAGATGGGAGCTTGTTAATTCCGGTTGTAGAAAACTTGACACAATGATACTAATACACTACCAGCGTGTGTTCCGTGACTGTCAATTTCCGAATCGGGATTCGGGAGTTGAACACGGAGGGGTTATGCTTGTGAGCTTGTAGCTAGGATCACTTCGTGATCACTTCTCGCCGATGCCTTCTCTTCTCGCTCTCACTTGCGTAAGCTAGATGCTAGTTGCTGCTGCAGACTTGTTCTTTCTTCAGCCTTTCCCCCACCTAAAGGCTTAAATAGTTCTGTTACCCGGGAACGGGATTGCTGAGTCCTCTGTGGCTCACAGTTACTTCACACACCAGATGCAGGTCCAGCTGTGAGCTATCCAGGTGATGGCACCGAGCTGGATTGGGAGTACGACGAGGAGCGTAGTCGTTACTACGTGCGCTACCCGGACGATCAGTAGTGGAGTCTCTTACTAGGATTCGATCCGCCTGTGGTTGTTTTATTTATCTGAGTTTGGTACTTTGACATTTGGCTTTTGCCCTTAGAGGGTTGTAGTGCTCTTAATGTATGATGTTTGAGACTTGTACTGTATTCTGTGACGTGGCGATTGTAAGCCAACTATTTTCAGTTTACTATCCCCCTTTTACATGAGTTGTGCAAAGATTACCAAACTTGAGATCATTCTAGGATGGACTTATGCCTTTAAGTCGTGCCTCGACACGTAGGAGGTATAACTCCATCCTGGGCATTACAAGTTGGTATTCAGAGCCTTCTCCGACCTAGGAGCCCCCACTGTTTGATCGAACCGTTGACGGTTGAGTCTAGGCACACACTGAAAACTTTTTGAGTCCTATATTATATCGGAGAGTAGGATTTCTTTGCTTCTCATCCCCTTTCTCTCTGGTGAGGACTCCTGACGTCTACTCTTGTCTCTCCTATCTTCAAAATTTGCACCAAATTTTTTTTTAGGAATCCCGCGAGTATTCTGGGATTGTTTCGATGTTCTTGTGACAAGGATATTGTTCTCGATGCCTCCTGTTACCGAGGAGTTGAGCTTCGGGGTATCATTGTAACAAGCATATCGCGACAGTACTAAATACTTAAGACGGCCGACATCGAAAATCTCCCCTATACGGCCAGTGGCAAGATAACCCCGACATCACCCAATACTGGGGAGGTAGTTCGGGAGTATTGCCATAGCTTTTTATAGTGGATGCTTTTCGAAGGTACGAGGTACACAGTTTCCGAGAAAGACTGGTTATGTGTTGAAGGATGGATACACCTGGATGTAGGTTAGAGTTGATTGCGCGGTGCTTCCCGTGTATCCCCAACACCTGATTGCATAACTGGAATCTTTCGGAAAACTATAGGTGGGTTTTATCCAGTAGATCGTAGGCATTCTTCCAACGAATGCAGGTTAGTGAGTTCGGGGTTCGACATTGAGTGAAGGAGTTATATGACCGAGGTTACTATCAGGAGTTGCATCTTAAAGGGTCCTTGGCTATGCTGATCCGGGGATTGCAAAACCTTTTCGTAACGCGTTCATATGCTTTCAGCACAAAGATGTTAGAACGAAACTCCTCTCTTGTGTTTGTTCCTGTCCGTACCTTGTTGTTTTTTTTCATTTTGATCCCTATGTGGCTTCTCGTGAAGACGGATGTTATCAATTAACTGAGAATATCATTCGTTCCTCTTGTTCGGATGATTTCATTCGTTCTTATTGTTCGAATGATTATTGTGAAGACTTGTTGCACTTCATTCCATTGATTCAGCTTATTCCTTTTGTCAATCAATTGCTGATTCGTGGTCATCTCTTACAGGATGGCTCCGAAAAGGGTTCCGAATGCCAACCCAGAGGGTGAAGAGGTTCCAGAACGTCCTCCTTCACCTCCTCCTCCGCCTGAGGCTTGGAGAGCAATTATGCAGACTACTGCTCAGAACACTCAGTTGATGATGCAGATGATGCAACAAATGCAAGCTATGCAAGCTAATCAAGCTAATCAGGGCGTTCCAATGAATCAAGGCAACTTCTTCCAGCAGCACCATGCTACCCTCAACCAGTTCCTGGCTAACAATCCTAAAGCTTTCAGTTACTGTGTCGACCCTCTTGATGCTGAGGATTGGTTGACCGACATAAAGAAGCATTTTGAGTGCAGTAACGTGAAAGAAGATGACTATGTGAAGTTTGCAGCCTTCCAACTGAATGATCAAGCAGCTGACTGGTGGCAGCAGTACAAAGACTCAAGGCCGGGTCAAGTGATCTCATGGGAGAATTTCTGCAAGGATTTCCGCTCGCATCACATTCCTACAAGTGTTATCGAGGGTATGCGTGAGCAATTCCGCAACCTCAAGCAGGGCTCCATGTCAGTCTACCAGTATAATGTCAAGTTCCAAAACCTCGCTCGCTATGCAAAGCAAGACATTCCTGATGCAAAGAGCAAAATCTATCAGTTCCGTGGAGGTCTCAAAGATGAACTTCAGCTTGCTCTCACTTTGTTCGAGCCAGACGAATTCGATAAGTTCTATAATATGGCTTTGAAACAAGAAGCAGCTCAGCTTAAGATGGAGGCTTCTAAGAAGAGAATTCGAGATGCTGTTCACTCTACCTCATCGTCTCAGTTGGCTGCGAAACAACAGAAATTCTGCCTTCCTCCTCCTCCAGTGATTCGAGCTCCATTCAACAACTCCAGCAACTTCAACAACTCCAACAACAAGAACTCTAGTGGTCGTGGTTTCTCCCACCCACCCAACCCGAGCAACCAGTCGAAGAAGCAGTTTCAGTCTCAAGGCTCCAAGTCCAGTGGCTCTCATTTCCGGCCTCTCTCTGAAGTGGTGTGCAACAAGTGTGGCCAGAAGGGTCATTATGCCAACAGATGTCCGAATCCGAAGCGTCTTCCTCCTCCACCACCTGTGAGTTCAGCTATTGTCAGGCATGATCCAAAGGCTGCCAGGGTCAATCTGATGAATGCAGCACAAGCGGAGGCTTCTTCTGATGTCATTTTGGGTAACCTTCCAGTGAACTCTATCCCAGCTAAAGTGTTATTTGATTCGGGTGCATCATGCTCTTTCATGTCTCAACCTTTTGCATCCAAGTATAATGTTGACTTCAAAAGCTTGCCAAGGGAGTTATCAGTTATTTCTCCGGGGAGACGAATGCATTCCAGCATATATGCTCCGGATGTTTCTATTCGCATGGGCGATTATCGATTTTTGGCTTCTCCGGTGATTCTTGGTCATTCTGATATCGACCTCATTCTCGGAATGGATTGGCTTTCTCAGCACGATGCTCACATTGATTGCGCTCAAAAGGAAGTCAAATTGACTCATTCTGATGAAGATGTGATTATCTTCGCCTCCAGGGATAATACTATTCGGCTTTTCTCTCTTAATGATAAGGGTGAAATTAATGCCATAGAGCAAATTCCAGTGGTGAATGAATATCAAGACGTCTTTCCAGAAGATCTTCCAGGCATGCCTCCACACCGTCAGGTGGAGTTTGTCATTGAACTCGAGCCGGGCACCGAACCTGTTTGTCGGCGTCCATACAAGCTCTCTTCAGATGAATTGAAGGAATTGAAGAAACAGTTGGATGAACAGGAGCGTATGGGTCTCATCAGACCGAGTACATCTCCGTGGGGCTGTGGTGTCTTATTTGTCAAGAAGAAAGATGGCACGGAGCGTCTCTGTGTTGACTACCGGCCATTGAACAAGAAGACGATTAAGAACAAGTATCCGCTCCCCAATATCAACGAACTCTTTGAGCAGCTCAAAGGAGCTAAAGTGTTCTCTAAGCTTGACCTCCGAATGGGCTACCATCAAATTCGCATTCGCGAGGAAGACATTCCCAAGACGGCCTTCAGAACGAGCTACGGTTCATATGAGTATACTGTCATGTCCTTCGGTCTCGCCAATGCTCCTCCTACCTTTTCAAGGATGATGCATTACATCTTCAACCCCTATACTGGCGAATTCGTGCTTGTGTATCTGGATGATATTCTGGTGTTTTCCAAGAATGAAGAAGATCACGAAAAGCACTTGCGTCTGGTTCTTGATCGACTCCGAGAGCATAAATTCTATGCCAAATTCTCCAAGTGCGAGTTTTGGCTCGATAAGGTTTTGTACCTGGGCCACATCATCTCAGCTAACGGTATTGCGGTTAATCCCGAGAAAGTTGAAGCAATTGTCAACTGGGAAGCTCCTCAGAACGTCAAGCAGCTCCGCAGTTTTCTGGGTCTTGCCAGCTATTGCAGAAGGTTTGTGGAGAACTTCTCCAAGATTGACAAGCCTCTTTCCAACCTGCTTGAGAAGAATGTCAAATACTTTTGGTCTCCCGATTGTGAAGTGGCTTTCAAAACCCTCAAAGAGAAGCTTGTTTCCGCTCCAGTTCTGATTCCTCCAGATGAATCCAAGCCCTATGAAGTGTTCTGTGACGCTTCTCTTCAAGGTCTTGGTGGTGTGCTTATGCAAGAGAAGAGAATTGTGGCATACACTTCTCGTCAGCTAAAGCCAGCTGAGAAGAACTATCCCACACATGATCTCAAGCTAGCAGCTGTGGTACATGCTCTAATTACGTGGAGACATCTGTTGTTGGGCAGAAAGGTCGACATCTTCACTGATCACAAGAGCTTGAAGTACATCTTCACACAGCCGCATCTGAACCTCCGCCAGACTCGTTGGGTCGAGATGATCCAAGAGTACAACCCCAGCATTGAGTACACTCCAGGCAAGGCGAATGTGATTGCAGATGCTTTGAGCAGAAAGGCATATTGCAACAGCCTTCTTATCAAACCTTACCAGCCTGAGCTTTGTGAAGCTTTCAGGAAGCTCAACCTTCAAGTTGTTCCGCAGGGTTTTCTTGCAAATCTCCAAATTGCTCCTACATTGGAAGATCAAGTCCGTGAGGCCCAGCTCAGTGATACCATGGTGAAGAAGGTGAAACATGGGATTGCAAAGGGCACTCCAAAATACAAGTGCTTCCGTGTTGATGAGAGAGATACCTTGTTCTTCGAGGACAGACTCGTTGTTCCCAAAGGTGATCTCAGGAAGCTCATAATGGAAGAAGCTCATGATTCTCTCCTTTCCATTCATCCTGGCAGTTCCAAGATGTACCAAGACCTCAAGCAATCTTACTGGTGGACACGCATGAAAAGGGAAATTGCCCAGTTCGTGAATGAATGTGATGTATGCAGAAGAGTGAAAGCAGAACATCAACGTCCAGCCGGTCTTCTCCAACCTCTTCCTATTCCTGAGTGGAAGTTCGGCCACATTGAAATTGACTTCGTCACTGGCTTTCCTAAATCCAAGCGAGGCAATGATGCTATCTTTGTGGTGATTGACAAGCTTACCAAAGTCGCTCACTTTCTTCCAGTCAAAGAATCAATCAATGCAGCTCAACTTGCAGAGCTGTACACTTCCAGAATTGTGTCCCTACATGGCATTCCTCAAGTGATATCCTCAGACCGTGGCAGCTTGTTCACATCAAGGTTCTGGGACTCCTTTCAGTCCGCCATGGGCACGAAGATCAGATTCAGCACTGCCTTTCACCCTCAGACTAGTGGTCAAGTCGAGCGTGTGAATCAGATCCTAGAAGATATGCTCAGAGCCTGTGTCATCTCCTTCGGCATGAAATGGGAGGACTGTCTTCCATTTGCCGAGTTCTCTTACAACAACAGCTTCCAAGCAAGTGCAGGCAAAGCACCGTTTGAAATTCTCTATGGCAGAAAGTGCCGTACCCCTCTCAACTGGTCTGAAACAGGCGAATGCCAACTCCTTGGCAATGATTTGATCTCTGAAGCCGAAGAAATGTGCAAAGTCATACGTGAGAATCTCAAGGCCGCTCAGTCGCGTCAGAAGAGCTACTATGACGGAAAGCATCGTGATCTGGCTTTCGACATCGGTGATAATGTCTATCTCCGAGTTTCTCCGATGAAAGGAACCCAAAGATTCGGTATCAAAGGAAAGCTTGCTCCTAGATACGTCGGGCCTTTCAAGATTCTTGGCAAAAGAGGCGATCTAGCCTATCAGCTCGAGCTCCCTTCCAACTTTGCAAATGTTCATGATGTCTTCCATGTGTCTCAACTTCGCAAATGCTTCAAGGCACCTGAGCGCATGATTCCGTTTGAGGAGATTGATCTTCAACAAGACCTTTCCTACCGAGAGCATCCAGTTGCAATTCTCGAAGAAACCGAACGCAAGACTCGCAACAAGTCCATCAAGTTTCTGAAAGTCAAGTGGTCACATCACACAGACCGAGAAGCTACCTGGGAACGAGAAGATCATCTTCGTTCCGAGTACCCTTCCTTTTTCCAGTCCTAGATCTCGGGACGAGATCTTTTTGTAGTAGAGGAGAGTTTATAATGCCCCGGATGTAATACTTTCCCTTTTGGGTATATAATATATCTCCGGCTTCATCTATTTCCATTTCGGGTTCTTTGTTGTTCGGGCGTTTTTCGTTACCGGTGTGCCGCGAGGTTGTGTTGTGTGTTGTTGTTTTGTTGTGTGCAACCCGCCTCTCAAATCTCGTCTCGTTTGGACTCCGTTGACTTTTCCATCCGTTGTCCGTGTGGGTCCGAAGTGCCCTTACTTCGTGTCCCGGAAATACCCCCACTGCTTTCTTTTATCTCCGTCTAGGCCCTTTTAAACTATCCCCGCGATCGGATCCGTCGGATCGCGATCGGAGGGCTCCTAACGCCCCTAAATCCCCTCCTAACCATAAAAAACTGCTACATATAGGCCCCCTAGTCTATTGTGGGCATCCCCTTCTTCTTCCCCTTCTCCACTTTCTTTTTTTCCTTTTTCTCAGTTCCAATCCCCAAAAATCTCTTCTGGATCCCGAGGAACCAGCCGATCTGGCCAGTTCCTCGATCACCGCCGAGCCGCCCCGACTAATCACTCTGTTCCGCGAGGTCAACGCCTCCCTCGTCGCGGGGTGGACCGCATCGCCGCGACCGAGCGCTCTCGCCAGGAGATCGCGTCGGGCCCAGGCGACGTCCTCCGTTCGCCCCGCTCGCCAGCTGGCCCAGGCGATGCCGCGCGCCAGCCTCAACAACACCGGGCCGGCCCGTACGCCGTCCTCCCTCCGGGCCCGTACAACCCCCGTCGGCTGGCCGGGACCAGTTCGCCCGAGCGCAGCCGGGCCGCGCAGCTCCTTCTCCACTGGTGGGCCGCCGCTCCCCCCGCCCAGCTCTGCGGGCCGAGCCGCGCCAGGCAACCGGCTCCCCTCCGCAGCCGCCTGGGCCGCCCCCTCACCGCGGTGGGCCGCCGCGCGCACCGAGCCCGCTCTCCGTCGCCGGCTTCGATCCCTCCGTTGGACCACTTCCCCGCGACGCCAGGCTTCGAGCCGCCCGAAGGCCACCCCTCCATCGCGCCGGCCCGCTCTCCTGGGCCCCTCCTCCGTCCAGCCGCCGCCCGCAGCTGGGTCGCGCTGCCCCGGACCGGCCCATCTCTCTGTCGCCTCCCGCGCACCGCCACAGCGGCCCGACCGCCCCGCCTCCGCTCGGGCCAGGCAGCCCAGCCGCCAGCGCCTCCGGTCGGGCCTTCCAGCCGACCGGGCCCTTCTCCCGCAACGCCCCGCGGGCCCAATCGCCGCCCCCGCGCCGGCCTTCTTCGGGCCTCCGCCTCCCTCCTCCTACCGGGCCGCCGCCACTGTTCCTCGCAGGCCCGGGCCGCCGCCGCTACTGTTCATTTCAGATCTGGATCTGAGGTCTATTTCTAACCCTAAGTCTCTGTTTTCCTGATCTAAGATGTAAACTTTGACCTGCCCTAACTTTTTACCTGCTGCTCCGTTTTGCGCGTGTAGCATGTCCAGATGTTCGTGGAGATGTCCTCTACGTTTTACCTGTTGTAGTCATGCATGTTAGATGTCATCTTGAAACTTGTTTTGCTGTTGCAAGAGTGCATCATGATATAAACTGCTGTTATGTGTTTTTTTTTCATGCCACCTTTGACATGTGATATCTTTTAGCTCGTTTGTCCAAACGATGCAAATGACATGTCCACGTGTTCGTCTTGCCACGAACTACGTGTTGTGTGTGATAGGTTGCATGGTAGATTTATTGTTTCCTTGTTATCATCGTTGCAAAGTGCCATGTTCATATGTTGTGTTTTCACTTGTTATGAAATGCCATCTTGTTGAGCTCGTTGTAATCGTTGTGTTCACCTCAATGATGCATGCTTGTGTGTTTCGGGATCACCGTCATATGTATTTTGATGAGGTGCTTACCCTTTGCCATGTTTAGTTTCGAGGTGACTTAAACATGCTCTTTTGATGCTATGATGATGTTGCTGTTTTAGGACTTAGTGAAATTTCACTAAGTCTGAAATCTGTAACGTTCCGATGCCTTGTTCGTGTGATGTTCTAGGACAAAGCATGTTAGTTTTGGGGTGGTTTTTGATTGTTCCTTGAAGTATATATTGTTGTCTTTCCATTTATGCCCTCACATGTCCATTTGAGTGGCTGTAGAATGTTTATCTTTTGCTCTAAAGTTTCAATAAAATTCTGCTGCCAGAATTTTATTTCAAAGTTCAATATGTCCAAGATCATTGCTATTGATCCGTGACTCCGTTGGGGGTGCACTTTGGACCTAGTTGCTGTACTATATATCTAGTTTGTGTTCAAGTCCTTTGCCATGCTTTTTGGGTGCTGTAGATTAATTATTTTGAGCTCCAAAGATGCTATGTTGCTGTAATTTGCAGTTTTCGCTCAAATCTTGTTTCGGGCATAACTTTTAGCCCGTAACTCCGATTTCAGCGAATCTTATATCAAACTTGGGTGTTTTTCTGTGTAGATTAATAATATCAGGTTGTTATCTTGTTTTGAGGTGTTTTGCTTGAGTGATGTTTTACGTGCTCCATGTGCATCCCTAGTGCATCCATCATGCATTCATGTTTTTCGAGTGCGCATTGCATCGTGTTGATTGGTGCTTGGTGTGTTTGTTGTGTTTAGAGCCGGAAGCTGAGACCGGGAACGAAGTTGAGCACGAGTTTTCCAACGAGGTTGAGCACGAGGACCCTTCTTACGACCCGAACGAATTCTCTTCAGGCAAGATGACCGAACCCCGATAACATTACTATCTTCGCCTATTGCTAGTAGTCTCGATCTATAGTTTTGCCTCGATGCCCATGTTCTTCTTGTCAGCCTCCTACTTGTAACCAATTGCCATGTTTAACCATCCTACCTATGCAAACCGTTGCTTGGCTAAGTACGCTTCGCTCAGCCCTTCTTATAGCGTTGCTAGTTGCAGGTGAAGTGAAGATGCTTGCTCCATGTTGAAGTTTGGTTGGGTTATATCACACTATATAAATGCTTTAACTGAAATCATCTATATATTGGCAAGGGTGGAAGGCTAAGCCTTTTGCTTGGTGTTTTGTTCTACTCATGCCGTTAGGATCCGTATAAGCCGGTTTTATGTTCCTTGATTATGCGTTCCTAACACGGTTGGGGTGTATGGGACCCCCTCGATAAACCGCTAAGTGCTAAGTCTTTTCCAGCAAATCCCAACATTGGTACTATTTGCCTAATAACAAACTAAACATGCATAGGGAGTAATTAACCCTCTTTCTTAATCAACAACCCCGGGCCAGTGCTCCACATGAGTGTTGGTCCGAAACGGGGGTCCTGCAGGGCCGCCTTGGGGCAACCCGAGGTATCTGGCATACACCTGTAGCATCACCCATCCGGTCGTGTCCTGAGACCTAGATACGCGCGGCTACGATCAGGGTGTCGACACACCGGGAGGATTTGCTGGATTAGCCTTACCTTAGCTCGGTATATCTTGAGCACGGGATTCCGAGGATACTCGGGTCTTCCCACTTTGGAGTTGCGACTCCGCGGATCGTGGGCTTGTAATGGGTCAAGTTGGAACACCCCTGTAGGGTTTGAACTTTCGAAAGCCGTGCCCGCGGTTATGTGGCAGATGGGAGCTTGTTAATTCCGGTTGTAGAAAACTTGACACAATGATACTAATACACTACCAGCGTGTGTTCCGTGACTGTCAATTTCCGAATCGGGATTCGGGAGTTGAACACGGAGGGGTTATGCTTGTGAGCTTGTAGCTAGGATCACTTCGTGATCACTTCTCGCCGATGCCTTCTCTTCTCGCTCTCACTTGCGTAAGCTAGATGCTAGTTGCTGCTGCAGACTTGTTCTTTCTTCAGCCTTTCCCCCACCTAAAGGCTTAAATAGTTCTGTTACCCGGGAACGGGATTGCTGAGTCCTCTGTGGCTCACAGTTACTTCACACACCAGATGCAGGTCCAGCTGTGAGCTATCCAGGTGATGGCACCGAGCTGGATTGGGAGTACGACGAGGAGCGTAGTCGTTACTACGTGCGCTACCCGGACGATCAGTAGTGGAGTCTCTTACTAGGATTCGATCCGCCTGTGGTTGTTTTATTTATCTGAGTTTGGTACTTTGACATTTGGCTTTTGCCCTTAGAGGGTTGTAGTGCTCTTAATGTATGATGTTTGAGACTTGTACTGTATTCTGTGACGTGGCGATTGTAAGCCAACTATTTTCAGTTTACTATCCCCCTTTTACATGAGTTGTGCAAAGATTACCAAACTTGAGATCATTCTAGGATGGACTTATGCCTTTAAGTCGTGCCTCGACACGTAGGAGGTATAACTCCATCCTGGGCATTACATAAACTACTTGGCTTGTTTTGCCATTTCAAGGAGAAAAGCTGGAAATATAGTGAAGGGCCGGTTTATGATCTAGGCAAGCTTAAACCGGCAATATTTCAAAGGTATCTACAAACGGCGGTTTAAGCAGGGGCCTAATGGTATCTACCGGTTTATAGTCTTTTCTAAAAAGCTAAACCGCCAATGAGAATACGAAGGATGCAGATCTGAAGTTATGGAAAAACAAGTTTTGTAAAATCAGTGATGAAGTTACGGATCTACAGCATGTTGAAAATAGGAAATATTCATGGTTTATATTCAACGGATGCAACAATGGCTCCAACAAATGCAGATTAAACTAGTACAGGGGTTGACGGCAGCGGCGGAGCTTGAGCACGAGCAGGCGCGAGGAAGAAGAGGAGGCAAAGGAGCAAGGGGGGAAAAGAGATGCCCCTCTGCCCTATTTATAAGCCGAAAAATGAAACGGCGGGCGCGGGAATCGAGGAGCCAGAAAAGTGGATATGGGACGATACTGTCGCCTCGATCTTCGGAGCTTTTAATGAGTAAAAAATAAAATAGGTACAAGTATTAAATGGGCAGATGATGTCACGATGGTTTAATGTGATCCAGGAAGATGACGTTACGACGATTTATGAAGCATTTGATGCCACGAAAGGTGAAATCTTTACAAGGCATTGAAGATTGACATGAACAGGTTCAAATCAATCTGGGGCCTAATGTCAGGGATATTACTGCTAGGTATAAATCGCCCAGGAGGGGCCGGTTTATGCCTATCAATATTACTTCTACTAAAAGCCCAGCGAGACATGGAGCATGGCGTTTTGTCCCAGAGGACCGGAGATCCGAGGCCCAAGAGGCATTAGGGCCCGTGGCGTGTAAACCGCCATACGGTGTTTAACCTGTATTGTAAGATAGGAAAGATAGAGACCGAGTCGGACACGTTTATGAGCCGGCCTCGGGATTCTGTAAACCGGACCAGGCGTCACCTTGTGTATATAAAGGGACCAGGCGTCACCTTGTGTACCTCTACCATAGGAGGGTGAGTGGTAGGCTCACACAGCTTCTCAATAGGGGGTAGATTCTTCACGTCTTCAGCTTTAATACCTTTCTCTTTAATAGACTTCTTTGCTTCCCGCATATCTTCGGGGCTTAGAACAAATATGCCCCTCTTCTTTGGTGGTGGAGGTGGTTCAGGGACGGACCAATCTTCATGGTTTTTGGCAATCCTGCCCATCAAATCTTCCGCATCGTCCGGTGTTCTTTTCCTGAAAACACAACCAGCACAACTGTCCAAATAGGACCTGGATTCATCAGTTAGACCAGCATAGAATATATCGATTAATTCATTCTTAGGGATTTCATGTCCTGGTCTAGCCCGAATCAGACCGCAGTACCTCCCCCAAGCTTTAGGGAGGGACTCATCCTGCAACTGTTTAAAGTTATAAATTCTTTGTAAAGCAGCATGTTGCATGTGAGCAGGAAAGTACTTATCAACAAAAGAGTGAGCTAAGTCCTGAGGACTCTTAATGGAACCGCATGGGAGTGAATCATACCATGCTTTAGCATATTCCTTCAAGGAGAAAGGAAGAAGCTTGGTGATATAAAAGTATCGTATCTTCTCATCTGTGGTAAACAGGCTACCCAACTCACCGAGTTTAGTCAGGTGTGCAATAGCATCATCATTTTCTCTGCCATAAAAGGGGTCAGCTTCAACCATAGGTATAAGTGAAAGATCAACAGATAAATCATAATTAGGATCATCAATGCATATAGGAGATGTAGCAAATTCAGGATTAGGAACGGTTTTGTTCTTCAAAGAGTCTTTTTCAAACAGTTTCTTAATAGCTTCAAGGTCAGAACCGGAAAACTCTGTCAATTCCCTGCATAAATCTTCATCTAGTATATAGTAATCATCATCAAGGAGACTCTCCTTGAGTTTACTCAAATCAGGATAATCATAAGTTTCACCAATAGGGTAGCGAGTAACAGGGAGTTCAATTCCAGATTTTTTTTTGCAGCAGCAATTTGTTTCTCAAGAGCATAACCAAGCGAACTAATATCATCAAAAGTAGTAGAAGCATCATCAAGAGTATCAGACATAGTAACAGATTTAGTAGGAGCATCATTTGGTGGTGGTGAGGCAAACTTACTCATAACAGAAGGTGAATCAAGTGTAGCACTAGTGCTCAGAGCAGTACCTCTTCTTGTAGTGAATAGTAAGATCAGAACCTTGGGGTCTCCTTTCTTACCCATAGTGGATGAAGTGCAGCAGGTAGGATACCTCAAGTAGACTTGTAAATATTGCTATGCTCCCCGGCAACGGTGCCAGAAAACGGTACTTGATAACCCTCAACCGTAAGGGATCGAGATAGTCTTCGCGGGTAAGAATAACCCAATTTATTGATTCGACACACGGGGAGCCAAAGAGTATTTATAAGCTTTGACAGTTGAGTTGTCAATTCAACCGCACCTGAAATATACTTACTTGCAACAAAAGATAAGTGGTAACAGTGATATGATAGTGATGATAGTAATAGTAAAAGTAAACAGCAAAAGTAAATAGCAGTAGTAAATGGCAAAAGTAGCAATTAGTGACAAGCAGGGTTTAAAACACTGTAGGCTAGGGAGATGGATGGTTGGGCGCTGCATGGATGAGATAGATTCTAACTTGGGGCACGGCACACGGAAAGGTAATGATCATCTAGGCAAATATCAAACTTTAGGCATGTATCCCGTAGGTAGTTGTACGTGCTTGCAATAAGAACTTGCACAACATCTTTTGTCCTACCATCCCGCTACGAACGGGGCCAAAAGGAACTTATGGATATTAAGGTGCTCCTGTCAAAGAGCACCGGAACAAAGCAATGAACTCAATGGATACATGTAATCCTCAAACTACGGACCGTCCCCTTTGGTGTCCCAAGCTTTCACTTTTGGGATCGCCGGTTCCGAACCGTAACAGGTGCAAACAACTCATAGATAGGATCACGAACACAAATATATTCATGCAAACACATATGGTTCAGATCTGAAATCATGGCACTCGGGCCCTAAGTGTCAAGCATTAAGAATAACAAGTTGAAGCAAAGATGATAAACACCATAGTAGATGATAGGCAACATACCCCCAACGATCTGATAAACTATTACATGATCTAACTCATCCAATCCCTACCATCCCCTTCGCCTACAGCAGGGGAATTACTCACACATGGAGGGAGAAGTCATGGAGGGATGATGGAGTGGTGATGATGATGATGATGGCGACGATCTCCCCTCTCCGGAGGCCAATTCAGCCTCCCGATTAGCCCTCCCAAGGAAGAACAGAGGGTGGCGGCGGCTCCACGACAGAAAACTGCGAAAGAACTTCTGATCTGGGGTTTCCGTGTCGCGAGTAAAAATACGAGGCGAAGTATGGCACCAGGGGGTGTGGGACCCACCCAGGAGGCCCCCCGGCGCGGCCCAGGGGGGGGGCGCACCCACAGGGCGCCTGGGCACCCCCTGGCCCCCCTCTGGCCCCACTTCTGGCTCCTGGTACCTTCGGGTGCATGGATTTTCTGTGATTTTTCGTGGATTTTTCTAAGATACCTAAAAATCCGTTTTCCTGCACACAAATAAACCATACAGGCAGCTCTGCTGAAAACAGCGTCAGTCCGGGTTAGTTTAGTCCAAATCATGCAAGAATGAGGCCAAAACAATATCAAAAGTGTTTGGAAAAGTAGATACGTTTGAGACGTATCAGATACCAATTTAAAAAATTCAACTTTTAATGTGTAAAAAAATCTATTTTTTAATGTTCATTACATGTGTGTTCACATCCCCTAAAAAATTTACGTCAAAATGTGAAATACACAAAGAGAAATCCAGATGAAAATGGTGTCATTTTTTACACTATTCATCCCTTTGTCTTTATTGACACTATTCATGCTGGATTTCTTTTTTCTTTCTTTTTATGTATTTCACATTTTCGTCTGAATGTTTTAGGAGTTGTAGACGGATATGTGATGAACATTCACAAAAAAATCAACTTTTTTGACACATCTAGAGTTGAATTTTTCAAACCGGTAGGATGGTAGCACTTAAATGATGGTATCACCTAATATTATCGTGGTTCTTCTAGACTATGTGGATTTGGCTTGTGTAAACCAGCTTATTTGGAATTAGAATTGCATAACACACATATAATTACATTTCAAGAATTTTTACATAATGAAATTGGGTTCAATCTTGAGATCAACGTCAATGTCTCTTGAATCTGGATTAAACTCTGCATTTTATGTTGGCTGTTCGGTATAAGCCCAAAGGCTAAAATAATATGCCATTTGTCTAATAGAGTAACGTCGTTCAATCCTAGAAAAAAGGGAACTTCCTAGATAAATAAAAAATAACATAAACAACAACAAAATGGAAATTTTTGGATTTTAAGATACTTTGTACGCAACATAAATACATATTAGCTACAGAAAACATACTGATCTGCCACAAGAAAAAATTCTATGGATACTGTTGCTTAACTTGATGATCACCACTGAACCAATTTTTAAATAGCAACTAATTCTATTGGGGGTTGTTCGGTGATTTGCAGCACAATATTAGATTACATGATCCCATTGGAGTGATGTTAGTCAGTATCACATTCCTGCCCGATCCCATGATTACTCGATGAATAATAACATCGTGTTGTCCACTGGGCTTATGTAACATGGCATGTTCACGATGGATCCTCGCGTATGGTGACTATTCGTACATTGAAATGCACAAGCGACTATTTCTCATTAAAAATGCAATTAAACTAATAGTCCATTGCTGATTCATTAGTAGGATCAAGGTACCAATCATCCAAGCTGTACATAATCTTGTCCATGCGACTTTCAAAGGTTTTCGATGTGTTAGAAAACACAACGTTTTCATTGAGATCAAGCAGGAGGTCAAGGCATGGCCTATAGAGCATCTGAAGGCATGTGGCGTAAAACCCCACTAGCGCAGACAAACAATAGAAACAAGCTAGACCTTTCACATTCGATTGCTTTGCATAGCAACAAGGTGTAGCTCTTCCTTGCAGGCCACCACCAAGGTGGTCTACACACATCACAATAAAATGATGACACGAATTTATGATCTGGAAAATATGAATATACATCTAGTTAATTCAGCCAGAAGACATGGGAACTTTACGTCTTGATATTATCCAACATGATTTAATGCAATATTTGTATCAAAACTTGGGAGTCACTTCACTGGAAGGTAACAATACAACCTTGAATCTTGAAGCAGGTCTGAAGTGCGCTACTGGTGGAGCAAATCTAGGGAGACCACATTTTACCTGTCGCATCCTCGTAAATTCTACAATAAATATTCAATGGATTTATTATCATCCAAGCCGTACATAATCTTGTCCATGCGACTTTCGAAGGTTTCCGATGTGTTAGAAAACACAACGGTTTCATCGAGATTAAGAACGAGGGCTAGACATCGCTTATTGAGCATCTGAAGGCATGCAGCGTAAAGCCCCGCCAGTGCGGACAAACACCAGAAACAAGCTAGAACTTTCACATGCTTGCTTTGCATAGAAAGAAGGTGTAGTTCTTTCACTCCGGCCTCCACCACAACGGTCTATACACAACACAATAAAATGATGAGATGAATTAATGATTTATAAAATGTGCATATACATCCAGTTAATTTGGTCAGAAGTCATGGGAACTTTGTGCCATTGATCCTATGAAACAGGATTTAATAATATATCTGTACCAAAACTTGGGATTCTGTAGACTAGAAGGTTAGCATACAACCTTGAATCTTGAAGCAAGTGTGAATTGCACTACTAGTGGAGCAAATCTAGGGGACCTCTTTTTAGCTACTGCCTCCTCGTTAATTCTAAAACAAAAAATTGATGGTTTGATTATCATTGAAGCCGTACATAATCTTCTTCATGCCACTTTCGAAGGTTATCGATGTGTTAGAAAACACAATGGTTTCATCGAGATCAAGCATGAGGGAAAGGCATCGCTTATTGAGCATCTGAAGGCATGCGGCATAAAGCCCCGCTGGTGCAGACCAACACCTGAAGCAAGGTAGACCTTTGCATAGCTACAAGGTGTAGCTCTTCCTCTCCAGCCTCCAACATAGTGTTCTTCACATAGCACAATCAAATGATGAGAGAAATTAATAATTTAAAAAATATGCATATACATCCAGTTAATCCAATGCTAACATGATACAAGGTTAACAAATTCAATTTCTGATGTGTCAAAAAAACTCGAATTTGTTTGAGTGTTCTTCACATATGTGTCTCCATCCTAAAAATATTCAAATCAAAATGTGAAATACACAAAGATAAATCTAGATGAGAATAGTGTTATTTTACACTATTCTTCCCTTTGTCATTATTGACACTATTCACGTTGGACTTAACTGTTTTTGTTTCTATTTGTGTATTTTGTATTTTGGTCCGAATTTTTTAGGGATTGTAGACACATATGTGATGAACATTCATAATTTAGTACTTCATTAGTTGTTGATCTGACTAATATCTCTTACGGATTTAGTTGGTTACATTGACCAAGTAGCCATTCAAGTCAAATATCCCTCACTAGCAATTGTGCATGCGAAGATATAATTTAGTTTTTTGTTCATCATACCTTAAGGAATTTAAGACCTATAATTGTTTTGTGCCTTATTCGACATTCATTTTTCGTAAATAGGGATCCCCAATTAATATTGTGTGATATAAGCATAATTTTATTCCTTTAGTTAAGAAAGTTAACAAGTAGAACCTATTGAGCAAAACTGGGATGTTCATTAATTCTTGCTCCTCTCTACTTCACCACTTATATTGCCAGACAGTACAATTGAAGCAACACCGTGTCTTGCGGTATTATTATTCTGTTATATAATTGCAGGTGATATCGAATTTCATAATGTTAGGCATCGATCAAACTACATAAATGCACCTTGAAAATACCTTGAACTGGGAAGTTCATTAATTCTTGCTCCTCTCTATATCACCACTTATATTGTCAGCCAGTACTATTGGAGCGACACCGTGTCTTGAGGTATTACTATTCTGTTATATAATTGCAGGTGATGTATAACTTCTGAATGTTAGGCATGGATCAAACTATATAAATGTAGCTTGAAAATACCTTGAACTTAATGTAGTCACCAACATCCGGGTTGTCTGGATGATCCAATACCTCATTTTCATAAATTAATTCATTTATATTTTTCAGTAGCATCCCATCATGCTCACCATAACAAAACCCATTCATTAAATAGATATGAAAGACAAAAACAGAGACTAAATTTAGAGTTGAGGCTATAAATTATTATCTCATATATTGTATACCGACTTCAAGAATACTTTGCGGACATGGCCTGCAAAATTTGTTAGAATCTGGCGTGCTCTATAACCATTGAGTACCTGACGTAAAATGCATGTAACATTTTAGACTAGTCCTACGTACATAAATAAAAATACAAAAGCAGTAAGATACAATAAATTACCTTGTCTTCGAGGGCAACTAACGGTTTGTAAGCTAGCACTACAAAAAATTGATTTGTATCTCCCTCATCCCAAACATCCGTACGGTCATCATGCACCATAGCCGTTCTTGGGTGACATAAAATATCTCGAAACACATGGTCAAGTGTCTTCTTGGAATCTGATATCCAACAAAAAAAAGGTGCATGCGGTATGGACAATAGCGATCATCAGTGTTACCTAGTGTTCCAACCATCTAAAAATGTCTCATTTACTCATAGGTATGGATTCTTTTAGTAGTTATGTTTGTAATAAAGAGATGCATGATGAAACAAATAATTCTAATTATTAGATTGATCTAAATCCTAATACTGTTTAACAATAGCTACAGAAAATTAACGCAAAGAAATATATTGTCTGGTTTTGTCTACAGTGTTTGAGAAATACTACTTAGCAGTTAGCAATCTACACACTAATTCCTATCCAGCGTAGCTATCAATATTTAGCATGTAACTAGCGTGGGTCTGATGACAGAAAATAAGAAAAAATCATGCCTAATTTTACCTGGCCTCACAAATATTAAATGTTGTGAAATCTCTCTTGGGTTGTTCAAGCAGTCTCCATATCTCAAGAGCATAATCTCTTCCAGCTATTGTGCAATCATAGACTTTAAATCTTTGGCGCCCACCGGTAGTAATCAAATAACGGTTCATATCATCCCAACCAGGCCTTATCTTCACAAAAGAACCAGTGCTTGGATCATGAATGGCATGTAATATTGCAGCAAATAAGAAGTGACAATATAGGTAAATAATTATTGACCACAAGATACAGAAAATAAAAGAAGATATCCCACAAAAAACACATATTGGAAAATAACTGGTACAAGATATATTAAAAAATAGAAATGGACACGTAAATTATAGGACAGGAGCCGCTGCCAAAACATCGACAATCAGTGTTGAACAGGGAATACTATTTTAATATACTCGCAACGTGTGCATGCTGCTACGTCGTATAATATCAGGTGGTACCATCATCCAAGTGCTACCGGGATACCAATTTAAAAAATTCAACTTTTAATGTGTAAAAAAATCTATTTTTTAATGTTCATTAAATGTGTGTTCACATCCCCTAGAAAATTCACGTCAAACTGTGAAATACACAAAGAGAAATCCAGATGAGAATGGTGTCATTTTTGACACTATTCATCCCTTTGTCTTTATTAACACTATTCATGCTAGATTTCTTTTTTTTCTTTTTGTGTATTTCACATTTTCGTCTGAATGTTTTAGGGGTTGTAGACACATATGTGATGAACATTCACAAAAAATCACTTTTTTAACACATCTAGAGTTGAATATTTCAAACCGGTAGGATGGTAGCACTTGAATGATGGTATCACCTGATATTATCGTGGTTCTTCTAGACTATGTGGATTTGTCTTGAATAAACTAGCTTATTTGGAATTAGAATTGCATAATACACATATAATTACATTTCAAGAATTTTGACATAATTAAATTGGGTTCAATCTTGAGATCAATGTCAATGTCTCTTGAATCTGGGTTAAACTCTGCAGTTTATGTTGGTTGCTCGGTATAAGCCCAAAGGCTAAAATAATATGCCACCTGTCTAATACAGTAACGTCGTTCAAGCCTATAAAAAAGGGAACTTCCTGGATAAATAAATAAAATAACATAAACAACACCAAAATGGAATTTTAGGATTTTAAGATTAGTTTGTATGCAACATAAATACATATCCGCTACAGAAAACATACTGATCTTCCACAAGAAAAAATACTATGGATACTGTTGCTTAACTTGATGATCACCACTGAACCAATTTTCAAATAGCAACTAATTCTATTCGGGATTGTTCGGTGATTTGCAACACAATATTAGATTACATGATCCCATTGGAGTGATGTGAGTCAGTATCACATTCCTGTCCGATCCCATGATTACTCGATCAATAATTACATCGAGTTGTCCACTGGGTCTACGTAACATGACATGTTCACGATGGATCCTCGCGTATGGTGACTATTCGTACATTGAAATGCACAAGCGACTATTTCTCATTAAAAATGCAATTAAACTAATGGTCCATTGCTGATTCATTAATAGGATCAAGGTACCAATCATCCAAGACGTACATAATCTTGTCCATATGACTTTGAAAGGTTTCCGATGTGTTAGAAAACACAACGTTTTCATTGAGATCAAGCAGGAGGTCAAGGCATGGCCTATAGAGCATATGAAGGCATGTGGCGTAAAACCCCACTGGCGAAGACAAACAATATAAACAAGCTAGACCTTTCACATGCGCTTGCTTTGCATAGCAACAAGGTGTACCTCTTCCTTGTCGGCCCCCACCACGGTGGTCTACACACATCATAATAAAATGATGACATGAATTTATGATTCAGAAAATATGCATATACATCCAGTTAATTCAGCCAGATGTCATGGAACTTTAGGTCTTGATATTATCCAACATGATTTAATGCAATATTTGTACCAAAACTTGGGAGTCACTTCACTGGAAGGTAACAATACAACCTTGAACCTTGAAGTAGGTCTGAAGTGCGCTACTGGTGGAGCAAATCTAGGGAGACCACATTTTACTTGTCGCGTCCTCGTAAATTCTACAATAAATATTCAATAGATTTATTATCATCGAAGCCATACATAATCTTGTCCATGCGACTTTCGAAGGTTTCCGATGTGTTAGAAAACACAACGGTTTCATCGAGATTAAGAACGAGGGCCAGACATCGCTTATTGAGCATCTGAAGGCGTGCAGCGTAAAGCCCCGCCAGTGGGGACAAATAACAGAAACAAGCTAGAACTTTCACATGCTGGCTTTGCATAGAAATAAGGTGTAGTTCTTTCACTCCGGCCTCCACCACAACGGTCTATACACAACACAATAAAATGATGGGATGAATTAATGATTTATAAAATGTGCATATACATCCAGTTAATTCGGTCGGAAGTCATGGGAACTTTCTGCCATTGATCATATGCAACAAGATATAATACAATATTTGTACCAAAGCTTGGGATTCTCTAGACTGGAAGGTTACCATACAACCTTGAATCTTGAAGCAAGTGTGAATTGCACTACTAGTGGATCAAATCTAGGGGACCTCTTTTTAGCTACTGCGTCCCCGTTAATTCTAAAACAAAAAATTGATGGTTTGATTATCATTGAAGCCGTACATAATCTTCTGCGTGCTACTTTCGAAGGTGTTTGATGTGTTAGAAAACACAACGGTTTCATCGAGATCAAGCATGAGAGCAAGGCATCGCTTATTGAGCATCTGAAGGCATGCGGCATAAAGCCCCGCTGGTGCGGACCAACACCTGAAGCAAGGTAGACCTTTGCATAGCAACAAGTTGTAGCTCTTCCTCTCCGGCCTCCAACATAGCGTTCTACACATAGCACAATAAAATGATGAGAGAAATTAATAATTTAAAAAATGTGCATATACATCCAGTTAATCCAGTGCTAACATGATACAAGGTTAAAAAATTCAATTTCAGATGTGTCAAAAAAACTCAAATTTGTTTGAGTGTTCTTCACATATGTGTCCCCATCCTAAAAATATTCAGATGAAAATGTGAAATACACAAAGATAAATCTAGATGAGAATAGTGTCTTTTTACACTATTCTTCCATTTGTCATTATTGACACTATTCACGTTGGATTTAACTGTTTTTGTTTCTATTTGTGTATTTTGTATTTGGTTCGAATTTTTTAGGGATTGTAGCCACATATGTGATGAACATTCATAATTTAGTACTTCATTAGTTGTTGATCTGACTAATATCTATTACGGATTTAGTTGGTTACGTTGACCAAGTAGCCATTCAAGTCAAATATCCCTCACTAGCTATTGTGTATGCCAAGATATAGTTTACTTTTATGTTCATCATACCTTAAGGAATTTAAGACCTATAATTGAATTATGCCTTATTCGACATTCATTTTCAGTAAATAGGGATCCCCAATTAATATTGTGTAATATAAGCTTAATTTTATTCCTTTAGTTTAGAAAGTTAACAAGTAGAACCGATTGAGCAAAACTGGGATGTTCATTAATTCTTGCTCCTCTCTACTTCACCACTTATATTGCCAGCCAATACAATTGGAGCAACACCGTGTCTTGCGGTATTATTATTCTATTATATAATTGCAGGTGATGTCAAATTTGTGAATGTTAGGCATGGATCAAACTACATAAATGTAGCTTGAAAATACCTTGAACTGGGATGTTCATTAATTCTTGCTCCTCTCTACATCACCACTTATATTGTCAGCCAGTACTATTGGAGCAACACCGTGTCTTGTGGTATTACTATTCTGTTATATAATTGCAGGTGATGTAAAATTTCTGAATGTTAGGCATGGATCAAACTATATAAATGTAGCTTGAAAATACCTTGAACTTAATGTAGTCACCAACATCCGGGTTGTATGGAAGATCCAATACCTCAATTTCATAAACTAATTCATTTATATTTTTCAGTAGCATCCCATCAAGCTCACTATAACAAAACCAATTCATTAAATAGATATGAAAGACAAAAACAGAGAATAAATTTAGAGTTGAGGCTATAAATTATTATCTCATATATTGTATACCGACTTCAAGAATACTTTGCGGACATGGCATGCAAAATTTGTTAGAATCTGACGTGCTCTATAACCATTGAGTACCTGACGTAAAATGCATGTAACATTTTAGACTAGTCCATATATTACGTACATAAATAAAAATACAGAAGCAGTAAGAAACAATAAATTACCTTGTGTTCGAGGGCAACTAGCGGTTTGTAAGCTAGCACTACAAAAATTTGATTTGTATCTCCCTCATCCCAAACATCCGTACAGTCATCATGCACCATAGCCGTTCTTGGGTGACATAAAATATCTCGAAACACACGGTCAAGTTTCTTCTTGGAATCTGATATCCAACAAAAAAAAGGTGCATGCGGTATGGACAAGAGCGATCATCAGTGTTACCTAGTGTTCCAACCATCTAAAAATGTCTCATTTACTCATAGGTATGGATTCTTTTAGTAGTTATGTTTGTAATAAAGACATGCATGATGAAACAAATAATTCTAATTATTATATTGATTTAAATCCAAATATGTGCAACAATAGCTACAAAAAATTAACGCAAAGAAATATATTGTCTGTTTTTGTCTACAGTGTTTGGGAAATACTACTTGGCAGTTAGCAATCTACACACTTATTCCTATCCAGCGTAGCTATCAATATTAGCATGTAACTAGCGTGGGTCTGATGACAGAAAATAAGAAAAAATCATGCCTAATTTTACCTGGCCTCAAATATATTAAATGTTGTGAAATCTCTCTTGGGTTGTTCAAGCAGTCTCCATATCTCAAGAGCATAAACTCTTCCAGCTATTGTGCAATCATAGACTTTAAATCTTTGGCGCCCACCGGTAGTAATCAAATAACGGTTCATATCATCCCAACCAGGCCTTATCTTCACAAAAGAACCAGTGCTTGGATCATGAATGGCATGTAATATTGCAGCAAATAAGAAGTGACAATATAGGTAACTAATTATTGACCACAAGATACAGAAAATAAAAGAAGATATCCCACAAAAAACACATATTGGAAAATAACTGGTACATGATATATTAAAAAATAGAAATGGACACTTAAATTATAGGACAGGAGCAGCTGCCAAAACATCGACAATCAGTGTTGAACAGGGAATACTATTTTAATATACTCGCAACGTGTGCATGCTGCTACGTCGTATAATATCAGGTGGTACCATCATCCAAGTGCTGCCGGGATACCAATTTAAAAAATTCAACTTTTAATGTGTAAAAAATCTATTTTTTAATGTTCATTAAATGTGTGTTCACATCCCCTAGAAAATTCACGTCAAAATGTGAAATACACAAAGAGAAATCCAGATGAGAATGGTGTCATTTTTGACACTATTCATCCCTTTGTCTTTATTGACACTATTCATGCTAGATTTCTTTTTTTTCTTTTTGTGTATTTCACATTTTCGTCTAAATGTTTTAGGGGTTGTAGACACATATGTGATGAACATTCACAAAAAAATCACTTTTTTGACACATGTAGAGTTGAATATTTCAAACCGGTAGGATGGTAGCACTTGAATGATGGTATCACCTGATATTGTCGTGGTTCTTCTAGACTATGTGAATTTGGCTTGAATAAACTAGCTTATTTGGAATTAGAATTGCATAATACACATATAATTACATTTCAAGAATTTTGACATAATTAAATTGGGTTCAATCTTGAGATCAACGTCAATGTCTCTTGAATCTAGATTAAATTCCGCATTTTATGTTGGCTACTCGGTATAAGCCCAAAGGCTAAAATAATATGCCACCTGTCTAATAGAGTAACGTCGTTCAAGCCTAGAAAAAAGGGAACTTCCTGGATAAATAAAAAAATAACATAAACAACAACAAAATGGAAATTTTTGGATTTTAAGATTAGTTTGTACGTAACATAAATACATATCAGCTAAAGAAAACATACTGATTTGCCACAAGAAAAAATACTATGGATAATGTTGCTTAACTTGATGATCACCACTTAACCAATTTTTAAATAGAAACTAATTCTATTCGGGATTGTTCGGTGATTTGCAACACAATATTAGATTACATGATCCCATTGGAGTGATGTGAGTCAGTATCACATTCCTGCCCGATCCCATGATTACTCGATGAATAATAACATCGAGTTGTCCACTGGGTTTACGTAACATGGCATGTTCATGATGGATCCTCGCGGTATGGTGACTATTCGTTTATTGAAATGCACAAGTGACTATTTCTCATTAAAAATGCAATTAAACTAATGGTCCATTGCTGATTCATTAGTAGGATCAAGGTACCAATCATCCAAGCCGTACATAATCTTGTCCATGCGACTTTCAAAGGTTTCCGATGTGTTAGAAAACACAACATTTTCATTGAGATCAAGCAGGAGGTCAAGGCATGGCCTATAGAGCATCTGAAGGCATGTGGCGTAAAACCCCACTGGTGCAGACAAACAATAGAAACAAGCTAGACCTTTCACATGCGCTTGCTTTGCATAGCAACAAGGTTTAGCTCTTCCTTGCCGGCCACCACCACGGTGGTCTACACACATCACAATAAAATGATGACACGAATTTATGATTCAGAAAATATGCATATACATCCAGTTAATTTAGCCAGAAGTCATGGGAACTTTATGTCTTGATATTATCCAACATGATTTAATGCAATATTTGTACCAAAAGTTGGGAGTCACTTCACTGGAAGGTAACAATACAACCTTAAATCTTGAAGCAGGTCTGAAGTGAGCTACTGATGGAGCAAATCTAGGGAGACCATATTTTACCTGCCACGTCCTCGTAAATTCTACAATAAATATTTAATGGAATTATTATCATCCAAGTCGTACATAATCTTGTCCAAGCGACTTTCGAAGGTTTCCGATGTGTTAGAAAACGCAACGGTTTCATCGAGATCAAGAACGAGGGCCAGACATCGCTTATTGAGCATCTGAAGGTGTGCAGCGTAAAGCCCCGCCAGTGTGGAAAAATACCAGAAACAAGCTAGAACTTTCACATGCTTGCTTTGCATAGAAATAAGGTGTAGTTCTTTCAGCAAGGCCTCCACCACAACGGTCTATACACAACACAATAAAATGATGAGATGAATTAATGATTTATAAAGTGTGCATATACATCCAGTTAATTCGGTCAGAAGTCAAGGGAACTTTGTGCCATTGATCCTATGCAACAAGATTTGATACAATATTTGTACCAAAACTTGGGATTCTCTAGACTGGAAGGTTACCATACAACCTTGAATCTTGAAGCAAGTGTGAATTGCACTACTAGTGGAGCAAATCTAGGGGACCTCTCTTTAGCTACTGCCTCCTCGTTAATTCTTAAACAAAAAATTGATGGTTTGATTATCATTGAAGCCGTACATAATCTTCTTCATGCCACTTTTGAAGGTTTTCGATGTGTTAGAAAACACAACGGTTTCATCCAGATCAAGCATGATTGCAAGGCATCGCTTATTGAGCATCTGAAGGCATGCGGCATAAAGCCCCGCTGGTGCGGACCAACACCTGAAGCAAGGTAGACCTTTGCATAGCAACAAGGTGTAGCTCTTCCTCTCCGGCCTCCAACATAGCGTTCTACACATAGCACAATAAAATGATGGGAGAAATTAATAATTTAAAAAATGTGCATATACATCCAGTTAATCCAGTGCTAACATGATACAAGGTTAACAAATTCAATTTCAGATGTGTCAAAAAACTCAAATTTGTTTGAGTGTTCTTCACATATGTGTCCCCATCCTAAAAATATTCAGATCAAAATGTGAAATACACAAAGATAAATCCAGATGAGAATAGTGTTCTTTTACACTATTCTTTCCTTTGTCATTATTAACACTATTCACGTTGGATTTAACTGTTTTTGTTTCTATTTGTGTATTTTGTATTTTGGTTCGAATTTTTAGGCATTGTAGACACATATGTGATGAACATTCATAATTTAGTACTTCATTAGTTGTTGATCTGACAAATATCTATTACGGATTTAGTTGGTTACGTTGACCAACTAGCCATTCAAGTCAAATATCCATCACTAGCTATTGTGTATGCCAAGATATAGTTTAGTTTTGTGTTCATCATACCTAAAGGAATTTAAGACCTATAATTGTATTATGCCTTATTCGACATTCATTTTCAGTAAATAGGGATCCCCAATTAATATTGTGTAATATAAGCTTAATTTTATTCCTTTAGTTAAGAAAGTTAACAAGTAGAACCTATTCAGCAAAATTAGGATGTTCATTAATTCTTGCTCCTCTCTACTTCACCACTTATAT
Source organism: Secale cereale (assembly GCA_902687465.1). NCBI lineage: Eukaryota > Viridiplantae > Streptophyta > Magnoliopsida > Poales > Poaceae > Secale > Secale cereale. The sequence goes on from LR738712.1 coordinate 742,488,075, forward strand.
TGCCAGCCAGTACAATTGGAGCAACACTGTGTCTTGCGGTATTATTATTCTGTTATATAATTGCAGGTGATGTCAAATTTTTGAATGTTAGGCATGGATCAAACTACATAAATGTAGCTTGAAAATACTTTAAACTGGGATGTTCATTAATTATTGCACCTCTCTACTTCACCACTTATATTGTCAGCCAGTACTATTGGAGCAACACCGTGTCTTGAGGTATTACTATTCTGTTATATAATTGCTGGTGATGTAAAAATTCTGAATGTTAGGCATGGATCAAACTATATAAATGTAGCTTGAAAATACCTTGAACTTAATGTAGTCACCAACATCCGGGTTGTATGGATGATCCAATACCTCATTTTCATTAATTTCATTCATTTATATTTTTCAGTAGCATCCCATCAAGCTCACCATAACAAAACCCATTCATTAAATAGATATGAAAGACAAAAACAGAGACTAAATTTAGAGTTGAGGCTATAAATTATTATCTCATATATTGTATACCGACTTCAAGAATACTTTGCGGACATGGAATGCAAAATTTGTTAGAATCTGACGTGCTCTATAACCTTTGAGTACTTGACATAAAATGCATGTAACATTTTAGACTAGTCCATATATTACGTTCATAAATAAAAATACAGAAGGATTAAGATACAATAAATTACCTTGTCTTTAAGGGCAGCTAATGGTTTGTAAGCTGGCACTACAAAAATTTGATATGTATCTCTCTCAGCCCAAACATCCGTACGGTCATCATGCACCATAGCCATTCTTGGGTGACATCAAATATCTCGAAACACATGGTCAAGTGTCTTCTTGGAATCTGATATCCAACGAAAAAAGGTGCATGCGGTTTGGACAAGAGCGGTCATCAGTGTTACCCAGTATTCCAACCGTCTAAAATTGTCTCATTTACTCATAGGTAAGGATTCTTTAGTAGTTATGTTTGTAATAAAGACATGCATGATGACACAAATAATTCTAATTATTTTATTGATTTAAATCCAAATACTATGCAACAATAGCTACAGAAAATTAACGCAAAGAAATATATTGTCTATTTTTGTCTACAGTGTTTGAGAAATACCACTTGGCAGTTAGCAATCTACACACTTATTCCTATCCAGCGTAGCTGTCAAAATTTAGCATGTGACTAGCGTGGGTCTGATGACAGAAAATAAGAAAAAATCATTACTAATTTTACCTGGCCTCACACATATTAAATGTTGTGAAATCTCTCTTGGGTTGTTCAAGCAGTCTCCATATCTCAAGAGCATAATCTCTTCCAGCTATTGTGCAATCATATACCTTAAATCTTTGGCGCCCACCGGTAGTAATCAAATAATGGTTCATATCATCCAAACCAGGCCTTGTCTTCACAAAAGAACCTGTGCTTGGATCATGAATGGAATGTAGTATTGCAGCAAATAAGAATTGACAATATAGGCAAGTAATTATTGACCACAAGATACAGAAAATAAAAGAAGATATCCCACAAAAAACACATATTGGAAAATAACTGGTACATGACATATTAAAAAATAGAAATGGACACATAAATTATAGGACAGGAGCAGTTGCCAAAACATCGACAATCAGTGTTGAACAGGGAATACTATTTTAATATACTCGCAACGTGTGCATGCTGCTATGTCGTATAATATCAGGTGGTACCATCATCCAAGTGCTACCGGGATACCAATTTAAAAAATTCAACTTTTAATGTGTAAAAAAATCTATTTTTTAATGTTCATTAAATGTGTGTTCACATCCCCTAGAAAATTCACGTCAAAATGTGAAATACACAAAGAGAAATCCAGATGAGAATGGTGTCATTTTTGACACTATTCATCCCTTTGTCTTTATTGACACTATTCATGCTAGATTTCTTTTTTTTCTTTTTGTGTATTTCACATTTTTGTCTGAATGTTTTAGGGGTTGTAGAAACATATGTGATGAACATTCACAAAAAAATCACTTTTTTGACACATCTAGAGTTGAATATTTCAAACCGGTAGGATGGTATCACCTGATATTATCGTGGTTCTTCTAGACTATATGGATTTGGCTTGAATAAACTAGCTTATTTGGAATTAGAATTGCATAATACACATATAATTACATTTCAAGAATTTTGACATAATTAAATTGGGTTCAATCTTGAGATCAACGTCAATGTCTCTTGAATCTAGATTAAACTCTGCATTTTATGTTGGCTGCTCGATATAAGCCCAAAGGCTAAAATAATATGCCACATGTCTAATAGAGTAACGTCGTTCAAGCCTAGAAAAAAGGGAACTTCCTGGATAAATAAAAAATAACATAAACAACAACAAAATGAAATTTTTTGGATTTTAAGATTAGTTTGTACGCAACATAAATACATTTCAGCTAGAGAAAACATACTGATTTGCCACAAGAAAAATACTATGGATAATGTTGCTTAACTTGATGATCACCACTGAACCAATTTTTAAATAGAAACTAATTCTATTCGGGATTGTTCGGTGATTTGCAACACAATATTAGATTACATGATCCCATTGGAGTGATGTGAGTCAGTATCACATTCCTGCCCGATCCCATGATTACTCGATGAATAATAACATCGAGTTGTCCACTGGGTTTACGTAACATGGCATGTTCACGATGGATCCTCGCGGTATGGTGACTATTCGTATATTGAAATGCACAAGCGACTGTTTCTCATTAAAAATGCAATTAAACTAATGGTACATTGCTGATTCATTAGTAGGGTCAAGGTACCAATCATCCAAGCCGTACATAATCTTGTCCATGCGACTTTCAAAGGTTTCCGATGTGTTAGAAAACACAACATTTTCATTGAGATCAAGCAGGAGGTCAAGGCATGGCCTATAGAGCATCTGAAGGCATGTGGCGTAAAACCCCACTAGCGCAGACAAACAATAGAAACAAGCTAGACCTTTCACATGTGCTTGCTTTGCATAGCAACAAGGTGTAGCTCTTCCTTGCCGGCCACCACCACGGTGGTCTACACACATCACAATAAAATGATGACACGAATTTATGATTCAGAAAATATGCATATACATCCAGTTAATTTAGCCAGAAGTCATGGGAACTTTATGTCTTGATATTATCCAATATGTTTTAATGCAATATTTGTACCAAAAGTTGGGAGCCACTTCACTGGAATGTAACAATACAACCTTAAATCTTGAAGCAGGTCTGAAGTGCGCTACTGGTGGAGCAAATCTAGGGAGACCATATTTTACCTGCCGCGTCCTCGTAAATTCTACAATAAATATTTAATGGAATTATTATCATCCAAGTCATACATAATCTTGTCCATGCGACTTTCGAAGGTCTCCGATGTGTTAGAAAACACAACGGTTTCATCAAGATCAAGAACGAGGGCCAGACATCGCTTATTGAGCATCTGAAGGCGTGCAGCGTAAAGCCCCGCCAGTGCGGACAAATATCAGAAACAAGCTAGAACTTTCACATGCTTGCTTTGCATAGAAATAAGGTGTAGTTCTTTCAGCAAGGCCTCCACCACAACGGTCTATACACAACACAATAAAATGATGAGATGAATTAATGATTTATAAAATGTGCATATACATCCAGTTAATTCGGTCAGAAGTCAAGGGAACTTTGTGCCATTGATCCTATGCAACAAGATTTGATACAATATTTGTACCAAAACTTGGGATTCTCTAGACTGGAAGGTTACCATACAACCTTGAATCTTGAAGCAAGTGTGAATTGCACTACTAGTGGAGCAAATCTAGGGGACATCTCTTTAGCTACTGCCTCCTCGTTAATTCTAAAACAAAAAATTGATGGTTTGATTATCATTGAAGCCGTACATAATCTTCTTCATGCCACTTTCGAAGGTTTTCGATGTGCTAGAAAACACAACGGTTTCATCCAGATCAAGCATGATTGCAAGGCATCGCTTATTGAGCATCTGAAGGCATGCGGCATAAAGCCCCGCTGGTGCGGACCAACACCTGAAGCAAGGTAGACCTTTGCATAGCAACAAGGTGTAGCTCTTCCTCTCCGGCCTCCAACATAGCGTTCTACACATAGCACAATAAAATGATGAGAGAAATTAATAATTTAAAAAATGTGCATATACATCCAGTTAATCCAGTGCTAACATGATACAAGGTTAACAAATTCAATTTCAGATGTGTCAAAAAAACTCAAATTTGTTTGAGTGTTCTTCACATATTTGTCCCCATCCTAAAAATATTCAGATGAAAATGTGAAATACACAAAGATAAATCCAGATGAGAATAGTGTTGTTTTACACTATTCTTTCCTTTGTCATTATTGACACTATTCACGTTGGATTTAACTGTTTTTCACGGTGTGGTGCCTGGTAAATCGGCATATCGAGTCGGTAAGATAGATTTGGAGGTCACCTTTGGAGATGAGCATGACTCGAGGTCCGAAACTTTGACCTTTGAAGTGGTAAAGATCAAGAGCCCGTATCACGCCCTGTTCGGGCGGCCGGTTTATGCTAAGTTCATGGCTAGGCCTTGTTATGTTTATCTGCAGCTCAAAATCCCGGGTCACAAGGGAACTATTACAGTCCATGGGAACCGTAAGATTGCTTTGGAGTGCGAGGAAGGTGATGCAGCTTATGCTGAGGCGGTTTGTGCGACCGAGGAGTTGAAATTTTATAAAGATAATGTTGATCTGGCAAACATGTCTCTTTTGAAGAAGCCGACTACGGAGCACGATCCAGCCTTGAAGTTCAAGTCAGCTGATGAGACCAAGCAGGTTGACTTTGTCCCGGGCGATTCATCCAAACAGTTTACCATCAGTGCTAACCTGGATCCGAAATAGGAAAGCGCGCTCGTCGAGTTCATCCGTGAGAATCGAGACATCTTTGCATGGAAACCTTCTGACATGCCAGGTGTACCGAGGGAACTCGCTGAGCACACTCTTAATATTTATCCCAAGTTTAAATCGGTTAAATTGTTTCTTCGCCACTTCAATGAAGAAAGGCGCAAGGCTATTGGTGAAGAAGTGGCTAGGCTCTTCGCAGCAGCCTTTATAATTGAGGTGTTTCATCCGGAGTGGTTGGCTAATCCGGTGCTGGTGCTTAAAAAGAATGTCACTTGACGAATGTGTGTTGATTACACAGATCTGAACAAGGCTTGCCCAGCTGATCCCTTTCCCCTCCCTCGTATTGATCAAATCATTGATGCTACGGCGGGTTGTGAGCGCTTAAGTTTTTTGGATGCATATTTCGGTTATCATCAGATCAAGATGGAAGTTAAGGACCAGGAGAAGACAGCTTTCATAACTCCTTTTGGAGCCTTCTGCTACGTATCTATGCCTTTCGGGTTCAAGAGTGCCCAGGCGACCTATCAACGTTGTGTGCAGAATTGTCTTCATGGGCAGATCGGGAGGAACGTTCATGCATATGTGGATGACATTGTGGTGAAATCCAGGAAGCAAGAGACCTTGATAACAGATTTGAAGGAAACCTTTGGTAATCTCGGGGTCTATAAGATGATGCTTAATCCGGCCAAGTGCGTTTTTGGTCTTCCAGCAGGCAAGCTCCTGGGGTTCCTGGTGTCAAACAGGGGATTGAAGCCAATCCAGAGAAGATCAAAGCTATTACATCTTTGGCTAAACCGGCGTGCATCAACGATGTCCAACGCTTGGCGGGCCATATTGCGGCGCTGAGCCGGTTTATCAATCGTTTGGGAGAGAAGGCCATTCCGCTATATCAGATGATGAAGATGACATATCACTTTGTCTGGAGTGATGTTGCTGATGCTGCGTTCGACGACTTGAAGAAGCAATTGGCAGAGCCGCCTATCCTTGTTGCACCAGTTGATAATGAGCCGTTGTTGCTATATGTGGTTTCTAATGCTCGAGCAGTAAGTGTTTCCATTGTGGTAGAATGCAAGGAGGTAGGAAAGGAATATTCGGTTCAACGGCCGGTTTACTACATCAGCGAGGTGCTCATTGAGTCGAAGCAGAGATACCCGCATTGGCAGAAATTGGTATACATAGTCTTCATGGCAAACCGGAAGCTGAAGCAGTATTTTCAGGGCCATCCAATCACCGTGGTCAGTTCAGCCCCGCTAGGAGATATAATCCAGAACAGAGAAGTGACGGGCCGGGTTGCAAAGTGGGCCATTGAACTTAGTCCTCACGGGTTAAAGTATGTGCCTCGTACTGCAATCAAATCTCAAGCACTGGTGGACTTCATCAACGATTGGACGGAGTTGCAAGCACCGGAGGAAAAGCCGAATCATACGTACTGGACTATTCACTTTGATGGGTCCAGGCAATTGGAGGGCTCGGTGCTGGAGTCGTATTAACTTCCCCACGAGGTGATAAGTTCTGTTATGTCCTCCGTTTATTGTTCCCTTGTGCAAACAATGCAGCTGAGTATGAAGCTCTCCTCCATGGTCTGCGAATGGCTAAGGAGATGAATTTAAGCCGGGTTCAATGTTTCGGCGATTCAGACCTGGTGGCACAATAGGTATCTGGTACATGGGATTCCAAGGATCCACTTATGGCACCGTATCGTCGAGAGGTGGACACTGTTGGTGGACACTTCAAGGGTTATCAGGTGGACCATGTGGACTGGCGAAAGAATGAAGCGGCCGACGCATTAAGCCGGTTGGGTTCTCAACGTAAACCGGTTCCACCCAATGTATGACGTATTGCATAATCCTTCGGTGAAATTACCTTCAGAAGAGGATTTGGCTATTCCTGATCCGGAGGCTCAATTGGTGGCGGCGCTTCATGCTATTCTGGATTGGACGGTCCCGTATCTGGCGTACACGAACCGAGGTGAGCTACCAGAAGATGAAGTTTTGGCTAGACAGATAGTCCGGCGGTCCAAATCAATGACTATTGTCAATGGAGAGTTACATCATTGCAGTGTATATGGGGCGTTTCGACGTTGTGTATCACCAGACGAAGGCCGTGAAATTCTTAGAGAAATCCACGAAGGAGATTGTGGTCATCATGCCGGTTCAAAATCTTTGGTGGCCAAAGCTTTTTGTCATGGGTTCTACTGGCTGACGACTCACGCCGATGCAGAGGACTTGGTCAGAAAGTGTGATGCTTGCCAGAAGTTCTCACGGCGTGCTCATATACCAGCTCAGGAGTTGAGGATGATTCCAATTACTTGGCCGTTTGCGACTTGGGGGCTAGACATGGTCGGGCCCCTTAAGAGATCTCCAGATAAGAAGACCCACCTTCTAGTGGCGGTGGATAAGTTTACCAAGTGGGTTGAGGTGGAACCAGTCAGCAAGTGTGATGCAGCAACGGCGGTTCGATTCATCAAGAAGGTGATTTTCCGGTTTGGCTTTCCACACAGCATTATAACTGATAATGGTACCAATTTATCCAAGGGGTCTATGGAGGAGTTCTGTCAACGAGAGCACATCCGTCTTGATGTATCTTCAGTGGCTCACCCCCAATCCAATGGTCAAGCTGAGAGAGCCAATCAAGAGACCTTGAGAGGCATCAAACCCCGGCTTATGGTCCCTTTGCAGAGGACGTCGGGTTGTTGGGTGGAGGAATTACCCTCTGTGTTATGGAGCATCAACACCACACCTAACAGGTCTACGGGTTACACACCTTTCTTCATGGTATATGGAGCTGAAGCGGTCCTCCCTAGTGATATCCGTCATGATTCGCCACGGGTGCCGGCTTACATCGAAGCTGATAACGAGAAGGCACGGCAAGATGCGTTAGACCGATTGGATGAGGAACGTGACATGGCAGTAGCTCGATCGACGATTTATTAGCAAGATATGTGCCGGTACCACAGTCACCGGGTTAAAACCAGAACATTTTAAGAAGGGGATCTAGTGCTCCGGCTCATCAAGACCAGACAGACATGCACAAGATGTCCCCGCCTTGGGAAGGACCTTTGTGGTCAGTAGGAACCTATACAATGGATCATACTACCTCGTCGACATTCGAGAACATAAGGACTCACGCACTGCGGAGGAGGAAACCAGACGGCCATGGAACGTCGCTCTTCTTCGGCCTTACTATACGTAAGCCATAGGCTCCGTTTTATGTACATGAATTTACAATGAATATATTATGATCAATATAATAAACCGGTGTCCCCATTAAAGCGGGGTATCTGCTGCTTTTTTCATAAGAGTTTGTCACATGGGGGCTTCTATGTGCAAAGGAGTTCCTATGGCCCTGTTAAACCGGCTATTAAGCCAATATCATCATAAGAGCATAGCTCTGGTTGCTTCGGTAATCTGGCTATCAAAGCCCACATGATGGTAAGGGGCAAAAGAGAGTTTGATGCATAGCACAACTCAAACATAGGCACCCGACGAGCATAGCTCACAATGCTACCTGGGGGCTCCTGTCGCATAGCGGCAATGTGTTGATACAACCCTTGTAGTAGGCTATCAAGCCACGGCTTGGAAGCCTGGTGTATACACCTAAAACCCCGGATTAACCTGCCTGCATTAAGTAAGTCACTCCGCCCAGGTAAACCTGGTATGACCCGTCGAACGATTGACAAGTCAATCTTATTACAGACCCTGAACTTGTCAATGTTAAATTGACGATTGGTTAAGGATTGAGGTCCATCTTAACAGGATTTGTGAATTGGTTAATTCAGTGGCCTTGCAGCCCATGAAAAGCCTCGACTTTGGAGCCTGGCAGCTCGTAAAAAGCCTCAACTACAGGATTTTATTTTGACAATGTTTCCTTGATTTTCCTAAGTTTCTTATCTTTGAGGTCATTGGTATTTATCCAAGTCCATTGATTCAGGGAGTGGATGACTATAAGTTGCCACCACAATAAACCAGCGTTCACAGAACCTGGTCTGGTTTGATTATAAATCGCCAGTACTATCTACAGTTAAACCGGTGCTTATCACAACCCGGTACGGTTCCATCATGAACCGGCAAAAGATCAAGGAGTCATCAATATTTACAACTTGGATCATTGCATTTACTACCAATTATTGATTAAAGTCAATAGCGCAAAAATTTATCACAGGTATGATATATGGTTCATATTTTACATACAGTTCAAGTTATAAACCTAGACCATGTTTTTGGGCATTATGACCCATCCGGCGATAAACCGCCAGGACACTTTAAACTTTATCTTATGCAGAAACAGGTGGAATAAACTGTAAAAAGCATCATAAGCAGAAAAAATTATGAAGTTGCCAGATGGAGCAATGTTATGAAAAAGGAGTATGCGTGAGGACATAACCAAAGTGTTCTAACTACCCATTACAAGGCTATTGGCAGCCCAAAATGATATGTTCCTTGCTTAAAGTATTATGACATGATAACTAAACCGGCACTGGTTCATGACTCAGCATCAGCTCGGCTAGAAGGTTGTGGATCATCTTGCTCCGACTCCTCGTCGTTTTCCTCTAGCAGCTGGAAGTCAGTGGTTGCCCAATTGATCTTGGTCAGCGCTTTGAAAATAGCTTCATTGCTCATGAGTTCAGACGGTTCAATATCAGGAGCGTAAGTATGCTTACGGACGGGCGGGGTGAGATATTCCACCTCGTAGACCGGAGTGTTTACCCGGCAGTTGTCGGCATCATAGCCCGGATGATAATGGGACAGATCAGCTTTGTCAGCTAGTTTGCTGGCCAAAGGCCGCATTTCTCTTGTTAGAGCCCGCAAATAGGTGTCTGTGAACTATGATCCGTCCTCCTTCATGCTTGGATAGCCATTCATCACTTCTGCCGGATCAAGATCAGGCACCCAAGCTTTCACTCGAGTTAGTGCCATCAAGGCAACTGCCCTTGCAGATGATTTCTTCAGCTCTCCAAGACGGGCAGGAAGCACTGATAACTTCTCCAAAGTGCCTTTGATCGACGTGGGAGCCGGTTTATTGTGAGAAGCAGCGCAGACAATCCTTTGAGTGCCGGTATACAACTGCTCTATAAGAGTGTAGGCGGCTTTCAGCTTCTTCCGCATATGAGTACCGAGATGATCAATACGTTTTCCTGCATCAAAAGAGTTTGAGTTAAACCGGAAAGTGCAGAACTATCATATTCAGGATTATGTTAAGTACACTTACCAAAGACAGTAGTAGTCATGGCGTTTATCTGCTGCTTTAAACCGGACAGTTCTTTTGTCACAGGATTGAGAGCAGCATCTACATCAGTTTCCCTTTTTTCCAAGGTGGCTCTTTCAGCATCCCAATCCGACCGTTCCTTCTGGAAGTCCTTCTTCAACTTTTCCATGTTTGCTAAAGCAAGGGTCAGCTCATCTTTGACTTTGGAAGCGGCGGTTTGTTGAAACTTCAAAGTATCTTGGATCTCGGCCACTTGAGAATCTTTCCGGTTTAGATCAGCCTATCAAGAGACGAGCATATTATACATTAATGAAGCATACTGAAAGTCCCAAGCACATAACAAGTTATTCACTTGGCACTTGAGGGCTAATGCATATTTGCAGTTATCAGACATTTTCAATAAAGTCCCGAGCACATAACAAGTTATATACTCGGCACTTGGGGGCTAATGCGTCATTGTTCAGAAAGGGTTACAAAATAAAAAGTCTCGATTCATCCAAAAGGAGTAAACCGGCCCTTGGGGACTACGCATATGAAAAAACTATATAGTTGATGTTCTAAAGTCCCGGTTCATCCTAAAGGAGTAAACCGGCCCTTAGGGGCTACGATGGAGTAAAAGCAAATTACGAGACTTAAGCAGGAATAAAGTTAAGAGAAGTTGAGCACAAGTTTACCTCATAGCGTTCCTTCATCAGATTCACTAAACCGGCTTCATGATCATGGCTTGTATACAGCCGGTTCAGATAACCGGAATGAAGATCTTGGGCACTAAGTTGAGCATAGTTGGACAAATCAGCATTCCACTTTCCTTTGTCCTTGCCGGAGGCTTCATCTTCTGAAGTGTATTTGGATAAGGCAATGGGTTCACTGGGAGCAGTATAACCGAAGCCCGTGATTTGAACATCCTCTGCTGAAGCGGCAACAGGTTTAGCAGGACTAGCTAGAGTATTGTTGGCCCCGATAGGACTGGCCGGATTAGTGTCACGATCCATTGGGGCACTTCCTTGATCGACAAAGACTTCATGATCCATGGGAGAAGGATCACCATGCAAAGTGTCAATATTCTCTTCAGCAGGTTCAGGATCCTTTGCCGGTTCAGGAATCGCGTCATCACCTGCCGGTTTATTCAGCTTAGCCTTTTTACTAGGCTTGGGCTTACTGCAAAAGATAAAGGAGACGATAGTCAGAGGAGTAAAAGAAAAAGGTTAGACAGGATAATAAAATACCTACCCAGGAACAATCTTAAGTGGAGGAAGCTGCATAGCAGTTGATTCGTTGGATGACGAACGAGGAGTATCCTCATAATTGGAATCAGACGGATTAAGAGGCTGGCGAATATGACCCTCTTTGGGATAAAGAGCATCTGGAGTTTGTAAAACCTATGATAGACATTTCCATGCTGCGGTATGTGGTAAACCGGTGGACTCAATGGCGTGGCCACTGTGCCGCATGGTGCGGCGAGCTTCATGTTGCTGTTTCTTCAAAATAAAGTTTGGGTCCAAGTAAGCGAAAGGGTGGAAAAATTGTACTTTCCGGCTTGCTCGACGAATTTTTGGTGTCGGTAGAGGTTCTGAACTGGAAGAAAGGGTAATTACCTCGACATCATCTGCCTTGCTGCCTTCAGCGTGTCCCTGAGTATAATCATTGTTAATAAGATGCAAGAAAAGGGAGCCAAGGGAATCAAGGGATACCTCTGAGGCCGGTTCGTCGTCCTCCGGATTAGATTCAGATACGTCAGTAGTCTTCTTCCTGACGTTTTTCTTAACAGCATTGGTTTTCTCGCAAGGTACTTTCGCCGGTTTATCCTGAACTTTTTTCTTCCAGAATGGGTCATTACCCTGTTGAAAATTGTGAAATCATTCAGAAATAATAATAAAGACAGATTGAAGGGGAACAGACAAGACAAGAGAAAATTTTACCGATGAAGGTTTGTTGAGCTCGCAGAAGGGAGCCAGTCCGGTTTGGCTGCAGGCCTCTACCGGTTCATTCAGCAGCTTTTTAACAGCCTCATTGATTTCATTCTCTGCTAGCACAGCTTCAGTATGGCGCAGAGGGTCCTTGGGGTCGCCGGTATATTCACACATTAAACCAGAGTGCCGGCTTAGTGCAAGGATGCTCCAGGAAATCCAACAGCGAACAAAATCAATCCCTGTTAAACCATTCGCGGTGAAAGCTCTGAGCTTTGAGAGCTGAGGGGCATATCGGGCCCGTTCTTGAGCACTTAGCCGTTGAGGAAAGGGATGGTTCTCAGAAAGCCGATGAGGACGATAACCCGGCAGAGGATTCTCATCATCCAGAGAAGTATCTAGATAGTAAAACCAAGTTTGATTCCACTCTTTAGGATGGCTGTGGTGGTTGGCATGAGGAAAGCTGACATCCTTTCTCTTCTGAATGGACGTTCCGCCAAGTTCAGTGTTTGGACCGTCAGAAAACTCTATGCGATGGTATAAATGAAAGAAATCCCTAAATAGTTCAACTGACGGCTCTTCTTGCAGATAAGCTTCACAAAATACTTGAAAGTTGCAAATGTTGGACACAGAATTTGGCCCAATATCTTGAGGATGGAGCTGAAAATCAGCTAGCACGTCACGAAATAACTTTGACCCAGGAGGGCTGAATCCCCGAGCTAGATGATCAAGAAACACGATGACTTCTCCATCTTTGGGCTCTGGAGGATACTCCGGTCTAGGGACTCTCCAGTGAAGGACATTCTTTGGGCCTAAAGCACCAATCTCAGCCCGGTGCTGTAACTCTTCTTTAGTAATCCGGGACTGGACCCAGTTGCAGGAGGTAAACTACTTGGCTTCTTTTGCCATTGCAAGGAGAAAAGCTGGAAATATAGTGAAGGGCCGGTTTATGATCTAGGCAAGCTTAAACCGGCAATATTTCAAAGGTATCTACAAACGGCGGTTTAAGCAGGGGCCTAATGGTATCTACCGGTTTATAGTCTTTTCTAAAAAGCTAAACCGCCAATGAGAATACGAAGGATGCAGATCTGAAGTTATGGAAAAACAAGTTTTGTAAAATCAGTGATGAAGTTACGGATCTACAGCATGTTAAAAATAGGAAATATTCATGGTTTATATTCAACGGATGCAACAATGGCTCCAACAAATGCAGATTAAACTAGTACAGGGGTCGACGGCAGCGGCGGAGCTTGAGCACGAGCAGGCGCGAGGAAGAAGAGGAGGCAAAGGAGCAAGGGGGGAAAAGAGATGCCCCTCTGCCCTATTTATAAGCCGAAAAATGAAACGGCGGGCGCGGGAATCGAGGAGCCAGAAAAGTGGATATGGGACGATATTGTCGCCTCGATCTTCGGAGCTTTTAATGAGTAAAAAATAAAATAGGTACAAGTATTAAATGGGCAGATGATGTCGCGATGGTTTAATGTGATCCAGGAAGATGACGTTACGACGATTTATGAAGCATTTGAAGCCACGAAAGGTGAAATCTTTACAAGGCATTGAAGATTGACATGAACAGGTTCAAATCAATCTGGGGCCTAATGTCAGGGATATTACTGCTAGGTATAAATCGCCCAGGAGGGGCCGGTTTATGCCTATCAATATTACTTCTACTAAAAGCCCAGCGAGACATGGAGCATGGCGTTTTGTCCCAGAGGACCGGAGATCCGAGGCCCAAGAGGCATTAGGGCCCGTGGCGTGTAAACCGCCATACGGTGTTTAACCTGTATTGTAAGATAGGAAAGATAGAGACCGAGTCGGACACGTTTATGAGCCGGCCTCGGGATTCTGTAAACCGGACCAGGCGTCACCTTGTGTATATAAAGGGACGACCCAGCGACGGTTCAAAGACAGAGAACAACAACTCGAGACACAGGCAAAGCGGATTCACTCCCTGGTCATCGAAACCCTAGCAATTCCACACCAAACTAGACGTAGGCCTTTACCTTCATCGAAGGGGCCGAACTAGTATAAACCCTTGTGTCTTTGTCTGCTTTAACCCCTTTAAGCTAACCCGTAGCGATGGCCTCATGACTAAGTCCTTTTGCTAGGACATCTACCGTGACAAAACCATGACAGTACAGCAACCCAGTTCTGGAAGTCATGTTACTAGACCATGATGAACCTACGAAGATGAGCCTAGATTCCGCAAAATGGCTTGAGGCCATGAAAT
>LR738712.1:742512259-742582575 GCA_902687465.1 Secale cereale
GGGGGAGGGAGAGAGAAGCCTTAGGATTAACCACGTTCAAACATGTTTTGGTTTGTGTGAACACTGAGTCCACCCCCCGCGAGGGTGAGAAGGAGGATAAGGGGCAACACAAATATGATGTCTCGTTAAAATAAAGAAGATGAACATACCGTGGTTTTGACGGATGGTTGTTGGGTTAAGAATGTGTGTTTTGTTTTTTCTCCCGTTGCAACGCACAGGCTCTTTTGCTAGTCATACTAAAATAAAAACTTAAACTTAAAAGGCTTTCTAAGGAGGAATAAAATGGAAACAAAAATAAAAATTAATGACATAAATTGCACATAATGTACAAACAAATTGTCTGTTTAATAATATGCAATAATAAACATATAGTTGTCATTTTGCAAAATTATTTATATAACAAGGAATGAATTGAGAACATTGATATTATCCTTCAAGAAGAAGAAAATGAAATAAAAAATCAAACAAAATCATAATATTAAAGTTTTCTAAGGAAGAATGAACCAGTCGCATTGGGATTACCCTTTAAGAAGAAGAAAATGAAACGCATTAAAACAAATAATCAACACACTTGCACACAACAACCACATATATTGTGCATTTTGATGACATGCAACAATAAGCTTATAATAGTGGATTTTTCACATAAAGAAAGTTTAATAAGAAGGAGCTGTTACTACCCTTAAAGAAGAACCAAATAAAATAAAAACTAAAGAAAAAGAAAAAACATGAAGCTTCTAAGGGAGAATGAATTACTGGCATTGGCATTACCCTTTAAGAAGAAAGAAAATGAAACAAATAAAAAGCACATAATGATAGAAATACACGGAAATTGCATTTTTATAATATGTAAGAATAACCATATAAAAGTGGAATTTTGCAACGAAATTAGTTTTTAAAGAAGAAATGACTTAGTGGCATTGTATTATCCTTAACAAAGAAAGAAAATGAAATAAAAACTAAAACAAAATCAAATTATAAATATTTCTAAGGAACAATGAATCCCATTGTTACATTGTGGGCAAGTACGAAGCCTTCTCAGGGCATGTGGTCTCTGAGCCGTCTGATTATGTGTCCAAAAGAATTCCAGCCGTTCGATTTGTTGATGAGATGATCATGGCCGTCGGATCAAGTCTGATGTGACTAGCAATGAATAGTGCCCCTGTTCTTGCACCCGTGCTACCTTCCCATCTCTCCATGACCGGCGGGGCCCAGGCAGGGTGGGCCGCTTCTGTCATTGACTGCGAACGTGGAGATTGGCCGGTGCTGCTGTAGATAAGCGCATGGTGCATACCACCGCCTGTTGTTTAGGGTGGTCGCTAAGGGCAGTATTGAGATTTTGCGTATTGGCCCTTGTGTGGCGTGCTGTGGTTGGCTCGGTTGCGCATAAGGGCGAGGAGATCGACGATTGAGTGGGGAACCTAGACACTGTACCCTAGCCGCCCCACATTTCCTACCCGTGCGATGCGTCTCAGAGAATCTCCAACAGCGGCACAAAAAATCGGCGCCCAAAAAAAGTTTTAGTGCGCCACTGTAGCACTTTTAGCGCGCCGTACCCAACATTGCTTTAGCAGATGCCCAAAAACGCGCGCCCAAAAAACCACGCAGTGTAAATTGTGAAGCGCGCGCAATCCGGCGCCTCAAATTTACAGCTTTAGATGGCGGTTTTCAGCGCGCGCCCAAACATTTTGCGCGTCCGCACTATTTTACAGCTTCTGTTGGAGCTCCTCGGCGCCAAAAAAACTCGAATTTTAGTGCGCGGAGCACTTTTTGGGCGCCTGTTGGAGATGCTCTCACCGCCGCCACCATCCTCCGCCTTCCGTCCTCTGCCTCGTCCACTCCCGTCGCCCACTCGCCAAGCCATCACCCTCCCGCCCCTTCTCCTCAAGCTCGCCGCTGCCACTGCTCGCCGTCGTCACCGTCGGGAGGAGAGCGACAGGCGGACTTGCGCATGCCCATCGACAGGAGGAGCGCATGAACTGCAGACCCTCCGGTGACCAGCCCATCTCCCTCCGCTGCCGCTGCGCTTTGGGCGACTCCGACAGGCTCCACTGGCTTGACGCCACCAACACGCTTGAGTGGATCGATCCAGCGCCAAGAACTGTCCCAGGCCCCGCTGCACCTCCGGCTCTGGCGAGGCGCTCCTGTACGGCCAGGTAAAGACGCTCCTACAGAAGATCAACGTGGAGGGACGGTCGCATCCATTCGCTGCTCGGTGTCACCAGGTCGCCGGCACAGCTCCTCGCGCCCACGACGTTCAACACGTGCAGTTCTTGGACAAGTCTGCCGCCGGTGGGGAGTCCCTGTTGCGTGATGAACCATGATGCAATGCGTCTTCGAGCAGGAGGAACCAATTTCTAGGCTGTAGGTACTGATCTCCATCTTGACTCCGTGGAACAACTCAAAGATCGATTCTTCTCAATTTTTGGTTACTTTATAAGTTTGTTATCTCCATGCAACTAATCAAAGATCAAATCCTGCTATGTTTTAATTAGGCAGGAGCTTGAGGAAGGGAGAGGAAGAGGAGGAGCGGATCTACAAATGTATCCTAGGTAGCAAGGGGGAGGGATGAGCTTCTATTCTTTAAATGAGTCATTGCTTACTGTATCCACTACTAATGTTGGTCTGTATTGTCTGAGGCAAAAGAGGTGAAAGTTATGATAGAAAGAAAATGTTGAGACTTTTTACGGTGCATCATACTACTCAATTAAATGGGTAGTATTAAATCGATCCGACGGTTAGAATTGTTTGTCCAAGAGTTTAGCTTGAGGGTACATAAGTAATTTCGCGCCCGCATGCCTGGTCATCCGCCATCCCAACGCCGTGCACTGCAGCACGCCAGCACCTCCTCATCCATCCCGACGCCGCCGGACTGCCGCAGCCATCCCGACTCCACCTGCCGCACACCCTCATCTTCCGTCTAGCGCCCAAACGGCGAGCAATCAGCACTACGCCCCTGGCTCAACCCTCACAAGCCACAACTGCCGGCGGCCATCATTGGCTTGTCCGTTGTTAATCGTATTACTAAGCGGAAGCCTCAGGGAGCGTTTTTAATCTGAGTTTGCATGATGAATGGACGCACGCAGCAATGAGCGGTCCTGTTCATGAGTGATTGCCATCAACTCGGAAGCAATCCGTCTCTTAATAGCACTGGGTAATTAATAATTCAGATCAATTCAGCTAATTCTGTGAAGGGATATGTACGGAATGCGTGCATACAGAGATCCAAGGATTCAAGCAATCGCAGGAAGAGATGATTAATTAACTATCGAGCAGGTCATGCTGAGTGCACAATGGCGCCCTCCACGACGCCGTAGGGGAGCTGGACGTGGTGCACGTACATCGGCAGCGGCGGCTCATCCGCTCATGCCGTCATGCGTCCTCCTTCCCGCCGCCAATATATTTTTCTCAGGCTCCCAATGCGGCTGCCGGTGTTGTTCGAGCTCATTCCTTTCATCCTGGATCCAATCGAGCGGGACGCAGCTGGATTTGGAACAGTGAATACCAAAAATGCCCATCCCACCTGAAAATACTACCCAATTTCTGGGGTAGTATTGCTGCATCTGGGCCATTAAATCATAAAATTGAACGGCTAAAAATGATTTGATGTACTGTAAAAGGTCTCCCATCTTTTTTATGGTTTCCTATATTCGTTGCCTATTTATTTGGTATGATTTTCTTTGCAGTTGTGTCTTCAATTATTTGTGTTCCACAAATAGTTAATAATCCTATGCCATGTGACTGTATTTTCCTCGACTGGTTTATGCATTGTCGAATGGGAAAGTTGTGGCTACTCTCGGGTGTAGGTACACCCGAGTTTGCAAAATCTTGAAAAACGTGATCAAACAATGTCGAAAAAATCTGCAGTTTTGGCACATGAAACTTCATCAAATGTTCAAGCTTTTTGCAAAAATTCAGCTAAAAATAACATCAGAGGAGCTCTCGGCAAAAAAAACAAAATCAATGCTCAAACAATGCTCAAACAGTGCACAAACTTAGAACATTGATTTTGTTTTTTTTGCCGAGAGCTCCTCTGATGTTATTTTTAGCTGAATTTTTGCAAAAAACTTGAACATTCGATGAAGTTTCATGTCCCAAAACTGCAGATTTTTTCGACATTGTTTGATCATGTTTTTCTTTTTTTTTCCAAACTCGGGTGTACCTACACCCGAGAGTAGAAAAGCTGGTCTCTTGTCGAATGCTTCAGGTTTTATATAGCCCTTGTTACGGTGTGCAGTTTCAAATTCGATAAATTTGACAATTTGGCTGATAGAAAATTTGTGCTAATGAGCAGATTCAACGGTAAGCGGTGGCTCAAGGTAAATCAAAAGTTAAAAACTCAAAGGCCTGCTTGAAGATTCTAAGGAACCGGTGGCGACAATAGTGCATCCATGGAGTGGCAGTAGTGGCGGCTGGGCCAGCTCTGCCTGCAGGCTGTGTGCGTGCATGGTGTGTGGATGTGCTGGATCGTGTGTGTTCGAACATGCTGGTTGGTGCTTTACCTAGTGTTAATTACTTCAAATGGGAAACCAAATATTGTGTACTTGCCCATTGATTGAATTGTATTTTAATAGATTGTATGATTGTGCTACTTCATTTTTGGTATTCGCTTCGCAACAGTTATAGATGAGTGTTTTTTTGAATTGTGATAGATTAGATCTTATCTCTGAATTTCACCGGTCTGTTTTATTTGATAAGTATCAGTGTTACCACATGATACCATTGTTGGTTAGGTGGTAATTGTGATACATGATACCAAGTGGTGGATTGATTGTCCTTTCTACTCCCTCCGTTCGGAATTACTTGTCGCAGAAATGGATGTATCTAGACGTATTTTAGTTCTAGATACATTCATTTCCGAGACAAGTAATTCCGAACGAAGGAAGTATTTGTTTAGGCAAATGTAGTTTATTCATTTCAGTTTGGTTCGTGGTAATTCAGTAAACTAAATACTTTTGTGTTTATGTCCGCTAGCAAACTTTTTTCTAGGTGTATTGGGGACATGATGTGTTTCTATCAGTCTGTTTAGCGAAAACATTCCACGAAGCTTATGCACCCCGGTCTCGTTATCCTGACCGCCCCTGCGCTTTGGGATTTGCGTCGCACAAGTCTGAAAAAGCCGTAAGTGTAGCGCGGCACGTTAATCTCGTAGGAGATTACCGGCTGCATGCACGCGATCGGCCTAGGCCTGCTCCTGTTTGGAATCTTGCAGACCGGACGTCTGTCGAGCGTGCAGTGCTGGTTCTGATCTTCTGCGGCCACGGGTGTGTCTATGTATATTTGAGTTTGAGAGTTTCTTGACACAAAAGATCAGACTACTGACACCAAGGGATACAGGAGCTCGCAGTAGCGCTGTTCCTCTCGTGACCTGCATGCCCACATGTGAAGAGACAAAGACAGGAATAAGTAAAGAGCTACCCTGTGGATACAACTGACCCTATATCCGGACGCTGGAAGAGAGAGATGAGAGGGGTGAGAAGAGAGAGAGAGAGAGATTTTGTGAGACGGAGAAGAAATGGCAACTCTCTCCCGTTGTGTGAGAGAAAAGATAGAGAAAAAAAACTGACATGTTCCATGAGAGATGTGGTGAGGTCCTGGGAGGAGTAGAGAGAGGAGAGGAAAAAATGCAGCGTTTTTTATGGGTAGTATCGTCTATGAGAGTAGATAGGGAAAAGAAAAAGGAGGAAAGAGAGAGGGAGTAGTTTTTGTTTTGCATGCATCTGCTTGGATTCCACCGATTGAAGAAACAAACAAATTTATACAGCACCCTACCCAAGCCTAGCCTGTAATGACGCTGCGAAATTGTGCGGGCCATCGCACATCTCAAGAACCAGGCAGCGGAACCGACGTGCATGATAACGCGGCCCCGGTGCGTAAGCTCAAAAAATCAGCCTCCGTCTGTTTAGCTTGCGCCATACAATCTGGTCTACCAGGACGAGTGGGTGTTGTAGCCCGAAGGGCTTCTCCTGCGTGCGCATGGTAACATCTACCTCAACATTGATGCCTTACATGACATACAACAAGATCGTGCTCAGAAGTCGTGGGGTGGTCACAAACCGGAAGCCTACATCACCATCGCCATGAGTCAAGTACCCTGAGCCCAGGATGTGCCTATGTAAATTTTACATTCTGAATTCACAAGCTTATTGTGAGATTTCCAACAATCATATGCATCTTGGGCGATGCCACCCTGATTGTCAATACATTTTCCTTCTGTCAGTATACTCTGCATAATATATTTGGATAGATGATCCATTGTGAGATTTTTGAGGTAAGAGTTAAATCACTCTTACGGGTCGTAAATATGTGTTTGTCTGTTCTGAAAAATGGTCAACTAGATAGCTTCTGCCTCTTCTGGTTAAATTCAGGGGTAAATTAGTCTATAGTCGTACAGTTCATAGTGCAATTCACACCGTGTCAATCGTATTATATGAACAATGATCTATCTTTGGTTATTTTATTCAAATGCTCTCAGCCCAGGATGTATCTGTCTAATCTTACATTCAGAATTTTGATCATTTTCAACACTTTCGCACCTCAAAAGACACCGAAGCGACACCTCAAAAGGAAAAAAAAAAATCCCTAGTCCCTACCTCCCTCACCTTCTTCCTCTCTGCCCCACCCTCCCTCATCGCCATTGCCGCCGCGGCCTCCGATTGAAGCCTCCCCTCCTGCTCGATCCATCGCCGCCACGGCCCCCCCACGTACAACGGACTGACCTCCTCACCCCGTGCCACCATTCTTCACTTCGGCGCCATCCCGTCACCACACCCAGCGCCTACCTTCGCCATCAGCGGACGGCAGATCCGCCATCCGCCGATGCCGGAGAAGACAACTCCAGCTTTCAGGTATCCCTTTGGATGTCAAAACCTTGTGTTTTTGTTATGTATTTTGGTTCTAATTTGTCACCCCCTTCATGCTGATTGTGTTAGATGTAGCTAATCCTAGCTGATGTTAACTGTGATGGTGTCTCCCTGTATTTTGCTTAGACTACATTTTTGAGAAATCACTGAAACCATTTGCTATATTTTGCTTAGACTAAATATTCGAGAAATTGCTTGCAGAAAAATGTCAGTAATTTATGGCCAGAGATGAGTTTGAAATAATTTTAACTGATTCGAAGTAAAATGTCAGCAACTAACAAGTAATTTTGGTGTGATGTGGATGAAGCATCTAGCACTTGTACAAATTAATGGAGGATAATAATAGTAAGTCCACGCCCATCTAGTCAGATCAATTTGCTATGGAAGGGTGACACTGTTGAATTAAGAGATCATTTTCCTTGCACTGCTATAAATGAACAGATCAAGATAACAAGCAGTGTCTCGCAGATTGTTGCTTGCCCACAGATATGCAGAAGAACAATCGACACTGTATAGCATTGCGACGAATAGTCTGTTTCCCAAGATCATGAGTTCTTGTTACTCGATAAAACTTTGGCATTCATGCTCATCTACACAAGGACGTTGGCTGCTTCCTGAATATTGTTGTCTACTTTCTCATCCTGTAAAATGGTTTAGTTTAGTTTTTTTTGCGAATAGTTTCTTTTGATTGTAGCCTGGTTTCCATTTTGCTTGTTGTAAGCTGGACCAGTTTGGAAAGTGCACGACACTGTGTGTACTATATTTATGTGTTGGACGAAGCTGAAAGTATTAACAGAAAATGAGCACCTACTGATGGCACATGGACAAAAAGTACATTCTCAGTTCAACCTTTTTTGTTTGATACTCCCAGAATAGATTGGGAACGAATTCCTATCAACGGTACATTTTTCTAGAATATGATTGGGAATGAATACACGAAACCTGTTCCAAAGATGCTACACTGGACGTGTTTCTGTTCCTGACTGGGGCAGCACATTTTTGGAGCAACTTGATGCAACTGTGACTGCTATTCTGCACCTACATGGGGTTCTTTTTGCAAAATCTGAAGGGTGGGACGTTGGGAATCCATCCTGTCCCTACATTCTGCATCCAATGTTTTTGTTGTGCAGGGAGTACCCGTAGCACCAGATCCTTTGGAGCACAGGATACTTCCCCCGGACAACAGGCCTACTCAGCCCAGACGGCGAGGATGCAGGTTGGTGCTCGGGGCCGCCATGGGGGCTCCCCTTGCAGTTCAATCTTGAGATCAACGTCAATGTCTCTTGAATCTGGATTAAACTCTGCATTTTATGTTGGCTGCTCGGTATAAGCCCAAAGGCTAAAATAATATGCCATTTGTCTAATAGAGTAACGTTGTTCAAGCCTAGAAAAAAGGGAACTTCCTGGATAAATAAATAAATAACATAAACAACAAAAAAATGGAAATTTTTGGATTTTAAGATACTTTGTACGCAACAAAAATACATATCAGCTACAGAAAACATACTGATCTGCCACAAGAAAAAATACTATGGATACTGTTGCTTAACAAAAATACTATGGGGTTTACGTAACATGGCATGTTCACAATGGATCCTCGCGTATGGTGACTATTCGTACATTGAAATGCACAAGCGACAGTTTCTCATTAAAAATGCAATTAAACTAATGGTCCATTGCTGATTCATTAGTAGGATCAATGTACCAATCTTTCAAGCTGTACATAATCTTGTCCATGCGACTTTCAAAGGTTTCCGTTGTTTTAGAAAACAACACATTTTCATTGAGATCAAGCAGGAGGTCAAGGCATGGCCTATAGAGCATCTGAAGGCATGTGGCGTAAAACCCCACTAGCGCAGACAAACAATAGAAACAAGCTAGACCTTTCACATGCGCTTGCTTTGCATAGCAACAAGGTGTAGCTCTTCCTTGCCGGCCACCACCACGGTGGTCTACACACATCACAATAAAATGATGACATGAATTTATAATTCGGAAAATATGCATATACATCCAGTTAATTCAGCCAGAAGTCATGGGAACTTTACGTCTTGATATTATCCAACATGATTTAATGCAATATTTGTACCAAAACTTGGGAGTCACTTCACTGGAAGGTAACAATACAACCTTGAATCTTGAAGCAGGTGTGAAGTGCGCTACTGGTGGAGCAAATCTAGGGAGACCACATTTTACCTGTCGCATCCTCGTAAATTCTACAATAAATATTCAATGGATTTATTATCATCCAAGCCATACATAATCTTGTCCATGCGACTTTCGAAGGTTTCCGATGTGTTAGAAAACACAACGGTTTCATCGAGATTAAGAACGAGGGCCAGACATCGCTTATTGAGCATCTGAAGGCGTGCAGTGTAAAGCCCCGCCAATGCGGATCAATACCAGGAACAAGCTAGAACTTTCACATGCTTGCTTTGCATAGAAAGAAGGTGTAATTATACACAACACAATAAAATGATGAGATGAATTAATGATTTATAAAATGTGCATATACATCCAGTTAATTCGGTCAGAAGTCATGGGAACTTTGTGCCATTGATCCTATGAAACAAGATTTAATACAATATTTGTACCAAAACTTGGGATTCTCTAGACTGGAAGGTTACCATACAACCTTGAATCTTGAAGCAAGTGTGAATTGCACTACTAGTGGAGCAAATCTAGGGGACCTCTTTTTAGCTACTGCCTCCTCGTTAATTCTAAAACAAAAAATTGATGGTTTGATTATCATTGAAGCCGTACATAATCTTCTTCATGCCACTTTCCAAGGTTATCGATGTGTTAGAAAACACAATGGTTTCATCGAGATCAAGCATGAGGGCAAGGCATCTTTTATTGAGCATTTGAAGGCATGCGGCATAAAGCCCCGCTGGTGCGGACAAACACCTGAAGCAAGGTAGACCTTTGCATAGCAACAAGGTGTAGGTCTTCCTCTCTGGCCTCCAAAAGAGCATTCTACACATAGCACAATAAAATGATGTGAGAAATTAATAATTTAAAAAATGTGCATATACATCTAGTTAATCCAGTGCTAATATGATACAAGGTTAACAAATTCAATTTCAGATGTGTCAAAAAAAACTCGAATTTGTTTGAGTGTTCTTCACATATGTGTCCCCATCCTAAAAATATTCAGATCAAAATGTGAACTACACAAAGATAAATCCAGATGAGAATAGTGTTCTTTTACACTATTCTTCCCTTTGTCATTATTGACACTATTCATGTTGGATTTAACTGTTTTAATTTCTATTTGTGTATTTATATTTTGGTCCGATTTCTTTAGGGATTGTAGACACATATGTGATGAACATTCATAATTTAGTACTTCATTATTTGTAGATCTGACTAATATCTATTACGGATTTATTTGGTTACGTTGACCAAGTAGCCATTCAAGTCAAATATCCCTCACTAGCTATTGTGTATGCCAAGATATAGTTTAGTTTTGTGTTCATCATACCTTAAGGAATTTAAGACCTATAAGTGTATTATGTCTTATTCGACATTCATTTTCAGTAAATCGGGATCCCCAATTAATATTGTGTAATATAAGCTTAATTTTATTCCTTTAGTTAAGAAAGTTAACAAGTAGAACCTATTGAGCAAAACTGGGATGTTAATTAATTCTTGCTCCTCTCTACTTCACCACTTATATTGCCAGCCAGTACAATTGGAGCAACACCATGTCTTGCGGTATTATTATTCTGTTATATACTTGCAGGTGATATCGAATTTCATAATGTTATGCATGGATCAAACTACATAAATGTACCTTGAAAATACCTTGAAAATACCTTGAACTGGGATGTTCATTAATTCTTGCTCCTCTCTACATCACCACTTATATTGTCAGCCAGTACTATTGGAGCAAGACCGTGTCTTGAGGTATTACTATTCTGTTATATAATTGCAGGTGATGTATAATTTCTGAATGTTAGGCATGGATCAAACTATATAAATGTAGCTTCAAAATACCTTTAACTTAATGTAGTCACCAACATCCGGGTTGTATGGAAGATCCAATACCTCATTTTCGTAAATTAGTTCATTTATATTTTTCAGTAGCATCCCTTCAAGCTCACCATAACAAAACCTATTCATTAAATAGATATGAAAGACAAAAACAAAGACTAAATTTAGAGTTGAGGCTATAAATTATTATCTCATATATTGTATACCGACTTCAAGAATACTTTGCGGACATGGCATGCAAAATTTGTTAGAATCTGACGTGCTCTATAACCATTGAGTACCTGACGTAAAATGCATATAACATTTTAGACTAGTTCATATATTACGTACATAAATAAAAATACAGAAGCATTAAGATACAATAAATTACCTTGTCTTCATGGGCAACTATTGGTTTGTAAGCTGGCACTACAAAAATTTGATTTGTATCTCTCTCATCCCAAACATCCGTACGGTCATCATGCACCATAGCCATTCTTGGGTGACATAAAATATCTCGAAACACACGTTCAAGTGTCTTCTTGGAATCTGATATCCAACGAAAAAAAGGTGCATGTATTATGGACAAGAGCGATCATCAGTGTTACCCAGTGTTCCAACCATCTAAAACTGTCTCATTTGCTCATAGGTAAGGATTCTTTTAGTAGTTATGTTTGTAATAAAGACATGCATGATGACACAAATAATTATAATTATTAGATTGATTTAAATGCAAATACTGTGCAACAATAGCTATAGAAAATTAACGCAAACAAATATATTGTCTATTTTTGTCTAAAGTGTTTGAGAAATACTACTTGGCAGTTAGCAATCTACACACTTATTCCTATCCAGCGTAGCTATCAATATTTAGCATGTAACTAGTGTGGGTCTGATGACAGAAAATAAGAAAAAATCATGCCTAATTTTACCTGGCCTCACACATATTAAATGTTGTGAAATCTCTCTTGGGTTGTTCAAGCAGTCTCCATATCTCAAGAGCATAATCTCTTCCAGCTATTGTGCAATCATAGACTTTAAATCTTTGGCGCCCAACGGTAGTAATCAAATAACGGTTCATATCATCCCAACCATGCCTTATATTCACAAAAGAACCAGTGCTTGGATCATGAATGGCATGTAATATTGCAGCAAATAAGAAAGTGACAATATAGGTAAGTAATTATTGACCACAAGATACAGAAAATAAAAGAAGATATCCAACAAAAAACACATATTGGAAAATAACTGGTACATGACATATTAAAAAATAAAAAAGGACACGTAAATTATAGGATAGGAGCAGCTGCCAAAACATCGACAATCAATGTTGAACAGAGAATACAATTTTAATATACTCGCAATGTGTGCATGCTGCTACGTGGTATAATATCAGGTGGTACCATCATCCAAGTGCTACCGAGATACCAATTTAAAAAATTCAACTTTTAATGTGTAAAAGAATCTATTTAATGTCCATTACATGTGTGTTCACATCCCCTAAAAAATTCACGTCAAAATGTGAAATACACAACGAGAAATCCAGATGAGAATGGTGTCATTTTTGACACTATTCATCCATTTGTCTGTATTGACACTATTCATGCTGGATTTCTTTTTTTCTTTTTGTGTATTTCACATTTTCGTCTGAATGTTTTAGGGGTTGTAGACACATATGTGATGAACATTCACAAAAAAAATCACTTTTTTGACACATCTTGAGTTGAATTTTTCAAACCGGTAGGATGGTAGCACTTGAATGATGGTATCACCTGATATTATCGTGGTTCTTCTAGACTATGCGGATTTGGCTTGTGTAAACCAGCTTATTTGGAATTAGAATTGCATAACACACATATAATTACATTTCAAGAATTTTAACATAATTAAATTGGGTTCAATCTTGAGATCAACGTCAATGTCTCTTGAATCTGGATTAAACTCTGCATTTTATGTTGGCTGCTCGGTATAAGCCCAAAGGCTAAAATAATATGCCACATGTCTAATAGAGTAACATCATTTAAGCCTAGAAAAAAGGGAACTTCCTGGATAAATAAAAAAATAACATAAACAACAACAAAATGGAATTTTTTGGATTTTAAGATACTTTGTATGCAACATAAATACATATCAGCTACAGAAAACTTACTGATCTGCCACAAGAAAAAATACTATGGATACTGTTGCTTAACTTGATGATCACCACTGAACCAATTTTTAAATAGCAACTAATTCTATTGGGGATTGTTTGGTGATTTGCAACACAATATTAGATTACATGATCCCATTGGAGTGATGTAAGTCAGTATCACATTCCTGCCCGATCCCATGATTACTCGTTGAATTATAACATCGAGTTGTCCACTGGGTTTGCGCAACATGGCATGTTCACGATGTGATCCTCACGATATGGTGACTATTCGTACATTGAAATGCACAAGCGACTGTTTCTCATTAAAAATGCAATTAAACTAATGGTCCATTGTTGATTCATTAGTAGGATCAAGGTACCAACCATCCAAGCCGTACATAATCTTGTCCATGCGACTTTCAAAGATTTCCGATGTGTTAGAAAGCACAACGTTTTCATTGAGATCGAGCGGGAGGTCAAGGCATGGCCTATAGAGCATCCGAAGGCATGTGGCGTAAAACCCAACTGGCGCAGACAAACAATAGAAACAAGCTAGACCATTCACTTGCGCTTGCTTTGCATAGCAACAAGGTGTAGCTCTTCCTTGCCGGCCACCACCACGGTGGTCTACACACATCACAATAAAATGATGACACGAATTTATGATTCAGAAAATATGCATATACATCCAGTTAATTCAGCCAGAAGTCATGGGAACTTCATGTCTCGATATTATTCAACATGATTTAGTGCAATATTTGTACCAAAGCTTGGGAGTCACTTCACTAGAAGGTAACAATACAACCTTGAATCTTGAAGCAGGTCTGAAGTGCGCTACTGGTGGAGCAAATCTAGGGAGACCACATTTTACCTGCCACATCCTCGTAAATTCTATAGTAAATATTTAATGGATTTATTATGATCCAAGCCGTACATAATCTTGTCCATGCGACTTTCGAAGGTTTCCGATATGTTAGAAAACACAACGATTTCATCGAGATCAAGAATGAGGGCCAGACATCGCTTATTGAGCATCTGAAGGCGTGCAGCGTAAAGCCCCGCCAGTGCGGACAAATACCAGAAACAAGCTAAAACTTTCACATGCTTGCTTTGCATAGTAAAAAGGTGTAGTTCTTTCAGCAAGGCCTCCACCACAACGGTCTATACACAACACAATAAAATGATGAGATGAATTAATGATTTATAAAATGAGCATATACATCAAGTTAATTCGGTAAGAAGTCAAGGGAACTTTGTGCCATTGATCCTATGCAACAAGATTTGATACAATATTTGTACCAAAACTTGGGATTCTCTAGACTGGAAGGTTACCATACAACCTTGAATCTTGAAGCAAGTGTGAATTGCACTACTAGTGGAGCAAATCTAGGGGACCTCTCTTTAGCTACTGCCTCCTCGTTAATTCTTAAACAAAAAATTGATGGTTTGATTATCATTGAAGCCGTACATAATCTTCTTCATGCCACTTTCGAAGGTTTTCGATGTGTTAGAAAACACAACGGTTTCATCCAGATCAAGCATGATTGCAAGGCATCGCTTATTGAGCATTTGAAGGCATGC
This sequence comes from Secale cereale, assembly GCA_902687465.1. Classification (NCBI taxonomy): domain Eukaryota; kingdom Viridiplantae; phylum Streptophyta; class Magnoliopsida; order Poales; family Poaceae; genus Secale; species Secale cereale. Next base: position 742,526,810 of record LR738712.1, read on the forward strand.
GGCATAAAGCCCCGCTCGTGCGGACCAACACCTGAAGCAAGGTAGACCTTTGCATAGCAACAAGGTGTAGCTCTTCCTCTCCGGCCGCCAACATAGCGTTCTACACATAGCACAATAAAATGATGAGAGAAATTAATAATTTAAAAAATGTGCATATACATCCAGTTAATCCAGTGCTAACATGATACAAGGTTAACAAATTCAATTTCAGATGTGTCAAAAAAAAACTCAAATTTGTTTGAGTGTTCTTCACATATGTGTCCGCATCCTAAAAATATTCAGATCAAAATTTGAAATACACAAAGATAAATCCAGATGATAATAGTGTTCTTTTACACTATTCTTTCATTTGTCATTATTGACACTATTCACGTTGGATTTAACTGTTTTTGTTTCTGTTTGTATATTTCGTATTTTGGTTCGAATTTTTTAGGGATTGTAGACACATATGTGATGAACATTCATAATTTAGTACTTCATTAGTTGTTGATCTGACTAATATCTATTACGGATTTAGTTGGTTACGTTGACCAAGTAGCCATTCAAGTCAAATATCCCTCACTAGCTATTGTGTATGCCAAGATATAGTTTAGTTTTGTGTTCATCATACCTAAAGGAATTTAAGACCTATAATTGTATTATGCCTTATTCGACATTCATTTTTAGTAAATAGGGATCCCCAATTAATATTGTGTAATATAAGCTTAATTTTATTCCTTTAGTTAAGAAAGTTAACAAGTAGAACCTATTGAGGAAAACTGGGATGTTCATTAATTCTTGCTCCTCTCTACTTCACCACTTATATTGCCAGCCAGTACAATTAGAGCAACACTGTGTCTTGCGGTATTATTATTCTGTTATATAATTGCAGGTGATGTCAAATTTCTGAATGTTAGGCATGGATCAAACTACATAAATGTACCTTGAAAATACCTTCAACTGGGATGTTCATTAATTCTTGCTCCTCTCTACATCACCACTTATATTGTCAGCCAGTACTATTGGAGCAACACCGTGTCTTGAGGTATTACTATTCTGTTATATAATTGCAGGTGATGTAAAATTTCTGAATGTTAGGCATGGATCAAACTATATAAATGTAGCTTGAAAATACCTTGAACTTAATGTAGTCACCAACCTCCCGGTTGTATGGAAGATCCAATACCTCAATTTCATAAATTAATTCATTTATATTTTTCAGTAGCATCCCATCAAGCTCACTATAACAAAACCCATTCATTAAATAGATATGAAAGACAAAAACAGAGACTAAATTTAGAGTTGAGGCTATAAATTATTATCTCATATATTGTATACCAACTTCAAGAATACTTTGCGGACATGGCATGCAAAATTTGTTAGAATCTGACGTGCTCTATAACCATTGAGTACCTGACGTAAAATGCATGTAACATTTTAGACTAGTCCATATATTACGTGCATAAATAAAAATACAGAAGCAGTAAGATACAATAAATTACCTTGTCTTCAAGGGCAACTAATGGTTTGTAAGCTGGCACTACAAAATTTTGATTTGTATCTCTCTCATCCCAAACATCCGTACGGTCATCATGCACCATAGCCGTTCTTGGGTGACATAAAATATCTCGAAACACACGGTCAAGTGTCTTCTTGGAATCTGATATCCAACGAAAAAAAGGTGCATGCGGTATGGACAAGAGCGATCATCAGTGTTACCTAGTGTTCCAACCATCTAACACTGTCTCATTTACTCATAGGTAAGGATTCTTTTAGTAGTTATGTTTGTAAGAAAGACATGCATGATGACATTAATAATTCTAATTATTAGATTGATTTAAATTCAAATACTATGCAACAATAGCTACATAAAATTAACGCAAAGAAATATATTGTCTATTTTTGTCTACAATGTTTGAGAAATACTACTTGGTTGTTAGCAATCTACACACTTATTCCTATCCAGCGTAGCTATCAATATTTAGCATGTAACTAGCGTGGGTCTGATGACAGAAAATAAGAAAAAATCATGCCTAATTTTACTTGGCCTCACATATATTAAATGTTGTGAAATCTCTCTTGGGTTGTTCAAGCAGTCTCCATATCTCAAGAGCATAATCTCTTCCAGTTATTGTGCAATCATAGACTTTAAATCTTTGGCGCCCACCGGTAGTAATCAAATAATGGTTCATATCATCCCAACCAGGCCTTATCTTCACAAAAGAACCAGTGCTTGGATCATGAATGGCATGTAATATTGCAGCAAATAAGAATTGACAATATAGGCAAGTAATTATTGACCACAAGATACAGAAAATAAAAGAAGATATCCCACAAAAAGCACATATTGGAAAATAACTGGTACATGACATATTAAAAAATAGAAATGGACACGTAAATTATAGGACAGGGGCAGCTGCCAAAACATCGACAACCAGTGTTGAACAGAGAATACTATTTTAATATACTCACAACATGTGCATGCTGCTACGTCGTATAATATCAGGTGGTGCCATCATCCAAGTGCTACCGGGATACCAATTTAAAAAATTCAACTTTTAATGTGTAAAAAAATCTTATTTTTAATGTTCATTACATATGTGTTCACATCCCCTAAAAAAATCACGTCAAAATGTGAAATACACAAAGAGAAATCCAGATGAGAATGGTGTCATTTTTGACACTATTCATCCCTTTGTCTTTATTGACACTATTCATGCTGGATTTCGTTTTTTTCTTTTTGTGTATTTCACATTTTCGTCTGAATGTTTTAGGGGTTGTAGACACATATGTGATGAACATTCACAAAAAAATCACTTTTTTGACACATCTAGAGTTGAATTTTTCAAACCGGTAGGATGGTAGCACTTGAATGATGGTATCACCTGATATTATCGTGGTTCTTCTAGACTATGTGGATTTGGCTTGTGTAAACCAGCTTATTTGGAATTAGAATTGCATAACACACATATAATTACATTTCAAGAATTTTAACATAATTAAATTGGGTTCAATCTTGAGATCAACGTCAATGTCTCTTGAATCTGGATTAAACTCTGCATTTTATGTTGGCTGCTCGGTATAAGCCCAAAGGCTAAAATAATATGCCACATGTCTAATAGAGTAACGTTGTTTATGCCTAGAAAAAAGGGAACTTCCTGGATAAATAAAAAAAATAACATAAGCAACAACAAAATTGAATTTTTTTGATTTTAAGATACTTTGTATGCAACATAAATACATATCAGCTACAGAAAACTTACTGATCTGCCACAAGAAAAAATACTATGGATACTCTTGCTTAACTTGATGATCACCACTGAACCAATTTTTAAATGGCAACTAATTCTATTGGGGATTGTTCGGTGATTTGCAACACAATATTAGATTACATGATCCCATTGGAGTGATGTAAGTCAGTATCACATTCCTTCCCGATCCCATGATTACTCGTTGAATTATAACATCGAGTTGTCCACTGGGTTTGTGTAACATGGCATGTTCACGATGTGATCCTCGCGATATCGTGACTATTCGTACATTGAAATTCACAAGCGAATGTTTCTCGTTAAAAATGCAATTAAACTAATGGTCCATTGTTGATTCATTAGTAGGATCAAGGTACCAATCATCCAAGCCGTACATAATCTTGTCCATGCGACTTTCAAAGATTTCCGATGTGTTAGAAAGCACAACGTTTTCATTGAGATCGAGCCGGAGGTCAAGGCATGGCCCTATGGAGCATCTGAAGGCATGTGGCGTAAAACCCAACTGGCGCAGACAAACAATAGAAACATGCTAGACCTTTCACTTGTGCTTGCTTTGCATAGCAACAAGGTGTAGCTCTTCCTTGCCGGCCACCACCACGGTGGTCTACACACATCACAATAAAATGATGACACGAATTTATGATTCAGAAAATATGCATATACATCCAGTTAATTCAGCCATAAGTCATGGGAACTTTATGTCTCGATATTATTCAACATGATTTAATGCAATATTTGTACCAAAAGTTGGGAGTCACTTCACTTGAAGGTAACAATACAACCTTAAATCTTGAAGCAGGTCTGAAGTGCGCTACTGGTGGAGCAAATCTAGGGAGACCACATTTTACCTGCCGCGTCCTCGTAAATTCTACAATAAATATTTAATGGATTTATTATCATCCAAGCCGTACATAATCTTGTCCATGCGACTTTCGAAGGTTTCCGATGTGTTAGAAAACACAACGGTTTCATCGAGATCAAGAACGAGAGCCAGACCTCGCTTATTGTGCATCTGAAGGCGTGCAGCGTAAAGCCCCGCCAGTGCGGACAAATACCAGAAACAAGCTAGAACTTTCACATGCTTGCTTTGCATAGAAAAAAGGTGTAGTTCTTTCAGCAAGGCCTCCACCACAACGGTCTATACACAACACAATAAAATGATGAGATGAATTAATGATTTATAAAATGTGCATATACATCCAGTTAATTTGGTCAGAAGTCAAGGGAACTTTGTGCCATTGATCCTATGCAACAAGATTTGATACAATATTTGTACCAAAACTTGGGATTCTCTAGACTGGAAGGTTACCATACAACCTTGAATCTTGAAGCAAGTGTGAATTGCACTACTAGTGGAGCAAATCTAGGGGACCTCTCTTTAGCTACTGCCACCTCCTTAATTCTTAAACAAAAAATTGATGGTTTCATTATCATTGAAGCCGTACATAATCTTCTTCATGCCACTTTCGAAGGTTTTCGATGTGTTAGAAAACACAACGGTTTCATCCAGATCAAACATGATTGCAAGGCATCGCTTATTGAGCATCTGAAGGCATGCGACATAAAGCCCCGCTGGTGCGGACCAACACCTGAAGCAAGGTAGAACTTTGCATAGCAACAAGGTGTAGCTCTTCCTCTCCGGCCTCCAACATAGCGTTCTACACATAGAACAATAAAATGATGAGAGAAATTAATAATTTAAAAAATGTGGATATACATCCAGTTAATCCAGTGCTAACATGATACAAGGTTAACAAATTCAATTTAAGATGTGTCAAAAAAACTCAAATTTGTTTGTGTGTTCTTCACATATGTGTCCCCATCCTAAAAATATTCTGATCAAAATGTGAAATACACAAAGATAAATCCAGATGATAATAGTGTTCTTTTACACTATTCTTTCCTTTGTCATTATTGACACTATTCACGTTGGATTTAACTGTTTTTGTTTCTATTTGTGTATTTTGTATTTTGGTCCGAATTTTTTAGGGATTGTAGACACATATGTGATGAACATTCATAATTTAGTACTTCATTAGTTGTTGATCTGACTAATATCTATTAAGGATTTAGTTGGTTACGTTGACCAAGTAGCCATTCAAGTCAAATATCCCTCACTAGCTATTGTGTATGCCAAGATATAGTTTAGTTTTGTGTTCATCATACCTAAAGGAATTTAAGACCTATAATTGTATTATGCCTTATTCGACATTCATTTTTAGTAAATAGGGATCCCCAATTAATATTGTGTAATATAAGCTTAATTTTATTCCTTTAGTTAAGAAAGTTAACAAGTAGAACCTATTGAGGAAAACTTGGATGTTCATTAATTCTTGCTCCTCTCTACTTCACCACTTATATTGCCAGCCAGTACAATTGGAGCAACACTGTGTCTTGCGGTATTATTATTCTGTTATATAATTGCAGGTGATGTCAAATTTCTGAATGTTAGGCATGGATCAAACTACATAAATGTAGCTTGAAAATACCTTGAACTGGGATGTTCATTAATTCTTGCACCTCTCTACTTCACCACTTATAATGTCAGTCAGTACTATTGGAGCAACACCGTGTCTTGAGGTATTACTATTCTGTTATATAATTGCTGGTGATGTAAAATTTCTGAATGTTAGGCATGGATCAAACTATATAAATGTAGCTTGAAAATACCTTGAACTTAATGTAGTCACCAACATCCGGGTTGTATGGATGATCCAATACCTCATTTTCATTAATTTCATTCATTTATATTTTTTAGTAGCATCCCATCAAGCTCACCATAACAAAACCCATTCATTAAATAGATATGAAAGACAAAAACAGAGACTAAATTTAGAGTTCAGACTGTAAATTATTATCTCATATATTGTATACAGACTTCAAGAATACTTTGCGGACATGGCATGCAAAATTTGTTAGAATCTGATGTGCTCTACAACCTTTGAGTACTTGACGTAAAATGCATGTAACATTTTAGACTAGTCCATATATTACGATCATAAATAAAAATACAGAAGGATTAAGATACAATAAATTACCTTGTCTTCAAGGGCAGCTAATGGTTTGTAAGCTGGCACTACAAAAATTTGATATGTATCTCTCTCAGGCCAAACATCCGTACGGTCATCATGCACCATAGCCATTCTTGGGTGACATCAAATATCACGAAACACACGGTCAAGTGTCTTCTTGGAATCTGATATCCAATGAAAAAAAGGTGCATGCGGTATGGACAAGAGCGATCATCAGTGTTACCCAGTATTCCAACCGTCTAAAACTGTCTCATTTACTCATAGGTAAGGATTCTTTTAGTGGTTATGTTTGTAATAAAGACATGCATGATGAAATTAATAATTCTAATTATTAGATTGATTTAAATCCAAATCCTATGCAACAATAGCTACAGAAAATTAACGCAAAGAAATATATTGTCTATTTTTGTCTACAGTGTTTGAGAAATACTACTTGGCAGTTAGCAATCTACACACTTATTCCTATCCAGCATAGCTATCAATATTTAGCATGTAACTAGCGTGGGTCTGATGACAGAAAATAAGAAAAAATCATGCCTAATTTTACCTGGCCTCACATATATTAAATGTTGTGAAATCTCTCTTGGGTTGTTCAAGCAGTCTCCATATTTCGAGAGCATAATCTCTTCCAGTTATTGTGCAATCATAGACTTTAAATCTTTGGCGCCCACCGGTAGTAATCAAATAATGGTTCATATCATCCCAACCAGGCCTTATCTTCAGAAAAGAATCAGTGCTTGGATCATGAATGGCATGTAATATTGCAGCAAATAAGAATTGACAATATAGGCAAGTAATTATTGACCACAAGATACAGAAAATAAAAGAAGATATCCCACAAAAAACACATATTGGAAAATAACTGGTACATGACATATTAAAAAATAGAAATGGACACGTAAATTACAGGACAGGGGCAGCTGCCAAAACATCGACAATCAGTGTTGAACAGAGAATACTATTTTAATATACTCGCAACATGTGCATGCTGATACGTCGTATAATATCAGGTGGTGCCATCATCCAAGTGCTACCGGGATACCAATTTAAAAAATTCAATTTTTAATGTGTAAAAAAATCTATTTTTTAATGTTCATTACATGTGTGTTCACATCCCCTAAAAAATTCACATCAAAATGTGAAATACACAAAGAGAAATCCAGATGAGAATGGTGTCATTTTTTACACTATTCATCCCTTTGTCTTTATTGACACTATTCATGCTGCATTTTTTTTTCTTTTTGTGTATTTCACATTTTCGTCTGAATGTTTTAGGGGTTGTAGACACATATGTGATGAACATTCATAAAAAAATCACTTTTTTGACACATCTAGAGTTGAATATTTCAAACCGGTAGGATGGTAGCACTTGAATGATGGTATCACCTGATATTATCGTGGTTCTTCTAGACTATGTGGATTTGGCTTGTGTAAACTAGCTTATTTGGAATTAGAATTGCATAATACACATATAATTACATTTCAAGAATTTTGACGTAATTAAATTGGGTTCAATCTTGAGATCAACGTTAATGTCTCTTGAATCTGGATTAAACTCTGCATTTTATGTTGGCTGCTCGGTATAAGCCCAAAGGCTAAAATAATATGCCACCTGTCTAATAGAGTAACGTCGTTGAAGCCTAGAAAAAAGGGAACTTCCTGGATAAATAAAAAAATAACATAAACAACAACAAAATGGAAATTTATGGATTTTAAGATTAGTTTGTATGCAACATAAATACATATCAGCTATAGAATACATCCTGGTCTGCCACAAGAAAAAAATACTATGGATACTGTTGCTTAACTTGATGTACACCACTGAACCAATTTTTAAATAGCAACTAATTCTATTCGGGATTGTTTGGTGATTTGCAACACAATATTAGATTACATGATCCCATTGGAGTGACGTGAGTCAGTTTCACATTCCTGCTCGATCCCATAATTACTCGATGAATAATAACATCGAGTTGTCCACTTGGTTTACGTAACATGGCATGTTCACGATGGATCCTCGTGGTATGGTGACTATTCGTACATTGAAATGCACAAGGGACTGTTTCTCATTAAAAATGCAATTAAACTAATAGTCCATTGCTGATTCATTAGTAGGATCAAGGTACCAATCATCCAAGCCGTACATAATCTTGTCCATGCAACTTTCAAAGGTTTCCGATGTGTTAGAAAACAAAATGTTTTCATTGAGATCGAGCAGGAGGTCAAGGCATGGCCTATAGAGCATCTGAAGGCATGTGTGTCGGTGTACTAAAGTAGGGGTACCTTAGTATCCCAACTTGTGCACGGGCAGTAGCAGCGTCCCGTGGCAGGGCTTGCCACGCGCCCGCCAAGGCCCGCTAAGATCCCGTTGGGGCCATTCAAGAACAAAGTATTCAAGTTAAAGAAACAAGACCCCGGCAAGAGGAGCTTGCCGGGAAGGCCGCTCCAGGCTCAAAACCACCCCTTTGACACAAGACCCTGGCAAGAGGAGCTTGCCAGGAAGGCCAAAACATGGCATTTCAGGAGACTTGCCGTGGCGCATCATGCGCCCCGGCAAGGCCCGGAGAGCGACAAGCTCCCGGGCGCGACAAGTTAACAACCGCGGCAAGTTGCAAGCCGCGGCAAGCTTCCAACTATGTGCCCGCGCTCCAGCTCATCCGGCCACGCGTCGCCCTGGGGCCCTTCCAGGTGCACGTGGTGGAAGGCTGTGCAGCCTGGGGTACACGGTGGCGAGCCGCGATGACGAGGCCACCATCGTGGCGAACGGAGACGCCCCGACGGACGCTTTTTTGCACTGTTTGGGGCGACGGCGACGGGCATTCAATGTCCTTGTCCCCTGCCGTCAGGGTTAGGTACAGAACACTGTACATACACTATTCCAACTACCATCATTTTTACATTTTTACCCTCATCTGCGTTGCCACCTGTCGGTGACCCCTTCGACCTATAAAAGGAGGCCCATGCGCAACGTAGAAGGGGTTCCGATCCTCGATCACTCTCACGCTCGGTGTTGCTAGCGACAAGCACTGTAGCCTTCCTTGCTCCCGAGCTAAGAACACAATACAAACCAAGGCAGGAGTAGGGTTTTACGCATCCGTGCGGCCCGAACCTGGGTAAACTGCTCGCGTGCTCGCCTCGATCCGCTCTTCGTGCACCCTCCGCTCCCTTGCCGTACCGAAAAGGGGCTCCGGTCCCATAGGTGTCCGTGGGCGATCAGTTTCCCCGACATCTTTGGCGCGCCAGGTAGGGGGCGTCGAGGTTGTGCGAACCTGATCCGGCGTTCACGCAGGCGAAATCTTCAGCAACTTCATCAACTTCATCGACATGCCGCCGAAGAAGAAGGCTTCGGAGGTGGCAGGCCCGTCCGCGTCGATCCCACCACCGCCGGAGCCAGCGGCTGGTGGGGTAGACGCCGGCGGAAGGACGGACGCCGGCGAGGAAACTCACGGCACCGCCAAGTCCAGGGACAAGACGGATGACCGGGCGCACTCCAAGACCTCGACGTCCGTGCACGCACCACGCCCCTCTCAGGAGGTGCCGGACCGGCAGTGACGTGGTACCCAAGGTACCATACGCTTGCTGGGGCAAGGTCAAGTTTGTGGGTCGCGGGACGCTCAAGGCCAACGTGCTGGCACGAGCAAGGCGCGGTAGCCGGGACGAGACCTTGCTCCTTCTAACGCAGTTAGAAGTCCGAGCATATCTCGTTCCTCGCACCGCTCGCCATCGCTCCCCTCCACTCCAGCAGAAGCTCTAGCTCGAGCTCAGCTGCTCCTCGATTTCCCTCCAGCGGCAACAAGGCCGAAGACTGGAGGGCCACTATCCAGAGCCTCATCGCTTTCGCCAACAATGACACGACGCAGCAGCCGACGACGTCGCGGCCGCGGCAAGTCAGCCAGGCGCGGGCTGATGGAGACAAGACCGCAGGGGGTGCAACTACCGTGCACTCCCCGCCCCGAAGGCCGAAATCGCCAGCTCGCCGGGTCAACATCGACGACGACTCCATGGCGTCGTCGGATCCACGAGCTCGCCGCGATCAACGGCAAGTCCTTGACGACAGACGACAAGAAGACGCTCGAACTCGCATTGAGCGTCGAAGAGAAGCGCGACGACAGTCCGACCAGCGCGCTGGGCCCGCTGTCGACATGCACGCCCCCGGAGAACCAGGCGACTTGCCGTATGCGGCGGGCTGCCCTGCGTTCACCCGTGAGCTACGGCAAGTCCAGTGGCCCAGCATGAAAAACTTCAAGCCCGACGTACCCGAGAAGTACGACGGCAAGACGCATCCGTCAGAGTTCCTCAGCATCTACACCATCGCGGTGCAGGCTGCCGGGGGACGCGACGAGAAGATATTAGCGAACTACTTCCCGCTCGTGCTCAAGCCAAACGTCAGATCTTCCCTCATGCACTTGCCGGAGAACTCCATCTCTTCTTGGGCCGACCTGTGCCATCAGTTTGTCGGCGCCTTCACGGGCGGCCACAAGCCCCATGGCCAGGAGAGCGACCTTCATATACTCGCCCAAAAGGAAGGAGAATCCCTGCGAAAGTACATCCAGAGATTCAGCCGCGTCCGGCACAACATCCCGGACGTCCACCCTGCCGCCGTTATTAGCGCATTTCATCAGAACGTGCGTAACCGCAGGATGAGGGAGGAAATGGCGATGTGCAAGATACGAGACGTCAGTGAGCTCTATGCCCTGGCCGATAAGTGCGCACGCGCTGAAGAGCGGAGGAGACTCCCCGGGGAGGATACTGGAGCAGGGGGAACAGATAGTGAGGATGCCGCCCCGGCAAGGAAGAACCGGCGGCGGAACAACAAGAAAAAGAAGAACAAGGAAGTACTGGTCGTTGAGCAGTCCGGCAAGGAGGCTGGCGCCAAGAAAGCTCAGGCTGGTGGCTCCGGCAAGGAAGCTACCACTGTAGCGGCCGCTGACAAGCAGGACGGCCCCGACAAGTAGTACTGCAAGATCCACCGCACCAAGGGCCACGATCTCCAGAACTGCAAAAGGGTCGAGTACCTCGTCGAACAGCAGAAGGCTGTGTACGAGCGACGCGACAAAGAGAAGGCCCAGGGAGGTGGAGGAGAGTCCGGCAAGAAGCGGCCATTCAATGGCTGGGGAGGACGCCGCGGCAAGGCCAAGCAGCGGCAAGGAGATAGACCTCCCCGCGGCCGCGACAAGGACGAAGACGAAGACGACGATGAAGACATGGACGACGGAGACAACAGCGAGCAGGAGTTCCAGTAGGCCACAGAAGTTCTGTGCGTCGATGGAGGTGCCTCTCTGCATACTTCCCACCACCAACTCAAACAATGGGTGCGGGAAGTTAATGCAGCAGAGCCACTCGTCGAGTCGCGCAAACTCCTGAAGTGGTCCAGCACGCCCATCATCTTCGACATTGAGGATCACCCTGACCGCACAACCGCGGTCGGGTGTTTGCCGATGTTGGTTTCACCAACCATCCGCAACCTCAAGGTCACCAAGATGTTGGTAGACGGCGGGGCCGGCCTGAACCTGATCTCCTCTGCTGTGGTCCGGAAACTGCAGATCCCCGACAGCGAGCTCGAGGAAACCGGCACATTCCAAGGGATCAACCCGGGAAGGAGCAAGCCGAAGGGGAAAATCACACTGCCAGTGACTTTTGGCGGAGAGCAGAACTTCAGGACCGAGAGGATCACATTTGACGTCGCCGATATCCCGTTGCCTTACAATGGGATACTTGGCCGTCCAGCGCTCGCCAAGTTCATGGCAGCCTCCCATTACGCCTACAACATGCTCAAGATGCCAGGCCCAATAAGCGTCATCTTTGTCCCCGGCGACAAGAAGGACGCGCTTATCTGTGCCGACAAGATTTACCGGGACGCAGCAGCCGCAACAGACAGCGAGACACTTGCCGCTAAAGCTCCCGGGGGGGAGAACAAAACCAAGTCCGGCAAGAGCTCTGGGGCCCACTCCGGCAAACGCACCTCTTCGGAGTGCTGCGCTGCCGTCGAGGACGCACCATCGAGCTCCACCGGCAAGTGCAAGAACGGAATGGCAGCTCCACCTGCAACCAAGAAGGTGTCCGCCAAGGAGGACGGCACTGGTGGTACTTTCACCATCAGTGCCACGCTCGATCCTAAATAGGAAAGCGCGCTCGTTGCTTTCCTGCGAGCGAATTTCGACGTGTTTGCATGGCAACCGTCTGACATCCCCGGTGTTCCCAGGAAAGTGATTGAGCACAAGCTTGTCGTTTGTCCTCACGCGCAGCCCGTCAAGTAGAAGGTCAGAAAGCAAGCGGTGGAGCGCCAAGAGTTTATCGCTGAGGAAATCAAGAAGCTGGAAGCAACAGGCCTTGTCAGAGGTGTGCTTCATCCCACGTGGTTGGCCAACCCTGTTGTAGTGCGCAAGGCAAATGGGAAGTGGAGGCTTTGTATAGACTTCACCGATGTGAATAAAGCTTGTCCCAAAGATCCATTTCCCTTGCCGCGCATTGACCAGATCGTTGACTCCACGGTTGGGTGTGAGTTGCTTTCATTCCTTGATGCATACTCCGGGTACCACCAGATATTTATGGCTGAGGAAGACGAAGAGAAGACCGCGTTCATTACTCCATGTGGCACTTACTGCTTCATACGCATGCCCTTTGGATTGAAGAATGCAGGTTCAACGTTTGCGAGGGTAGTCCACACTGCTTTTGAGCCACAGATACACAGGAACGTAGAAGCCTACATGGATGATATAGTGTTCAAGAGCAAGGACAAGGATACCCTGATTCAAGATTTAGATGAAACTTTTGCGAATCTGCGCAAGATACAACTCAAGCTTAACCCCGAGAAGTGCGTCTTCGGAGTCCCCTCCAGCAAGCTTCTCGGGTTCTTTGTGTCTCAAAGGGGGATTGAAGCCAATCTCGACAAGATCAAAGCCATTGAGCATATCGAAGCTCCTAAGCGCGTCAAGGATGTACGAAGGCTCGCCGGCTGTGTAGCTGCACTCAGCAGGTTCATTTCTAAGTCCGCAGAACGCGCCCTGCCATTTTTCAAAATCTTGAAAAAGGCGGGTCCAATGAAATGGACTCCGGAAGCGGAGGCTGCGCTGCAAGACTTGAAAAGGTACCTGTCCTCCACTCCAATACTTGTCGCACCTAGGCCGCAAGAGAAGTTGCTGTTGTACTTAGCAGCCACCAATCAAGTGGTTAGTGCTACGTTGGTAGCGGAAAGGGAGGCAGATGAGGAGCTCATAGCCCCGACAAGCACATCCAGCGACAAGCAGGGAGCTTCCCCGACAAGCTCTGGCCCCGACAAGGATGAGTCTATGCAGATGCAAGAAGAGGTGCGGAAGAAGATGGTGCAGCGCCCAGTTTATTTTGTCAGTTCCCTCTTGCAGGGGGCTAGGTCAAGATACTCTGGGGTGCAGAAGCTGCTCTTCAGCCTCCTCATGGCCTCGAGAAAGCTGCGCCACTACTTCCAAGCACATGAGATAACGGTGGTCACTTGCTTTCCGCTGAAGAGGATATTGCAAAATCCAGAAGCAACAGGCAGGATTGTCGAGTGGGCACTGGAGCTGTCAAGCTTTGGCCTCAAGTTTGAAAGTACTTCAACCATTCAGAGCAGAGCCTTGGCAGAATTCATAGCAGAGGGGACACCAATGCCAGACGAGGAGATTCCAGAGACAAGCATCCCTGTCAAAGAAGCGAGCAAAGAATGGATAATGTACTTCGATGGTGCCTTCTCGCTGCAAGGCGCCGGCGCTGGTGTGCTGCTTGTCGCGCCCACCGGCGAGCTCCTCAAGTACGTCGTCCAGATGCACTTTCCTAAGGAGCAAGCAACGAATAATACTGCAGAGTATGAAGGTTTGCTTGCCGGCCTCAGAATCGCAGCAGAGCTTGGGATCAAGAAGCTGATTGTGCGGGGTGATTCGCAGTTGGTTGTCCGCCAAGTGAACAAAAGCTACCAGAGTCCGTTGATGGAAGCGTACGTCGACGAAGTGAGAAAGCTTGAAGAGCACTTTGAAGGCCTACAGATGGAGCACGTTCCAAGAGCTCAAAATGACGTCGCAGACGGCCTGTCAAAATGTGCTGCACTAAAGCTACCTGTGGAACTAGGGATCTGTGTGCTCAAGTTAACTCAACCATCCGTTACACCATCAATTGGACAAAGTAAGAAGAGAAAGTTGGTCTCCGGTGACTACTTGCCGGCAGAACTTCCTGAAGCCGCCGCCAAGGTCCCCAAGACCAACGACAAAGTTGATGAGGAACAGTCTGCTCCTGCGGACCCTAGGGTTCGTACAGTTGAAGCAGGCGTTCCCGACAAGTTTTGCCCCGGCAAGCTTGCCGGGGAACGTCCAGCTCCGGCCGAGCCACAGGTTCTGGTCGTGGAAGCTGACGTTCCCGCAGCAGCACTGATGCCTTTAGTCCTTGTTGTTGAGCCTCAGGCTCCAGCATGGGCGCAGCAAATTGTCCATTTTCTTCAAACTGGAGAACTTCTCGAAGAGCCAGAAGAAGCAGAAAGAATAACCCGGCAGTCAAGTATGTATCAGTTCGTCGATAATGAACTGTACAGAAGGAGACTCAACGGTGTTAGACTGAAGTGCATTCCCCGGGAAAATGGGCAAAAGCTGTTGGCAGAGATACATGGAGGCATATGTGGCCACCACATTGGCGCAAGAGCACTTGCCGGCAAGGCGTTCCGACAAGGTTTCTTTTGGCCAGAAGCCCTCCAAGATGCAACTGCACAAGTAACCAAGTGTGAAGCGTGCCAGTTCCATGCCAAGCAGATACATCAGCCAGCTCAAGCTCTCCAGACGATCCCTTTGTCCTGGCCATTTTCGGTCTGGGGGCTCGACATCCTCGGCCCCTTTCCCCGTGCAGTCGGGGGCTTTGAGTACTTGTACGTCGCCATCGACAAGTTCACAAAGTGGCCGGAAGTGGAACCAGTGAGGAAGGTGACCGCACAGTCAGCAGTCAAGTTCTTCAGGTCAATTGTTTGCCATTTCGGAATCCCTAACAGGATCATCACCGACAACGGTACGCAATTCACAAGTCGCACCTTCATGCAATACGTCCAAGACCTTGGCGCCAAGGTCTGCTTCGCTTGTGTTGCTCACCCGAGGAGCAATGGTCAAGCGGAGAGGGCAAACGCTGAAGTGCTGCGCGGGCTCAAGACAAGAACTTTCGACAGGCTGCACAAATGCGGAAGAAACTGGATTGAAGAGTTGCCGGCGGCTCTTTGGTCAATCAGGACGACACCAAATCGAGCCACTGGACAGACACCCTTTGCTCTTGTCTATGGAGCAGAGGCAGTTCTCCCCACGGAACTCGTATACGGGTCGCCTCGAGTGCTCGCTTACGATGAGCTCGAGCAAGAGCAGCTGCGGCAAGACGACGCACTGCTCCTTGAGGAGGACCGTCTTCAGGCTGCTGTACGAGCTGCTCGATACCAGCAAGCTTTGCGCCGCTACCATGGCCGCAAAGTTAAAGCTAGAAGTCTCGAGGAAGGCAACCTTGTTCTTCGGCGCGTTCAGTCCGCCAAGAATTCCAACAAGTTGACGCCGAAGTGGGAAGGCCCTTATCGGGTGAGGCAAGTCACAAGGCCCGGCGCTGTCCGCCTTGAGACCGAAGAGGGCTTACCGGTGAGCAACTCCTGGAACATTGAGCACCTTCGCAAGTTTCACCCATAAGGCGCAGTTGCCGTGATCCGCTCCGGCAACCACCTTTTGTACAAGTCTTGCCGTTGTTGCATGTAAACCTTTGTACAAAGCCGGGCGCAGATCCCGTGCATCAGTAAAACTTTCGTGCCTTGCACAACTTGTCGTTTTCATGCCTTTTCGCTTTTCTTGCATGTATTATCTGACATTTTGTACAGGGCGCGCCCCCGGTAAGCAATAACGAGCCACAAGGCTCCATATCTATGTTTCCTCCCTTTTTCTTTCAAGCAGAAGAAGTTTTCCTCGCGCACAAGTTTGCTGGGGGGGAAGGAGACAGTGGTATGGACCAAGTGCCGTTCAAGAAAACCTCGCCTTGCCGGGAAGCAGACGACACGAAAGCTAAGTTGCCAAAGTTTGAGCACTCAAATTTTTAAATTTTAAGGTTATCTTCCTTGA
Organism: Secale cereale; assembly: GCA_902687465.1. Lineage (NCBI taxonomy): Eukaryota > Viridiplantae > Streptophyta > Magnoliopsida > Poales > Poaceae > Secale > Secale cereale. The sequence goes on from LR738712.1 coordinate 742,543,166, forward strand.
ACGACCGCACTTTGTATGGAAAACCTGTGCGCGGAGGAACCAACTCGTAGCTAGCCGCGCCCTTACTTTGTTTTGAGCACGCTCAACGGCTTAAGCGCGCTGCGACAAGTGTCGCGCCCTTACTTCGTTTTTGAGTTCGCTCAACAATCTAAGTGTGCTGCGACTAGCTGCGACAAGGTTTCTTGCCGGTAGCGGCATTGCCAGCAGGCTGCTGAAGTTCCGCACTCAGCGCTCGCGGCAAGGGTCCCTTTGCCGGCAAGTTCCCTAAAAGCGTAGGGTAAAAGCATACAAAGCAAAGAAGTCAAGTAAAGGAAATAACAATGCGTTAACTACCCAAAATAGAGTTATATTACAAAAGCGACTTGTCGCAGCACTAATAGATTTTTGTCCATGACATGGTTGGCAGCGACAAGGGAAGCGGAAAGAAAACATCCTAGTCTACGCGGTCGCCATCAACTCTCTTGATCTTGCCTACCTTGGCCACGATGGGTGCGACAAGGGCCTTCAGCGCCTCCTGGTCGGTGTCGGGCGGCAATGTCCTGAGGACGTTCTCGAGGTTGAGTCCTGGGTTGTGGTAGACTATCTTCGTCAGCACTCTCTCCACGACTCCCGTGCAAAGCCTGCGCGCCTTGTTCGCCAGCTGCGTGGGGATCCTCTCCCGGAGCTGCTCGAGGGCCGGCGCCACTCCCCTGAAGAACAAGCTTAGCTTGGTGCTGTGAGGGAGGTTCTCGTCGGGGGAGTACCCGAGGTGCTCCGTCCCCAGCCCCGCCAACTCCATGTCGATGTCAGCGGCGGCGGCGACAAGCCCCTCGGTCCATTGCTCCACCGTCTGCCTGAAGTTGTTTTGGGTGAGGGCGGCGCTGTCCAACAGTGCCCTCTCAGCCCTGAGGTCCTCCTTCAGCTTCGTCTCCCGATTTCTGGCGCTGTCAAGTGACACGGTGAGGGTGGATAGCTTCAATTCTAAGTCTGCAACAGAATCCTTGGCGATGGCGAGCTCCTTGCCCTTGTCGGAGAGACAGACCTGCAGCTCGGAGTGGTTGTGGGCATCCTTCTCCCTCTCCAATGTGAGCGCAGCAACCTTCTCCTCGCTCGTCTTCAAGTGGATCTCCAATTGGGCCACCCTCGCCTCCAAGTCTCTCTTGGCGGTCTCTGCAGCTGCAGCGGCGTCCCTCGCTTCCTGCAGAGCTCCGCCAATGGACTGTTCGCGCGCGGAAAGATCGTCCTCGTGGCTATCGAGGTCGACCTTCCGCTGCGTCAGCTCACCTTCCCGCCGAGACAGCTCTTCGGCGGCGAGCCGTTGCCGCTCTTCTGCTTCGGCCTTTTCAAGGATGAACGCCCGATGCGCCTCGGCGAGCTCCTCCCGCTCCTCCGCCAAGGATCGGAGGGCCGCCTGGTTGGCAGCCCAGAGCTCTTCGGCGCGCTTCTCCAAGTCGACGCCCGCCTTGGCGGCCAGAGCCTCTCGGGACTCCATCTTGGCCTGCCTGGCGTGGTACAGGGCCAGGAGCCTCCGCAGAAGCTGCTCCTCCTCGGGCTCGCTACTGCTGCCGAGTGCGTCGACAAACTTCAACCCGGTGGAGGCAAGGACTTCCCCATCGAAGACCTCTCCCTCCGCGGGCGCCCTTGACGTAGATGCCCACGGGAGCTGAATGAAGACACCATTTCCAGCCTCCAGGTAGGCGCCAGTTCCGGCCGCGGCAGCAGCAGGGTCGGCGGTCGGCGCAGCGTCGGACGCTCCTGCGGCCTCAGGGCCGTCAGTGCGACCGCCGGTCCCCTCCTCAGCTGCCGCGTCGGCGGCCCTGGCTGCCTCTTCGACGGCAGGCTCGTCAGTACCGATCGCCTCTTCGGTGGCCGCGGCGTCACTAGTGTTGCCGCGCGCGGCCTCCTCGGTGGCGGCCTCCGTCTCCATAGGCTCTGGAGCGGACGAGTCTGAAGACAAGAAAAGAAGAAGAAAGAAGAAAATAATTGTCAAGCAAATATCCAAAAAAGAGAAATTCAATAGAAGAAAAGTACAAGGGTTACCTGCGCGGGCCTCCTCTTCAATGGGGTTCCTTGCCAGGGAGTCCTCCCTCGGCGGCGTGGTGGTAGCCCTCGCCGGCGGAGGGCCGCTGGCGCCTTCCCTTGGCGGAGTGCCCACCCTTGGCGGGGTGCTCGCCCTTGGCGGGGTACTCGCCCTTGGCGGAGTACCCGCCCTTGGCGGAGTATTCTCCCTCGCCGGGGAGCTCCTCCTTGGCGGAGAGGTCGGGGCGTGCGGCTCGTCGGGAGCAGTCTCTTGGCGCTCCTGAGGCTGCGGCTCTACTTCTGTGCAAGTCAACAAACAAGCAAAAAGATTAACAAGGATGAGAAGCCTGCGCGTGCCCGACAAGCGAAGAAGTGAACAGAAGACTTACGCTGGGGGCTGCGCTGGGGGCTGCTCTGCGGAGCAGCTGGCTGGTCCAGCAAACCTGTCGTAGGCGCATCCCCTGCTACTGCGACGGGCTCGTCCTCAAGGTCGACCACCGGGATCTTGGCCCTCTTCGCCGCCCTCTGGGCCAGGGTCCTGGAAGACAGACAAAATCAGAATCAGGCAAAGAAGATTCAAGACAAGAACAAATCGAAGAAAACAAGAGTTAACAGTGCTTACTCTTCCTCCTCCTCCTCGTCGGAGCTGAGCACGGAGAAATCGAAGTCCGCCTCGCGCGTCCTGGCGCGAGGAGCTGGAGGAGTAGGCGCCCTCGGACGCTTGGCGGGAGCAGGGACGGTGGTCTGAGCGGACCCCGCTCCAGTTGTCGCCGAGGCACGAGGGACGGCAGGAGCGTTAGCCCCGTCCCGGGAAGACCCTCCTCCAGCCGCTGCTGAAGCGTGGGGCACTCCCTTGGTGGTTTTGCTCGTCGTGGTGGCGCGCGTCGGGTGGCGCTGCGGCTGCTGGCCCGCCGGACGCTCCGTCGTGTCCGCGGCTTTGCGGAGGCGCCTCCTCGCTGGAGCCGGAGGACTTGCCGGTGGCGGTGAACTCCCCGAGGATGAAGAAGAACCGAGGTTCAGAGACCCGCCTGAGTCTTCTGCAGAGGCGCTCGATTCGGCGCCCTGCTCGGCGGGCCCGCTCGACTCTGTGCCTTGCTCGGCAGCCTTGCTCGTCCCGGCAGGTTGCCCGGCAGGCTTTATCAGTTTGAGGATCTCTTCCTCCTCGGCCAGACTTACCGCCTCCGCTGCATCCGCCTCCTCCAAGGTATACCCAAACTCGCCCGCGGCCGCGGCTGCGGCTGCCTCTTCCAACCTGGTGGCAATATAAGCCATCTCCTCATCGGTGGTGTCGCGGGTGAGGCCTTTCTTCTCGTCGGGATTGATTGGCTGCTCCACCAAGTTGTCGAAGAACGTTTGCACGGCTTCGTCAGAAGGCTCCCGCCAAGTGGGGTCAATTCCATGGGAGTCACATCATGGCATCGCCGCGCGGATAGCGCTGAGCGACGAATTGTTGCATAGCGGAACTACCCCCGCGGCAATGCGAACCACTCTGGATGTTTGGGGTCGTGCTTGAATAGCTCATGGAGCATTCCGTTGAGCTCCATGACAGTGAAATTGTAGTTGAGGCCGGGGCGCAGCCTCATAAAGTCTACCGCGTTACCAAACTCCCAAGCAGGTCTCTTCCTCTCCTGCAAGGGAGCGATGCGGCGGCGAAGGAAATCTGCTCCGACGGCCCCTACAGTGAGCTTGGCTTGCCGGAGGCGAAGAATCCTAGTGGTAGCCATCTTCAACTTATCGTCCTCAGGGGCCGGGTCACTCCAGTCATTGCCGCGCACTATTGCAACTTGGCGCGGGAAAGTGAACTGCTGGGGTTCGTCCTCCATGATCCAGCACCAGTTGGCCCTTCACTCCTCCCACTTGTCGCGGAGTTCCCCAGTCAAGTATGCCTCTTTCTTATGAAGCCTAAAGATCCAAGAAATCCCACCGGACAGAGGAGACCCAGACTCTACTCGAGGCGTAAACTAATGGCGGAAGAGGGCTACGTTGGGGTAGACTCCGACAAAGTTCTCGCACAGATGTGCGAAAACGGCCATGGTCAAGACGACGTTTGGGGTGAAATCAAGGAGATGAAACCCGTAGGTATTCATAATATCACAGAAGAATTCAGAGTATGGTGGGCAGAGTCCGTAATAGAAGAATAAAGCGAAATAGGCGTATCCTCCAGGAAACATGTCGCAGGCCTCGGCGGGGAGTACCTTGGTGCGCGGGTGCGCTTTTGTCTCCCTCGACCAGAAGAGGTAGAAGGAGTCCTTCAGCTCCCTCGCACCGAGCCTCGGCGGGAAGACCGCCATCTTCTTCCGCATTGCCGCTAGCTTCAGCGCCCTGGCAGTCTTCGCGGCTTTCGCCTTGTCGCCCTTCGGGGCCATGGCGGGGACGGCGAGGGAAGTCGACGGCGCTGGGGAGGCTGGCGGCGGCGGAGGAAGGGCGGAGCGCTGCTCTCTTTCAACCTTCGGGGAGGAGGGGAGCAGCGGGGGTTTCTGGAGGATGAAGAAGCAATGGACGAATGGAGGGAACTGCCCCTGTTTCCCCTGCTTTTAAGGGGGAAAGGGGGGGCGTTCCGCATTTCCCCCATTAAAGAAACAGGCCACGATCTCTCCCACGACGCCGCAATCGACGCGTGCCGTTAGGGAGGGGCACAGTGGATACGGAGTGGGATACGGCACGCCGTGGGCCGCGCGTGCCCGTGCACTGTTCTGGGCCTGGCCCAACAGCGCTCGTCACCGTGTGTGGCCCAGGCCCGGGGGCTCCTGTCGGTGTACTAAAGTAGGGGTACCTTAGTATCCCAACTTGTGCACGGGCAGTAGCAGCGTCCCGTGGTAGGGCTTGCCACGCGCCCGCCAAGGCCCACTAAGATCCCGTTGGGGCCATTCAAGAACAAAGTATTCAAGTTAAAGAAACAAGACCCCGGCAAGAGGAGCTTGCCGGGAAGGCCGCTCCAGGCTCAAAACCACCCCTTTGACACAAGACCCTGGCAAGAGGAGCTTCCCAGGAAGGCCAAAACATGGCATTTCAGGAGACTTGCCGTGGCGCATCATGCGCCCCGGCAAGGCCCGGAGAGCGACAAGCTCCCGGGCGCGACAAGTTAACAACCGCGGCAAGGTGCAAGCCGCGGCAAGCTTCCACTACGTGCCCGCGCTCCAGCTCATCCGGCCACGCGTCGCCCTGGGGCCCTTCCAGGTGCACGTGGCGGAAGGCTGTGCAGCCTGGGGTACACGGTGGCGAGCCGCGATGACGAGGCCACCGTCATGGCGAACGGAGACGCCCTGACGGACGCTTTTTTGCACTGTTTGGGGCGACGGCGACGGGCATTCAATGCCCTTGTCCCCTGCCGTCAGGGTTAGGTACAGAACACTGTACATACACTATTCCAACTACCACCATTTTTACATTTTTACCCTCATCTGCGTTGCCACCTGTCGGTGACCCCTTCGACCTATAAAAGGAGGCCCATGCGCAACGTAGAAGGGGTTCCGATCCTCGATCACTCTCACGCTCGGTGTTGCTAGCGACAAGCACTGTAGCCTTCCTTGCTCCCGAGATAAGAACACAATACAAACCAAGGCAGGAGTAGGGTTTTACGCATCCGTGCAGCCCGAACCTGGGTAAACTGCTCGCGTGCTCGCCTCGATCCGCTCTTCGTGCACCCTCCGCTCCCTTGCCGTACCGAAAAGGGGCTCCGGTCCCATAGGTGTCCGTGGGCGATCAGTTTCCCCAACAATGTGGCATAAAACCCCACTAGCGCAGACAAACAATAGAAACAAGCTAGACCTTTCACATGCGCTTGCTTTGCATTGCAACAAGGTGTAGCTCTTCCTTGCCGGCCACCACCACGGTGGTCTACACACATCACAATAAAATGATGAAACGAATTTATGATTCAAAAAATATGCATATACATCCAGTTAATTCAGCCAGAAGTCATGGGAACTTTATGTCTTGATATTATCCAACATGATTTAATGCAATATTTGTACCAAAAGCTGGGAGTCACTTCACTGGAAGGTAACAATACAACCTTAAATCTTGAAGCAGGTCTGAAGTGCGCTACTGGTGGAGCAAATCTAGGGAGACCACATTTTACCTGCCGCGTCCTCGTAAATTCTACAATAAATATTTAATGGATTTATTATCATCCAAGCCGTACATAATCTTGTCCATGCGACTTTCGAAGGTTTCCGATGTGTTAGAAAACACAACAGTTTCATCGAGATCAAGAACGAGGGCCAGACATCGCTTATTGAGCATCTGAAGGCGTGTAGCGTAAAGCCCCGCCAGTGCAGACAAATACTAGAAACAAGCTAGAACTTTCACATGCTTGCTTTGCATAGAAAGAAGGTGTAGTTCTTTCACTAATGCTCGTAGTAGTACCTGGGTATTTGATACTAGTTCGGTTGCTAATATTTGTAACTTGAAACAGGGACTACAGATTAAATGAAGATTGGCTAAGGACGAGGTGATGATGCGCGTGGGAAATGGTTCCAAAGTCAATGTGATCGCCGTCGGCACACTACCTCTACATCTACCTTCGGGATTAGTTTTAGACCTGAATAATTGTTATTTGGTGCCAGCGTTAAGCATGAACATTATATCTGGATCTTGTTTGTTGCGAGACGGTTACTCATTGAAATCTTAGAATAATGGTTGTTCTATTTTTATGAATAATATCTTTTATGATCATGCACCCTTGAAGAGTGTTCTATTCTTGTTGGATCTCGATTGTAGTGATACACATATTCATAATATTGAAGCCAAAATATCGATGCAAGGTTAATAATGATAGTGCAACTTATTTGTGGCACTACCATTTAGGTCATATTGGTGTAAAGCGCATGAAGAAACTACATAGTGATGGACTTTTGGAATCACTTGATTATGAATCACTTGGTGCTTGCGAACCATGCCTCATGGGAAAGATGACTAAAACTCCGTTCTCTGGAACAATGGAGCGAGCAATGGATTTGTTGGAAATCATACATAATGATGTATGTGGACCGATGAGTGTTGAAGCTCGCGGCGGGTATCATTATTTTCTGACCTTCACTGATGATTTGAGCAGATATGGGTATATCTACTTGATGAAACACAAGTCTGAAACATTTGAAAAGTTCAAAGAATTTCATAGTGAAGTAGAGAATCATCGTTTCAAGAAAATAAAGTTCCTACGATCTGATCGTGGAGGTGAATATTTGAGTTACGAGTTTGGTCTTCATTTGAAACAATGTGGAATAGTTTCATAACTCACGCCACCCGGAACATCATAGCCTAATGGTGTGTCGGAACGTCGTAACCGTACTTTATTAGATATTGTGCGGTCTATGATGCATCTTACCGATTTACCACTCTCGTTTTGGGGTTATGCTTTAGAGACAGCTGCATTCACGTTAAATAGGGCGCCATCTAAATCCATTGAGATGACACTTTATGAACTGTGGTTTGGCAAGAAACCAAAGTTGTCGTTTATTAAAGTTTGGGGCTGCGATGCTTATGTGAAAAAGCTTCAACCTGATAAGCTCGAACCCAAGTCGGAGAAATGTGTCTTCATAGGATACCCAAAAGAGACTGTTCGGTACACCTTCTATCACAGATCGAAGGCAAGATATTCATTGCTAAGAATGGATCATTTCTAGAGAAGGAGTTTCTCTCGAAAGAAGTGAGTGGGAGGAAAGTGGAACTTGATGATGTAATTGTACCTTCTCCCGAATTGGAAAGTAGTACATCGCAGAAACTAGTTCCAGTGAGTCCTACACCAATTAGTGAGGAAGCTAATGATGATGATCATGAAACTTCAGATCAAGTTTCTGCTGAACTTCATAGATCAACCAGAGTACGTTCCGCACCAGAGTGGTACATGTCAGGGATATTACTGCTAGGTATAAACCGCCCAGGAGGAGCCGGTTTATGCCTATCAAGATCACTTCTACTAAAAGCCCAGCGAGACATGGAGCATGGCGTTTTGTTCCAGAGGACCGAAGATCCGAGGCCCAAGAGGCATTAGGGCCCGTGGTGTGTAAAGCGCCATATGTTGTTTAACTTGTATGGTAGATAGGAAAGATAGAGAACGAGCCGGACACGTTTATGAGCCGGCCTCGGGATTCAGTAAACCGGACCAGGCGTCACCTCGTGTATATAAAGGGATGACCAGGCGACGGTTCAAAGACAGAGAACAACAACTCGAGACACAGGCAAAGCGGATTCGCTCCCTGGTCATTGAAACCCTAGCAATTCCACACCAAACTAGACGTAGGCCTTTACCTTCATCGAAGGGGCCGAACTTGTATAAACCCTTGCGTCTTTGTCCGCTTTAACCCCTTTAAGCTAACCCGTAGCAATGGCCTCATGACTAAGTCATTTCGCTAGGACATCTGCCGTGACAAAACCACGACAGTTGGCGCCCACCGTGGGGCTATCGCACGATGGTTTCGAGTTCTTGAAGGGCAGCTTTGAAGGACTCAAGGGCTATGCAGTGGGCCGGATGACTAAGAGTCGTCGCGAAAAGATCTACATCGATGATGCAGGCTGGGGCCCCGAGGCCGATTCAACCGAATACGGGTACCGGGTCCCCTTTGGCGGCATCGACGTCTTCATCGGCAAGATCGGCGAACCGGGCCCTGAGCTGAACATCTTTCCCAACATCGTCGAGTCGGCTCAGCGTGCGAGACCTTCCCGGGTTCGGCCCGCCATGAAGCACGTCTTCGTCGGAGCGGTTCACGGAGCGCAAGCTGAGGATGGATCGGACTCCGGTGGCGAGACTGTTATTTATTCCAGCGATGAGTCATCCACTGGAGAAACTGAATCTTTATACCTGCTGCAGGATAGCCGGTCTGGGGGCTGTTCCGATGGTGACAGTATTCCGAACCCCTGGATCCGCCAAACCGGGTCGCAGTCTTCATGGCCGGATCACAACTTGTGCAACAGTCTTCAACGGCGGCGGTGTTAACATCAGACTTGGCGTCAGCAGCGGCTAGGGCTGGAGGCCCGGTTCAGCCACCGGCTCGGGTATTGACCACCTTAGTTGACACTTTGATAGCACTTTTAACTGCAGAGGTCGGCCAGGCCGAGAAGGAACAACATGATGCAGAAGTTGCTCAGGTGAGGAGCCAGATCAAACAGGCTAAATTGGACCTGGCTGCTGAGAACTCTAGGATGATTGCGAAGCAGGCCGAGCTGGATTCTCAGGCCTATCGACTTCTGTTGGATCAGACGGCATCAAACGATGTAATGCGGAGAAGGCTCCATTCTCGCCTACCGCCGGTTTATGAAGCAAGGAACCTCTTTAGTACGCCAGGAGTAGGAACCAGTAACCAACCGGGGGTAAACAGGGGGGAGTGCCTGGCACAGGAGCATCATCCTAGCCACAGGCCGTGGAGCCAACCCGCCAGGTCGTTCCGTCGCAACACGTACCTACCCCTCCTGGTCATTACTCCAACCCATTGGATAACATAGTTGCCACCGCTTCACGACTGGCCGCTCTTCCCATTGAAGGAGAATCCCCTATAGCAGTGGAGGCACGACGAGCCAAGGAGTTTCTAGAGACGACTTTAACTCAGCAGCAAGCTTATTCTCACAGCCGCGAGAGGATTCAGTCCACCCCTCGCCCAAGCCGGAGTTATAGCAGGCACCTGGAGGAGCCAGCCAAGTCAAGCAACACGCGGAATCGTAATCCTCCGTGGAGGGATAACCCGGCGGGAGGAGGTGCAAACGCTCAAGATGTGGTGGATCAGGGCAGGCAGCCCCGGGAGGCCGAGTTAGCAGCACAGTACGAAGCCCGTCAGCTGACGCCGGTTCGTCCATCTACAACAGTTGAACCGGGGGTCACATCCAGCTCCTTAGGAGTGCCCTGTCCCACCCCCGCTTTACGCAATGTACGGATGCCCAAGGACTTCAAAGGACCGAGCAAGGTGCCCAATTATACTACGGATTTATCCCCTGAGGCATGGGTCGAAAGCTACGAGATGGCAATGGAGATGCTGGACGTAGACGATGTGGCGTGTGCTAAGTACTTCACTATGATATTGGAGGGCACAGCTCGTACTTGGCTAAAAATCTTACCGGCCAACTCCATTGGATCATGGGCCGAGTTACGCCTCCGGTTTATTAGTAATTTCAAAGACACATGCAAGCAGCCGATGTCCATCGTCGATTTAGCTGCCTGTGTTCAAGGAGAGAACGAATCAACAAGCCATTGGGTGTGCCGAGTATCGGAGATCCTGCATTCTTCCAATCGCATCAATCCGTACACAGCAGTTATAACGTTGGAAGGCAATTGCCGGTTCGAGCCCCTGAAGCTAAAATTAGGGCGGCTCAAACGTAATTGTGATGACATGGAACGCTCATGGGCGCTTTGGTGAAATACGCGGATTCAGATAGTACCAAGTATCCAGAGTCTGATGAAGAGAAGTCACGGAAGGCAAACAAGAATGGTAAAGCGCCGCAGCCTAGCCCGGCGAATCAAGGGCATAATGGTAAGCGTAAAGCAGATAGTAATTCAGATTTTGTGGCTAACACTAATGCCCAGGAGGATGGCCAGCGCCGCAAGGGCAGACCACCCCCACGGGGTGGGAGACCGAACATTAATTTAGAACGCCAGATGAATATACCTTGCCGGAGGCACGGTACGCAAGAAAAGCCAGCCACGCACCTCTAGAAGGACTGTTTTATTATGAAGGAATTCAGAAACCAGTCCCAATATGATCATGGATCGTCCGGCGGTTCAGGCCCTGGTTTCCACGGGCCGGGTTATCAAGGTGGTGGCTCCGGTTCAGGGTTCCAAGGTAACCAGAGCAATCACAGCAACCAGAACGGGCATAATCAGCATAACCAGCAGCACGGCCAGGATGGTTATAACAATCAGGGCAATCAACAGCAACATCAACAGCAACAGCAGCAGTCAGGATATCAGAGTAATCCGAAGCAGTTGAGTAGTGGGTAGTATCACGTCTTCACCACAAGCCTATGTAAACGTGATCAGAAGGTTTACAAGAGGGAAGTACATTCCGTTGAACCGGCGGTGCCACGCTATTTACGCTGGTCGGAACAGCCCATTGTGTGGAGTCGAGAGGATCATCCGCCCCGGGTTGATAATCCGGGTCAGCTGGCTCTAGTTATGGCACCTCAGGTTGGGGGCTATAAGTTCACCAAGGTGCTCATGGATGGAGGAAGAAGCATCAACATTCTGTATTACGAGACCTTTCGTCGCATGGGGTTGACAGACAAAAAGTTTCGGCAGTCCAACACTGTTTTTCATAGTGTGGTGCCTAGTAAATTGGCATATCCAGTCGGTAAGATAGATTTGGAGGTCACCGTTGGAGATGAGCATGAATCGAGGTCCGAAACTTTGACCTTTGAAGTGGTAAAGATCAAGGGCCCGTATCACGCTCTGTTCGGGCGGCCGGTTTATGCTAAGTTCATGGCAAGGCCTTGTTATGTTTATCTGCAACTCAAAATGCCGGGTCACAAGGGAACTATTACGGTCCATGGGAACCGTAAGATTGCTTTGGAGTGCGAGGAAGGTGATGCAGCTTATGCTGAGGCGGTTTGTGCGACCGAGGAGTTGAAATTTTATAAAGATAATGTTGATCCGGCAGACATGTCTCTGTTGAAGAAGCCGACTACGGAGCACGATCCAACCTTGAAGTTCAAATCAGCTGATGAGACCAAGCAGGTTGACTTTGTCCCGAGCGATTCATCCAAACAGTTTACCATCAGTGCTAACCTGGATCCGAAATAGGAAAGCGCGCTCGTTGAGTTCATCCGTGAGAATCGAGACATCTTTGCATGGAAACCTTCTGACATGCCAGGTGTACCAAGGGAACTCGCTGAGCACACTCTTAATATTGATCCCAAGTTTAAACCGGTTAAACTGTTTCTCCGCCTCTTCAATGAAGAAAGGCGCAAGGCTATTGGTGAAGAAGTGGCTCGGCTCTTGGCAGCAGCCTTTATAGTTGAGGTGTTTCATCCGGAGTGGTTGGCTAATCCGGTGCTGGTGCTTAAAAAGAATGGCACTTGGTGAATGTGTGTTCATTACACAGATCTGAACAAGGCTTGCCCAGCTGATCCCTTTCCCCTCCCTCGTATTGATCAAATCATTGATGCTACGGCGGGTTGTGAGCGCTTAAGTTTTTTGGATGCATATTCCGGTTATCATCAGATCAAGATGGAAGTTAAGGACCAGGAGAAGACAGCCTTCATAACTCCCTTTGGAGCCTTCTGCTACGTATCTATGCCTTTCGGGCTCAAGAGTGCCCAGGCGACCTATCAACATTGTGTGCAGAATTGTCTTCATGGGCAGATCGGGAGGAACGTTCATGCATATGTGGATGACATTGTGGTGAAATCCAGTAAGCAAGAGACGTTGATAACAGATTTGAAGGAAACCTTTGATAATCTCGGGGTCTATAAGATGATGCTTAATCCAGCCAAGTGTGTTTTTGGTCTTCCAGCAAGCAAGCTCCTGGGGTTCCTGGTGTCAAACAGGGGGATTGAAGCCAATCCAGAGACGATCAAAGCTATTACATCTTTGACTAAACAGGCGTGCATCAATGATGTCCAACGCTTGGCGGGCCATATTGCGGCGCTGAGCTGGTTTATCAATCGTTTGGGAGAGAAGGCCATTCCGCTGTATCAGATGATGAAGAAGACAGATCGCTTTGTCTGGAGTGATGTTGTTGATGCTGCGTTCGAGGACTTGAAGAAGCAATTGGCAGAGCCACCTATCCTTGTTGCACCAGTTGATAATGAGCCGTTGTTGCTATATGTGGCTGTTAATGCTCGAGCAGTAAGTGTTTCCATTATGGTAGAACGCAAGGAGGCAGGAAAGGAATATCCGGTTCAACGGCCGGTTTACTACATCAGCGAGGTGCTCATTGAGTCGAAGCAGAGATACCCGCATTGGCAGAAATTGGTATACAGAGTCTTCATGGCAAATCGGAAGGTGAAGCAGTATTTTCAGGGCCATCCAATCACCGTGGTCAGTTCAGCCCCGCTAGGAAATATAATCCAGAACAGAGAAGTGACGGGACGGGTTGCAAAGTGGGCCATTGAACTAAGTCCTCACAGGTTCAAGTATGTGCCTCGTACTGCAATCAAATCTCAAGCACTGGTGGACTTCATCAACGATTGGACGGAGTTGCAAGCACCAGAGGAAAAGCCGGATCATACGTACTGGACTATTCACTTTGATGGGTCCAGGCAATTGGAGGGCTCGGGGGCTGGAGTCGTATTAACTTCCCCACGAGGTGATAAGTTCTGTTATGTCCTCCGTTTAATGTTCCCTTGTAGTAACAATGCAGCTGAGTATGAAGCTCTCCTCCATGGTCTACAAATGGCTAAGGAGATGAATTTAAGCCGGGTTAAATGTTTCGGCGATTCAGACCTGGTGGCACAATAGGTATCTGGTACGTGGGATTCCAAGGATCCACTTATGGCACCGTATCGTCGAGAGGTGGACACTGTTGCTGGACACTTCAAGGGTTATCAGGTGGACCATGTGGACCGGCGAAAGAATGATCTTGGCGTAGACACACTCTTCCCTCTCGTTGCTATGCATCTGGTAGATAGATCTTGCGTGATCGTAGGAAATTTTTTGAAATACTACGTTCCCCAACAAGTCCAGACCCTTCTTGGTCCAGCAGGTCAACCACATTGGGGGTCCGGCTCAGAAATCAGGTTCCGCCGCCCACTTGGTGTCGCGGGGTTCGGTGATATAGAACCATTCCTGCTGCCAGACCTTGTTCGTCTCCACGAGTGAGCCCTTGGGCCAAGTTGCATTCGGGAGCTTTCTGATCATGGCGCCCCCGCACTCCGCATGCTCCCCATCAACCACCTTCGGCTTCACGTTGAAGGTCTTAAGCTACAGGCCGAAGTGTGGGGGATGCGGAGAAAGGCTTCACACATCACTATGAAAGCGGATATGTGAAGAATTGAGTTCGGGGCTAGATCATGAAAATCTAGCCCGTAGAAGAACAAAAGACCCCGAATAAACGGGTGGAGTGGAAACCCTAGACCCCTAACAAAATGAGAGGTGAAAACTACCCTCTCACCCGCCTTAGGAACGGGAGTCACCTAGCCCTTTGGGAGGACTCGGTGTGCGATGTCGCCGGTGAGATACCCCACGCTCCGTAGATCCTCCAATGTCTTTTCGGTGACCGTGGAAGCTTCCCACTTGCCTCTGGCAGCAGATCCAACCATTGCTGGGAATGGAAGTAGTGGTTGAGGAACGAGGAGTTGTCGGCGCAGGAGATTAGAGTATGGGGGCAAGGGAGATTGGAGAGCTCGAGCTTGAGGAAGGCGTGGGGCTGATGAAAGGGATTGGTGTCCTTTTATAACGCTACGAATACATAGCGTCCCCCTGCTCTAGCCATAAAACTCGCCAGTTCCCAAAGCAATCCTGCGTAATGCGCGGTGTCGGTGCTCACATCACATTGATAAGGATCCCACAATAAGCAAGCACGATCTCTATTCTGATGGGACGTTTCAATGAGGATATACCTCGAAATGCGAAACTAGAACCAATTAAAATGGTTCGATGTGTTAGTGGGTTGGATGTGACGCCTCGCCCAAAAGATGTCAGTAGAGACACATTGTTTATTTTCTTTAAAAAGGCCTTGCCTTCGAGGCTAAGGGTAGTACTAATCTTGCAGAGCCGAACACATTCCATCTATTTGCAGAAGATATATTCGGAGGAGGAACCCGCCTTGCAATGCCGAAGACAATACGGAAGCCGAACTCATCGTCATCGAAGACAGGTTCAAGGGATACTGAGGGAGTCCTGGATCGAGGGGGTCCTCATGTGGCCGGACAAACTCCTGGTGGGCCGTGAAGATTGTTATAGAAGATATTCTCTCGTATCCGGATAGGACTCCTGGATTCTTGTAATGGCAAGTTTTAGTCTCGGGTGTAGATTTTCCTTCCTCTGCAAGACAACATGTACCAACCCTAGGCCCCTCCGGTGTGTATATAAACCGGAGGGTTTAGTCCATAGAGACAGAGAATCATACAATCCTCATAGGCTAGACTTAGGGTTTAGCCTTACGATCTCGAGGTAGATCAACTCTTGTACACATATTCAATCATATTAATATAGCAGGAAGTAGGGTTTTACCTCGATCGAGAGGGCCTGAACCTGGGTAAACATCGTGTCCCCAGCCTCCGGTTACCATCGATCTTCAGACGCATAGTTCGGGAGCCCCTACCCGAGATTCGCCGGTTTTGACACCGACAGCAGGTTCTCCAGGGAGAAACCCACTCTGACGCCGCGCATTGACACACCTTGGCGCTTGGCCTCACTGCCCGGCTAAAACACCACCCCACAACACCAGCCCCTCAACATCCTCCTTCCTTGCACTGCATCTGCCATGACCGCCAGTGGGAAAGCACTGTGGGACTGTCTGTCGTCGGAGATGAAGCATGCAGTGGCCGCCCTTGCACCCGCCTGGCATAGCCGCCGTGTCAGGCGGATCAAGGCCGGCTTGGCGGCCAGCTCACCTAAGGTCTCCGATAACGAGGACGACACCATGATGGAGACGGGCTCCGACGACTCTGTCCCGGCTCTCGCGCCTCCTGTGCACGCCGGCTTCACCATGGGGCAGGGGCAGACGCAGTTCAATGCCGCCATGACGGAGGTGCAGCCCGCGCAGACGCCTTTGTCGGTGTTCCAGTGGGCGGATGAGGAACAGCCGTACAAATTGTTCCTTCTGGAGCAGCACCTGCTAACGAAGGGCTAGATCTACTGTGAGCGCGTGAGCGAGGAAGCCGCTGCGGCCATGGTCGCGGCGAATTCAAATTTCGTCACGGAACAACGTGTCATCTACAAAGCCGTCCGCGCTGACGCGGCGGCTCGCCAGGAAGCGGCAGCCGCGGATGCGTAGCTGCATGTGAATATAGCATGTACGCGTGCGCACAGCTGGTACCGTGTTTCTATAATGCATGGCCTCCTCGTCTCCACTCTCCACCTGTGCGCAAACAGACAGACAGACAGGGTAGGCAGCCAGCTGGGGTCGATGGTCCACGCTGCGCTCTGGCTGCTGGTGCTGGATGCGTGGAAGATGGTCCAGGCGGTGCACCGAACGGATCGAATGTCTGCATGCATGCATCCGCTCCTCGCTCGCCAGCGTGCGTGTATATACGGACACCACATCACCGACGACCGGCCAACTCTCGCTCGCACTACCCTCCATCTCCCTCGCAGCCACAGAGCCCCCGGCATGTCCACCGCTGCGACCGCCACATCTACGGCTGGCGACGACCGCCGACGAGCGCTCCAGGTGTTCGACGACACCAAGGCGGGCGTCAAGGGCCTGGTCGACGCGGGCGTCACCGCCGTCCCCGCCATCTTCCACCACCCGCCAGAATCTCTCCCCCTCAACTCACCTCAGCCTCAGCACGAGCACCGGTTCGCCATCCCGGTCATCGACCTCGTGGGCCTCGTGACGCCGTCGGGGCGAGCCTCCGTGGTCGGCGCGGTGAGGGCAGCCGCGGAGACGGTTGGCTTCTTCCAGGTGGTGAACCACGGCGTGCCAGAGGCGGCCATGTCGGAGATGCTCGCGGCGGTGCGGCGCTTCCACGAGGAGCCCGCCGAGGCCAGGGCGCCCTACTACAGCCGGGACCACGGCCGGCGCGTCAGGTACACGAGCAACTTCGACCTCTTCCAGTCTCCGGCCGCCAACTGGCGCGACAGCGTGTACATTGACATGGCGCCGGAGCCGCCGGCGCCCGAGGAGATCCCGCCGGCGCTCCGGGGCGTCGTGCCTGAGTACGCGCGGCTGGCGCGGCGGCTGTACCGCGAGCTGCTCGGGCTGCTGTCGGAGGCGCTGGGCCTCCGCCGCGGGCACCTGGAGAAGGACGCCGCGTGCACGGACGGGCTCAACCTCGCCGCACACTACTACCCGGCGTGCCCGGAGCCGCACCTGACCGTGGGCACCACGCGGCACTCGGACCCCAGCTTCCTCACCGTGGTGCTCCAGGACGACATCGGCGGCCTCCAGGTGCTCGTCGACAACCTCGAGGAGGACGGCAAGCCTTCTTTCTGGGTGGAGGTGCCGGCAGTGGCGGAGGCCCTGGTGGTGAACGTCGGCGACTACCTGCAGCTCGTGTCCAACGACAGGTTAAAGAGTGTGGAGCACCGCGTGGTGGCCAACGGCGCGGGTCCCCGGGTGTCCGTGGCATGCTTCTTCAGGACGTACGGCGCCGCCGCGTCCACAAGGGTGCTGCAGCCGATCGTTGCCGACGGAGAGCGCGCAAGGTACAAGAGCGCGACGGTGGAGGAGCTGCTCCAGCACTACCGGGCCAAGGGCCTGGACGGCACCTCCGCGCTCGACCACTTCAGGCTCTGAATGGAGCGCTGATGGTGTACTTCAGTTTACCTCTTTTCATCCTCAAAAAAAAAAGGAAAAAAAGGTTTACCTCTTTTCTTGTTTAAGTGTGGAATTGTGGACGGGAGCGACCAACAGTCAGTCGAATGAAATTAGTTTGTGTCAGTCATTTTTTCTTAGGCCGGAGAAATAAACATTTTGTTAATGCCCCAAACTCATGCGTAGGCAAAGCATTCGGCCAAACCTACCTGGGCCTAGTGCGATCAACACCAAAGGTTGCACGTTCATGGGCTATTTACTACAATCCCTTCCTATGACAGTACAAAAAGTCAACATTGTCACTGAATTTTAGTCTATCGAAAGTTTTGATCTCATGATAGATTACTTCTTTTGGATCAGAACAAAGTCTCTGCTTGTCCGTCACATCGTTTTGTAAAAGAGCCAATGTATTTTCTTGAAATCAACTCGCAGTCCGGACTTAAGTCACTTCTTAAAATCAAACCGCAGTCCGGACTTAAGTCACCCGAACCATTATTTTACATTTTTTCGAAAACCCCCTTGACCTTTTAGGTAATTTATCCGCAGGTCATATTTAAGTCAAACAAATGCTTTTCTAAATCATTCATATCTTTTAAACCACAACTCCGATTTAAACATGTTATATTTGAAATTTGATTAGAAAAATATGTAAAATATGAATATGAGGTTATTTTAACTTGTTAAGTATTTTTAAATATTACTAGCACATATGCCCGTGCATTGCAATGGGAGATTATTTTTTGCGAGAAGCATCGGGAGAGGTAACTGATGTGGCCATTAAAATAGTCACCGCAGCTGTGGGGCAATAGAGCGAGGAGTTGCGGTGTATTAACGGGTCATGTTTGGCCCGCGAGATCTTGATAGTGGTGGGGTTGTTCGGTGTGGTGGCCATCACTCAACTCGTGTCTTTTTTTCCTTTAGGTCCGCCTCCGTGTCTAGATTATGGTTGCCTCCTCATTTTGTGGCCGCACGGTGACCTTCGGTGCATAGTTGCTCTCTCCTACAATAGCGTAATAGGATGAACTACCAATTCAGTGAATTACATTTCATTGCTATAATCAGCGCATAACCAGGTAATCCTTGCTTTACCAGGGTTTATTCTCTTTAATTACTTTAGTGCTTACTTGCCTACATTCTTTTAGTCCAAACCAAACCAGGATATCAACTTTTATTTGCATGTGCCTACAATTTCTGTTAATTATAGCCAACCAATATATTCTCTTTTATCGTCAAATGGCATGTGGGATCCACAACAGTTCGTGTCGGGGTTAGGCCACTAGCAGTTACCCAAACGATGTGTGTTTGTAAGACATGAATAGAAATCCAAAACAACCGCTGAGTTGAAGGATTAGAGTCATGACCTCTATATCTCGACCATGTGCTGACAGCCATTCGAACGAATAGATCCTGCTAAAACATGGCCAACACGAATGTTTAAGACCACAATGTAGTATAACATTCGAAACGTTTTTTCATTTTTCTGATCTTCTTTGAGCTTTTCAGAAAGTAAAGTATTAATTACGAAATTCTGAATATTCTTCGAAATGTGAACAATTTTGAATTCCTGAATTTTTTTTCTTAAAAATGCGAGCATTTTTCATTGCAAATTTTATTAAATTTGGAAAAAGACAAACAAAACTCTTTAAAATTCACAATTTTTTTTTAAAACATGAACCTCTTTTTAAGAAAACTTTTTTTATTTTGAGCAATTTGTGAAAATGGAAACATGTTTTGAACATAGAAAATAATTTTTTAAACCTGACTTTTAAACAAAAACAATACTTTAAATTTGTAAACATGTGAAAAATATGAATATTTTTCAAATTTGAATCATTTTCTAAAATATTATTTATATTGAAAATCCCAAACAATTGTGGAATACATAAAAACAATATGCAAACATTTTTTTAGTTTTGAAAAAAATGGGGCGATAAGAAAACAATTGAAGTTTCAAATATATTTATAAATAAGAACAAAATTTCGAAATTTTGCTGATTTTACGAAATTTTAGAAAAAAAGAATTCTGGAAATTTTAAAATAAAATTAACGGGCCAGCCCAATCTTTGGCGCCATGTGCGGAATTCTGAGTATTTGCCGCCTGCCGCATTCAATAAGGATGCTCAGATGCATGGGCAGGAAATCAATAGGCTTGCTTTGCTGGACCGCAGCGTGCGCGGCCCACGTACAAAATTCGGGGCAAAACAATTTTTTTTCTAACAGTTGGAAGCACAAAAAATTAGTACCACCTTGGATAGAATAAAAATATATTTTATGGTGAACGATGAAATATTAGACGAAACGCACCTTGCTTTATTGGTGGGTATAGATTTTGGAAGATTTAAAGTCAAACAAATGGTTTTCTAAATTATCCATATTTTTTAAACCGTAACTCCGAATTTAGCATGTTATATATGAACTTTGATTAGAAAAACGTGTGAAATCTGAATATGATGTTAATTTTACCTGTTGATTATTTTTTAAAATATTGATTTGGAAGCAAACTTAAAATCCATAGCGCACGATCCGTTTTTCTTTCTTACCCGCGGCGATCATGGCGAGTGTGAGAGAAAGCGATAGAGAGAGCGGGAGAGAGAGAGGGGGGGGAGAGAGAGAGAGAGAGAGAGAGAGAGAGAGAGAGAAGCCTTAGGATTAACCACGTTCAAACATGTTTTGGTTTGTGTGAACACTGAGTCCACCCCCCGCGAGGGTGAGAAGGAGGATAAGCGGCAACACAAATATGATGTCTCGCTAAAATAAAGAAGATGGACATATTGTGGTTTTGAGTGATGGTTGTTGGGTTAAGAATGTGTGTTGTGTTTTTTCTCCCGTTGTAACGCACGGGCTCTTTTGCTAGTCATACTAAAATAAAAACTAAAACAGAAAAGGCTTTCTAAGGAGGAATAAAATGGAAACAAAAATAAAAATTAATAACATAAATTGCACATAATGTACAAACAAATTGTGTGTTTGATAATATGCAATAATAAACATATAGTTGTCATTTTGCAAAATTATTTATATAAGAAGGAATGAATTGAGAACATTGATATTATCCTTCAAGAAGAAGAAAATGAAATAAAAAATCAAACAAAATCATAATATTAAAGTTTTCTAAGGAAGAATGAACCAGTCGCATTGGGATTACCCTTTAAGAAGAAGAAAATGAAACGCATTAAAAAAATAATCAACACACTTGCACACAACAACCACATATATTGTGCATTTTGATGACATGCAACAATAAGCTTATAATAGTGGATTTTTTCACATAAAGAAAGTTTAATAAGAAGGAGCAGTTACTACCCTTAAAGAAGAACCAAATAAAATAAAAACTAAAGAAAAAGAAAAAACATGAAGCTTCTAAGGGAGAATGAATTAATGGCATTGGCATTACCCTTTAAGAAGAAAGAAAATGAAACAAATAAAAAGCACATAATGATAGAAATACACGGAAATTGCATTTTTATAATATGTAAGAATAACCATATAAAAGTGAAATTTTGCAACGAAATTAGTTTTTAAAGAAGAAATGACTTAGTGGCATTGTATTATCCTTAACAAAGAAAGAAAATGAAATAAAAACTAAAACAAAATCAAACTATAAATATTTCTAAGGAACAATGAATCCCATTGTTACATTGTGGGCAAGTACGAAGCCTTCTCAGGGCATGTGGTCTCTGAGCCGTCTGATTATGTGTCCAAAAGAGTTCCAGCCGTTCGATTTGTTGATGAGATGATCATGGCCGTCGGATCAAGTCTGATGTGACTAGCAATGAATAGTGCCCCTGTTCTTGCACCCGTGCTACCTTCCCATCTCTCCATGACCGGCGGGGCCCAGGCAGGGTGGGCCGCTTCTGTCATTGACTGCGAACGTGGAGAGTGGCCGGTGCTGCTGTAGATAAGCGCATGGTGCATACCACCGCCTGTTGTTTAGGGTGGTCGCTAAGGGCAGTATTGAGATTTTGCGTATTGGCCCTTGTGTGACGTGCTGTGGTTGGCTCGGTTGCGCGTAAGGGCGAGGAGATCGACGATTGGGTGGGAACCTAGACACTGTACCCTAGCCGCCCCACATTTCCTGCCCGTGCGATGCGTCTCACCGCCGCCACCATCCTCCGCCTTCCGTCCTCTGCCTCGTCCACTCCCGTCGCCCACTCGCCAAGCCATCACCCTCCCGCCCCTTCTCCTCAAGCTCGCCGCTGCCACTGCTCGCCGTCGTCACCGTCGGGAGGAGAGCGACAGGCGGACATGCGCATGCCCATCGACAGGAGGAGCGCATGAACTGCAGACCCTCCGGTGACCAGCCCATCTCCCTCCGCTGCCGCTGCGCTTTGGGCGACCCCGACAGGCTCCACTGGCTTGACGCCACCAACACGCTTGAGTGGATCGATCCAGCGCCAAGAACTGTCCCAGGCCCCGCTGCACCTCCGGCTCTGGCGAGGCGCTCCTGTGCGGTCAGGTAAAGACGCTCCTACAGAAGATCAACGTGGAGGGACGGTCCGCATCCATTCGCTGCTCGGTGTCACCAGGTTGCCGGCACAGCTCCTCGCGCCCACGACGTTCAACACGTGCAGTTCTTGGACAAGTCTGCCGCCGGTTGGGAATCCCTGTTGCGTGATGAACCATAATGCAATGCGTCTTCGAGCAGGAGGAACCAATTTCTAGGCTGTAGGTACTGATCTCCATCTTGACTCCGTGGAACAACTCAAAGATCGATTCTTCTCAATTTTTGGTTACTTTATAAGTTTGTTATCTCCATGCAACTAATCAAAGATCAAATCCTGCCATGTTTTAATTAGGCAGGAGCTTGAGGAAGGGAGAGGAAGAAGAGGAGCGGATCTACAAATGTATCCTAGGTAGCAAGGGGGAGGGATGAGCTTCTATTCTTTAAATGAGTCATTGCTTACTGTATCCACTACTAATGTTGGTCTGTATTGTCTGAGGCAAAAGAGGTGACAATTATGATAGAAAGAGCTGTTATCTTTTTTATGGTTTCCAATATTCGTTGCCTATTTTTTTGGTATTATTTTTTTGACAGTTGTGTCTTCAATTATTTGTGTTCCACAAATAGTTAATAATCCTATGCCATGTGACTGTATTTTCCTTGACTGGTTTATGCATTGTCGAATGCTTCAGGTTTTATACAGCCCTTGGTACGGTGTGCAGTTTCAAATTTGATAAATTTGACAATTTGGCTGATAGAAAAATTGTGCTAATGAGCAGATTCAACGGTAAGCGGTGGCTCAAGGTAAATCAAAAGTTAAAAACTCAAAGGCCTGCTTGAAGATTCTAAGGAACCGGTGGCGACAATAGTGCATCCATGGAGTGGCAGTAGTGGCGGCTGGGCCAGCTCTGCCTGCAGGCTGTGTGCGTGCATGGTGTGTGGATGTGCTGGATCGTGTGTGTTCGAACATGCTGGTTGGTGCTTTACCTAGTGTTAATTACTTCAAATGGGAAACCAAATATTGTGTACTTGCCCATTGATTGAATTGTATTTTAATAGATTGTATGATTGTGCTACTTCATTTTTGGTATTCGCTTCGCAACAGTTATAGATGAGTGTTTTTTTGAATTGTGATAGATTAGATCTTATCTCTGAATTTCACCGGTCTGTTTTATTTGATAAGTATCAGTGTTACCACATGATACCATTGTTGGTTAGGTGGTAATTGTGATACATGATACCAAGTGGTGGATTGATTGTCCTTTCTACTCCCTCCGTTCGGAATTACTTGTCGCAGAAATGGATGTATCTAGACGTATTTTAGTTCTAGATACATTCATTTCCGAGACAAGTAATTCCGAACGAAGGAAGTATTTGTTTAGGCAAATGTAGTTTATTCATTTCAGTTTGGTTCATGGTAATTCAGTAAACTAAATACTTTTGTGTTTATGTTCGCTAGCAAACTTTTTTCTAGGTGTATTGAGGACAAGATGTGTTTCTATCAGTCTGTTTAGCTTGCATAATACAATCTGGTCTACCAGGACGAGTGGGTGTTGTAGCCGGAAGGGCTTCTGCTGCGTGCGCATGGTAACATCTACCTCAACATTGATGCCTTAAATGACATACAACAAGATCGTGCTCAGAAGTCGTGGGGTGGTCACAAACCGGAAGCCTACATCACCATCGCCATGAGTCAAGTACCCTGAGCCCAGGATGTGCCTGTGTAAATTTTACATTCTGAATTCACAAGCTTATTGTGAGATTTCCAACAATCATATGCATCTTGGGCGATGCCACCCTGATTGTCAATACATTTTCCTTCTGTCAGTATACTCTGCATAATATATTTGGATAGATGATCCATTGTGAGATTTTTGAGGTAAGAGTTAAATCACTCTTACGGGTCGTAAATATGTGTTGGTCTGTTTTGAAAAATGGTCAACTAGATAGCTTCTGCCTCTTCTGGTTAAATTCAGGGGTAAATTAGTCTATAGTCCGTACAGTTCATAGTGCAATTCACACCGTGTCAATCGTATTATATGAACAATGATCTATCTTTGGTTATTTTATTCAAATGCTCTCAGCCCAGGATGTATCTGTCTAATCTTACATTCAGAATTTTGATCATTTTCTATGGTTTATTCTAATAACATCCCATAAGAGTCTTATTCTGCACACAAAACGTCTTATTCTGCTAACACTTTCGCACCTCAAAAGACACCGAAGCATACTACACCTCAAAAGGAAAAAAAAAATCCCTAGTCCCTACCTCCCTCACCTTCTTCCTCTCTGCCCCACCCTCCCTCATCGCCATTGCCGCCGCGGCCTCCGATTGAAGCCTCCCCTCCTGCTCGATCCATCGCCGCCACGGCCCCCAACCTGCTCCTCCCCTTCCAGCCGCGGCCTCCTATTGGCGCCTCCCCTCCTGCTCCATCCATCACCGCTGCGGCCTCCGACCGGCGCCTCCTCTCCTGCTCAATCCATCACCGCCGCGGCCCCCAATTGGCTCCTCCCTTCCCACTCCATCCATCGCCACTTCATCTCCATGCCCCGAAGCAGCCAGCGCCTCCATCCCTACATCCACCGAATCCATCCATCGGGCCATGCCATCATGGAGGTGGTGTGTAGGCTGCCGTCTGCCGCCCTCACGACCTCCCCGCGACGAGCAGCGGCTCCCCATCTCCGCCGGAGCTCGTCGTTCCCGCGCATCCAACCGCCCCCCGATCGACACGCCGCCCGCGTCGCCTCTGAAACCACGGCGCATCAGCACTGCCCGCGCTATGCTCCCCTGCCCTTGGCCTCCCTCACCCATCAGATCCAGCAGGAGGACATCGACAAACCTCTGCACTAGCTCCCCACCACGTCCACCTCCAAATCCGCCAGCGCGAGCACCTCCGGTGACCTTGGACTCCGACGGCCATCAGATCCTGCGTCGCCACGCCTGAAGTCGTGCGGTCCGTTGCTCCCCCGCTTGTGGGCTCCCTCCTCTGCCCCATAGCATCGGCAGTGCCCCGCGACATGCTCGGAGAACGGGCCTACTCAGCCCAGACGGCGAGGATGCAAGTTGGTGCTCGGGGCCGCCATGGGGGCTCTCCTTGCAGTTCGGTGGCTCCCCGTGCAACTCGATTGCAGTGCTCCCCACCCCTCTGGTTTCCTCTCCGGGAAGCGGCGGCGCCACCACTCAACCATCCTTTCCCCCAGCAGTGGATCCCCAACCCTCGGCCTCCCTCTCCAGGTAACCGCATGTTTTACGACAAAAAGAGGTTCAGTTTAGCAGAGGCATGCGTGCATGTTTTACTGGACAAAGGAGGTTCATTTTAGTTCATCTGTTCATTGCAATAAACTGTTTTGCTCAATGGCGTGTGGCTCACTGTTTTGCAGTGCATTGTTTCATCTTGTGCGAGTTTGCTTTTGTTCAGGGATTCCGAGAAGTTGATAGAAGTAGAATTGCAGTCCGGCTGGCCGTGACATGCAGTCCTTCACTGGTGTCCCTATGGTTTATTTTTCGTATATGTACTTGTAATCTGATCTAGTGCAGTTTGGCTATCCTCAATTGTAATTTGGCTGGCTCCTGGTTCTGATTCCTTTTATCTGGATAGAGCTAAATTTTCGTGTATGTATGTGTGTTCTATGTAAAACAACTGATGGATGTATTGTGTCCATGAGCATCATCAGCGGCCATAGACAGTGGGGCAAAAACATGAAGTGTGTGCGTGCAACTTGGTTAGCTCGGGCGTGCAGTACTTTATTTTTGTTATGTGTGGTTCACTTGTTTGCTAAAACATTCAAAAGAATATTGGTGGGAGGTAATATTCTTTTGATGCAATGTAATTTTAAATGCAGTCTGGTTGCCTCATCCATATAGATCATTAACATTAACCATGTAGTAGATGAATTTATGTGCAACTCACTGTACATGATTGTACACCTCGCCGAACCCTGTTCGAAGCTCTGAAAAAACTGCAGCCCTTTAGTGGTTCACTTTGTAAAAGAAAGGGAAATAAATCTCCACGGGAGGTTCACTTCTTTCTCTAATGCAATTTGTTTTGTTTGTGGGACCATTGAAAAATGTAATTCAATTCAATTTATGTAGAAGCTCATTGCCCCTTTGTATGAAGTGCAAATTGTTTCCTGTGTTTCAAAATTTAGTTGACCACATCAACACATGGAGTGTGTTTGGTCCTCGGATATGGTTCACTTTTGAGAGTGATGTTGTTCACTCGCGCCTAGCATGAAAGATGTGAAAAAATTAGCGAAACAAACAAAAATGTAATGCGGTTCACTTCGACATATATCACATTTCACTTCTCCTCATGTCTGCAGTCCACTCTTGTTCATAAAAAATGTTGAAAAATAGACAACAAAAACTCGTGTGAGAAAGTTTACGTCCAACAAAAGAATTCATGCACTTCACTTGCCCGTCTGATGCAGTGCAGTTTATAGGCTGAAGTAGTGCATTCTTTTGTCTAATGCAGTGCATGCGCCGATTTTGGTGTCGTGAAAAATAAAGTATCCGCATTTCGGTAAAATCGAAACTGCTCTTAAACCGTAAGGAATTGGAGAGAACGTGATACATGAAAAAGTTGCACATCGTCGATATCTTTCCAACGGTGTATCATTTGAATCATTTCGACAAGTGGTTTGAAAAAATTACGAAAAAAGGTTGCTGCAACTAGTCGTCCGCCGCACGATTTTTAAAATTAAATAAAAACCGTAAGGATTCTCAAAAACATTTCAACATATGAAAGTTGCGCCTCGTCCGTAGATTTTCAACGGCATATTACACGTCTCGTTTCGACAAACGGTTCAAAAACCGGAGCCAAAACAGTAAAAAAAATTGCAAAAAAAATCGAAAAAAATAGAATTATGTGATTTAGTAAATTTAAAACAGCTCTTAAACCATAGTGAATTAGAGAAAAGGATAGATATGAAAAAGATGCGCCTTGATGATATCTTCCCAACAGTATATCATTTGCTTCATTCTGACGAGCGGTTTAGAAGAAAACGTGAAAAAATGCTCGCTGTCATTCGTTGTGAGCCGCACAATTTTCGAAACTGCTCTTAAACTATGATGAATCTCGAAAAATGTTCAACATAACGAAGTTGAGACTAATCCATAGCTTCTCGACGGTACATTACACGCGTCGTTCCAATAAGCAGTTAAAAAACTAGAACGAAAATAGTACCGAAAAAACAACACGTGCAGTTTTTTCGACACGAAGTTCACTCGCGTGAGTACTGCAGCACATTTCGTTCAAACGATGACGTGCACTTGCATTGAGCGTGCAGTGCGGAAGTGTTATCAGAATAGTTATTCTGCTATTATTAGCAGAATATATATTGGGTAATGCAAGATTGGAGTTTTTTATTTGTGGATACCGGCAGCGTCCATGTGTGGATGTTCATTAGGGTGTCGACAGTTGCAATTTCACCGTCTCTGCACCATCCCGAGGTGCTATGTCCACTTCTCCTTCCTCCTCGGTAGAAGATGGTAGTCGGTCATATATCGACAGCCCCTATTTGCGGTTGTTCAGCATGGTGTCGACAAAAGATTTGACCATCTTTGCACCATCTTGAGGTATATTTGGGTTCCCAGCCGCAGCCCTGATGTGATACCTAATTTTATTGGTTGGAATTTCACTAATTTCTTTACATGGCTAATATGTGTTCAAATACTCCAGATTATATTGGGGAAAGAGGGATATGTATAGAGGGAGATGGAGTGGGAAGAGATGGCAAGAGAGGAGGAAGTGATGACCCCGCCGACGTGTTGGTGAAAAACCACCTCCCTGACTTTCCGCACCAAGCACGTAGCTATGGTCTTCCCAAGAAATGCCAGTAGAAAGGTACATTCATATGAATAAATCGTATTTTGCTCAAGTGAACAACTAATAATTGGATGTTGTTCTGCAGACATATATTCCTCAAGGAACCAGTAAATATGAGACTCATCATGCTTGGTTTATATATGTTGTTTTAAGAAATCTGAAGAGCTACTAATGTTTAAATGATAGTTGGTTCCATGACAAATATAAATCCCATTAGACAATTGTTCATCTTAGCGAATGAGATATTTCACTTCTAGGAGCAATTGCTCTCGGCTTCTTCCAAGTTGAATTTGCCTGAAAAACGAGTGTCATGTTCCCATATGACCACCAGAAAATGATTTTCTTGCAATGCCCATTGTTGCTGGTTTTAATTCTTGCCGGTTCTTTTGAAATTTGTTCTAGCAGTCGATTCAGTGTATGCAGTTTCATGCTTAATTGCTATGAATTTTTTCAATGTCATATTACTATCCACACCTATATGCTTTTTCGTCGAAGTACGATGGTTGGCTTGAATTAGTGTCATCTTGGTTATGTGCCATTTTTATTTTGATCATTTTCTCACAATCTGAAAATTCTTGCTTACAATTTGTTAAGGTTAAGAATTTGTTTTAGGATACTGTTTATTTTTTAGTTCAATTTCCTTTCCCATAGGATAGCTATGATAGAAAAAAAAAACTATTGTATACTATTGTAACACCCCGGTAATTAAGCTACATTAACTCTCTACTAATGATGCCACGTCACCACGATTACTGTTGATAAACTAGCGTTGATTTAAACCCTGTTCAAATTCAAATTTAAATTCAAGTTGCAATAAAAGTTTTTCAAACATGAAAACTAAAATGTTCATCGGGTACAAAATAATCCATAACTAATATTGGTAGTGAACCAACATTTTTGCAAAGTGTTTAAGTGCACTAAACTATTTAATTCAGTGGCTAGAACAGTAGATTAAATGCCTTTTCAATTTATGAAAATTCTAACTTCTTCCGAACTTTTTGTGTCAGTGCCAAACATTGCATGGTACTTATGTGGTCAATTTCTCTATTTTACAAAAATCATTTTAGTGCCCAAATATTATAAAACCCTCTCTGTAAAAGAAAAACAAAAATAAAATAAAAAGAAAGAGGAAACCTAACTACTATGCGGATGGGCTCTAGGTCTATAGTGCAGCCCAACCCACCAGCTCCCCATCTTCAACCCCTGTTCATCAGGGGGTTGCTGGCCGTTTCTCGTGCGTCCATGGACGGATCGTCCACGCGCCGTGCATCCGTGGCTCCCCGACGAGCTATAAGACCCCGACCCCTAGCAAAACCCTAGCCAATCCGCCTCTCCTTTTTCCCTTGTCCTCCCCCTTTGCTTCATCCGAAGACGAGCGCCGCCATGGCCGCCTCGTATCCGCGCCCGCCGTCGACCTCGCGCCCTCCCGTCGAGACCAGGAGGACCGGCACCCACGCCTTCATCATCCTCGAGCATCAGCACAAGCCAGACCGGCTCCGAACCCTCCATCGTCCCTCTTCTTCGGTCACGGCCACGACGCCATGCTGTTGTCCCATGAGCTCCGTCGCGTCTCCGTCCTCCCCGAGCCTACCCAGCAACGCTGTGAGCGAACGCCTCCTCTCCTCCTTCTCGATTCACCGTCGTAGGCCGTCGCCCGCACTGTCACGTTGTGCTGCTGCCGATGTCGTGCACCACCGCAGCCCGCGCCGCGCTGGCCCTGCTCCATCGCCTCACGCCGGTGCCTCGCCGTTGCCGCCCCATAGCCGCGGCCGCGCCTCCCCGCAGCTGCAGCAGCTGCTCTGCGTCCGACCCGCCCGCCGGTGCCCCGCCGCTCGCCTGCGCCGGGCTTGCCCCGCTGCCCCCGCACCGCGTCCGCCGGAGGCCACGCTAGGGCTGCGCCTGGCCGCATCGCCGCCCCTTTCTTTTTTTGCTGCTTGCCGCCCCGGTGAGCCTCGCCCCGTCCTGCTCCACGCGCCGCCGCCTCCCCTATAGGTTCGTCCGGCCGTGTTTCCCCCCTGAGCTCTCTTGGCCCGCGCCCGGCGCCCTCAGGCCGCCCTGGCCGACGCCCGGGGCAGCGCCCCGCCGTGGCCAAGACCTCGCCTCGGCCGGCGTCCGGGACTGGCGCTCCGTCGCACTCGGGTCCGCGCCGTCTCGTCCCACGCCCGCACCCACAGCTCGTTATGCCCGCGCCCGCTATGGCCTGGGCCACTGCCCAAGGGGCCCCACGCCCCTGTTTTTTTAAAACGCGTTAAATAAATATAAATATAAATAAAATAATTGATTAATTAACTCAATTAATTTGGTTTAATTAAACTAATAACAATTAATTAGCCTAATAACCTAGTTAGACTAATCTAAACTCCTAATGGAGCAGTTGGTAGTCTCCGTTCCGGGTTTATTTTCGTCCCACCTCTTCTGGTTTTTTTTCGTCCTCAATCCCATCTCCCAGTTTCGTCGATTTTTTTTCGTCGGTTTTTTTTCGTCCCCCTCGATCCTATCTCCACCCCATCCCGCCGCCACCTCCATCCCCTAGGTCGCTCCCCTCTATCGCCGCCTCTGACGTACGATCTCGCCGCCGCCGACGTCCGGGATCACCGCCGCCGGCAGGGCCCTCCTCGTCATGGCCTTCCTTGCCTGCCTCGCATGGGTGTATGCCGTCGTCCGGTACGCTCGCGCTCTCCCTCCCTCTTCTTCCCAGATCTATCCTCTGATCTCCCCTCGATTCGTTCACAGGCTATGGCAGGACGCGCAAACCCGGGCGATCCTCTCCGGCCTCCCTGAGGCTTTGTTCGGTTACACCTCTTCCCACAGGGATTGGAGGGGATTTGAGGGGAATTTGGCTTGTAGGAGATTTAATCCCCCTCAATCCCTGCCAAACCTCTTCATTTCCCTGTCAACCGAACACGGCCTGATGTGGTTCGGTGATGAACGCGAGCCAGGAGGCGGCCATGGGGCCTTGGTCGCCTGCTCGGGACACGGGGTCGCCACGTCTGCCGCCGCCGGCGCCTCATGCTCCGCCCTAAGGAGCTCCACGTCCGCCGCCATTGAATTCTGGTACGCCTCGTCGACCATGATAACCATGGTGCCCATGTCCATGGTTGATCAACCGAGCTACTTGCCTAAGTTCTTGCTGCATGAAGAAAAACTAGAAATTCTTGCACTGGTTGCCGCGGTCCATGCGTTCCTGTGGTAGTGACCGGAGACTCTGATGCGGAGACGTGTAATTAAGGGTGGCACAGACGAGGATGTGCAGCGGCAGACGTTTGACCGCTACCTAAACAAGCAGATGGCCCTGCGAGCCGTGGACCAACCTCCAGCTGATGTGGCGTGCCGCGGGGAGATTTATCCCAACGAGGTATGCCTGTGCACAATCACCATCTGAAACATATGGAGGCAAATGCTTGGTGCTGCGTGCATGCATATATACTTACTTCTAAACACAATTACAGTAGCATAGCTAGGAAAAGCCCGCCACTGATTGTTGTGATGGAGATGCCTCACCCAGGTGTCTGGTTTCTTTTGAATCCAGATCACCTGATCTGCTTCTGGCGACCTGCGATTGGTTACCTCTTGGAATGGAAGCAGAGGTAGGTCTCAGTCATCGCTGTTGTGCCGTGTTGCGATGGGATGCAAGAAACAAGGAGCCCAAAAATTAAATTAAACAAATCGACGCCAAAAGCGATGGGGGGTGAGTAAGGTATTCCTATTTCTTTTCGTCTGTGGATGCATTGAGTATTCACATTTTGTTTTATTATTATTGTTATATACATTACGGTCTTGTTTCCTGCGGTCATCATGCCCTAGCCGAGCGAGGGTTGTAGTCATCACCGCCAAGCCGAGCGACCGCCGCCACGCTGTGCGCCAGTCAGGTCCCGTGCATTGATTGTGGCTGGTTCCGCCGCTCATCCTCAAACTCTTTCATCACCGTGCGCCGTGGCTGGTTCCGTCGGCGGAGGCCGTGGTGGTCCACGCTGCGGTTTGTGTATTTCTTAAATCTCAGTTTCCTTTCCCCCCACAAATTAACGCTATTGTTTTATATGTGCAGATCAATGAATTCATTAAACGTGGTAGAGCTTCCAAGGTACATGTTTATATAATTGATCATCGAAAGAATACAATGATGGGTAAAGCTAAAGCTCAACAGCGACTTATAGACAATTTGGAGGACGAGTTTGCAAAGGTAACTTCTAGCCATTCCAGAACGGTTATAGATTAAGGACATGATGACCCTCACTATTGTGAAGATAAATCTGTGTATATAATATCTCATATGAGATGTTCTTTGTCCAGTGCTTGGTTTGGTACATTGAAATCAAAGTGTTGTTACTTGCCAAGCCATTGGTTTATATAAGATGTTATTACTTGCAAAGGGTACTTCTTAATTTAATTCATCATTTATACACATTAACTTTGCAGTCACGTCTTCACATCATATTTGACCTGCATAATTGGTTGTGTGCTTATATCTACTATTCAAACCATATTATCTTAGAACTTCCTTTAATTTACAGTTAACTTAGTTTACTGCCTACCTGTATATTTTATGGCACATATTTATTCTTTATTTAATGAGTGATTCCTAAGAAAATCTGCACATCTTGAAGGCAACTGATGATCTCTCGCTGTCCTTTGTGGCATCATGCATGCACCTAAAATTTGCATATTATCAAATTTCCAGAGAAATAGGGTGAGCTCTTTTTGTGGCCATCATCTGCATAGCACCACACCTAGAGCTAAAATCAAGTAACCTTCATGGCTTTTGTTGACAAGAAAGATAGTGAACTTAATTTTAATACCTTGAAGTTAATTGCACATGTTTCATACTGCATTGCACATTGGCCGACACACTCGACCACGACAAGCAGCAGCTCAGGAAGCACTTGGGCACAAGGGTAGTAGCCAAGCGGCGGTAGCATTGCAGGGCCCCGATGTGGAAACTGGGACAATGACGGCCAACTGCTCACGTGTGATCCGGACGGGCACTTCCAAATCACCATCGACGGCGATCCCAATGTAAGTGGTGCCCCCTCCCTCCATCGTCCCACACACATGAGCCCCACATGCTCAAGGTGGCGGCGTCAGCAGGTCATACGTACGCCGATGAGGGCAGCCATCTGATTCCGTGAGAAGCCACCCCGTGACTCCCTTCCCTCTGTGACTCCCTCCATACACTCTGACCATTGCTAGGATGGAAAGTTTGGAAATACATCAGTGCCATCTATCGTGTTCTAGCCTCACATGTATGCAAAGTGCTTGACAAAAGGCTGCACCTACAATCTTCTTGAATTTTTCACTGTATAGAAAAAGTGAATACTATACCTTTGGGTGACATGCATATACTATGCACTCTCCCAGTTCTTTAAATTCTCATGTTGTGTTAGTGCATTATAATTTGTTTGGTACATACACTGCAATGAACTGACAGCTAGAAGCTTTCCTTTTTCTTTAGCACTGCTTTTGAACTACAATTGATGCTTTCATTACAGTTAATTTTATTTTTCATATGAAGTATGCCTTTTGTTCAGTCCTACAGGGTTCAAAAATTGATTTACAGTTGTGCTAATTGATGGTTTCTAGACCCAAAGGAGCATTGGCAACCTTAGGGAGTTGGGCACCAATGTGGAGTCCCTGCAGAAGCTGCTCACTCCGAAGGTCGTCTTCTCCAAGGCCTCACTAGACTTCAAACATGACCGCTCCATCAAGGTATCTACCCACGTTTCCAATTACCAAACGTATCCTTTCACTTGGGCCATAGGACAATAGCTTCGTCTTAATCATTTGAATCCATTAATAGATATTTTTTGTTTGAGTTGAATCTATGAAGATTCCCATGGAGCAATGGGGTATTCTCATGCTGCAATTATATGCCTCGGGGTGGTCAAACTAAGGTTATCTTTCCTGTGGCTTTTTTCATTAGATACTCCCTCCATCCCATAATATAAGAACATTTTTCAAACGTTCTTATATTATGGGACGGAGGGAGTACATGCAAAAGTGTGTTACTTTCTTGGATCATATTTGGTTCTTAAAATTTCACATGTCTCATACAACCATCATTTATCTTATTAGCAGTCCCTGTACACGTTTCTTAGATCATATTTGTACCTCAGTTGGCCGTATCAGCTACCATGCTCTGCACTGATCAGGCCCTTGGAGACACCAACCACGCTCGGTCCCATACACCCCCCCCCCCGCGCCATCTACGGCCTCCGACGACAAGGCGCCCCTCTCCTACATCTACGGACTTTTCGTCGTCTCCTATTCCAGATACGTGCCTCCTCCTCCGCGACCTCCCCCAGGGCCTCCTCCAAGTCCCCCGCCCCGGCGGGCCCCAAGTCACCGGCGCCCGCCACCCCGGCCAGCCGCCTCCTGCGCCTGCCCTTCCCTCCGCCCTTGCCCGCCAAGCACATCCGCCAGGCGCTCGCGAGGAGGCACGGCCCGCCGAGCCCGGCGATCCCCGAGGAGGACGGCGACGGCGGGAGGGGCCTCGACAAGGGCTTCGGCTTCAACAAGGGCTTCACTGCCAAGTACGACCTCATGGACGAGGTCGGGAGGGGCCACTTCGGCTACACCTGCCCCGCCAGGATCAGGAAGGGGCGCGCAAGGGGGACGCCATCGCCATCAAGGTCATCCCCAAGGCCAAGGTGATGACCTGCCCGCAACCTCTGCAAACCCTTGAGTTTGGATCCCTTTGCTGGTTTTTCTGAAAATTCATGCCGCGGGAGTTTATAGGCGATCTTAGATTTGTGAAAAAGATCAACTATATCTGTGGGTTTTATGTTGTACTACAAATGTCCTTCATGTTTATTTAGTAGAGTAAATCTACTAAAATGTTTATTGACTAGAGAAAGGTAAAGCATGTTTTTCTGAAAGCAACCGCTGACTAATCTAATCAAAACTGTGGAGAACTAGATGCACGCCAGATGATTTCTTCAGAACGTGGCTTTGTTATAGAGGTTCTGACGCCAAATGCTGCCTTCCCCTGACATCATGGCTTCATGTACTAACATGCTATTGATCCACATTGTGCATTGTGAAAAGAATATCTGATTTTATCACATGCATCATACCTTTATATATAAGAATAATATGGATTACGAGATCTTCTGCGTTCAGCATTGTTGCATGGTACGTACTAGGTAACATATTAAATTATGTGCTGTGAAATATTAAATGTACCCACTTGAATGATGAGATCTGAGTAAGTCCTGCCATTTTTTTGTTATGGAGTTTACACTTGATATTCCGCTATCTGGTGTAAGCTCTCCATAGTTGCAATCTCTGTTATTTGGGTCACCACATTTCAATGCCTCACTTGAGGATTAATATCATCATTTTGTCGTAGCTAGGCATGAACTTAGATCCTCAGTGCTCGTATGTACATTTTTTTTGTATCATCTGAAGTTGCTCTAATCTCTTGTCAGATGACAACATCCATTGCTATAGAGGATGTCAGGAGGGAGGTGAAATTTTTGAAGGCTTTAGCAGGGCACAAGAACCTGGTTCAGTTTTATGATGCATATGAGGACAACGAAAATGTCTACATAGTCATGGAGTAAGTTCCAGTACCTTGATACTCACAATGTGTTTTGACTTTAATTTTACATGCTATGAGGATGCTCTCCTTAAGATGTCAAGTAGAGTAGAATAGCTTTTTGCCCTCGTTATCAATACTCTCAACTACAAGCATAGAAAACAAACTCACTGAATAATCAGTTCCATTTTATTAAGCCAACTTCAATAGTTTTCCAGTCCCTTTTTATTAAGATTCTTTGATCTACTTATTGTTGGTGCGGCAATGATTACCTCTCAGAAGCATATAATGCGTTATCTTGTGTGCTTAAAAACGTATTTAACAACCATATGTTATTTCATACATATGTCTGGACGTGGACGGTTAGTTACCTTTTTCAGTTCTTAGGTTAGTTCTTGTTCTTACGAGGGTTCTTGTTCTTACGTTAGTTACTGTCAGTTTAAATAATCTGAGCAGTTATCACTTGATAATGCATGATGAAAATGAACATACATTAATGTCATTTGGGGCAGCCACACTGTTTTAAATATGCTTGCAGTGCAACTGGATACTCTTTTATTTTCCCGCCCAATTGCCCAAACTTGACAACAAATATTTCACCAATAAAAAGGATTTCCAGATATGGCCAAATCCAGATGATGTCATTACTACAGGTCGTTGAATGTTGCCTTATATTAGACATCTTTTTTTTTGGCATCTATGTTTAGCTTCTATACCTTCTGCTAATGGTGATTCCTGTACGCTATATTCTGGATTTCAAATGCCATGCACGCTATGTTTAGTTTTTTTAAATATTTAATTAAATATCCCGTTGTTTAGGTTGTGTGAGGGCGGGGAGCTTCTGGATAGAATACTTTCCAGGTAAGCTACAAGTCATCATTTTGTTTAAAATGGTTGAAAGATGTTCAACGTTGGCCCTATATTTTCAAGGGCATGTGCTTCTCTGAAGATGCTTCGGCTGCATTCTTATTTACCCATCATTCAGTGGAAAATCACTGATTCCTCACGGATGCAGATGATGAGTACTCACATTGGTTACGACAATTTTGGTCTTACTGATTTCGTCCGGGAGATAATCAGATAAGACAGACACTTGACCCCCAACTAACCACATCTAGCTTAGCTTCACTAGCCGCCATTAACTAATCACTCACTCAACTCGTAGCTTGGTGTCGTTCTGAATGATTCCATATCCGTTACGTAGATTCAACTGGATGCTCTTGCTTGATCCCTAAATTATGCCCTACTCCTATCAAATTATTAGCAACTATGTACTCGATTCATGGAATCTGTCGAGAAATGTATGCACCTTTTCCTTGCATATTTATACTAGGGGCATCATTTTAAAGTTAGTATTCATTTCGTGATACACTACACATTACCATTCATTCTGTGCTAGCAAAATATTTGTTTATATAGCTTGCTATCATCTAATTTAAGATTGAATTTCCTCAATCTAAATTCTCAAATATGCGGGCAGCATGGACCTCAAGATAGGTAAGCAAGAGAAGGACCAGTTACTAATCATTATGTTTGTTCTTCTTGGACTGTCGTTGTTACTTGCAGTTTGCCTCTGCTGCCATGTGGTAATGTGCAACCATCAAGGGCTTGTCATGTTGACCCTCAAGAAGTAGTAGGTTGACGACAGGCAAGGCGTCCAGGAAGCCAGAGCACGGGAGAGCGATGCCGCTCAAAGGGTGAGGTTGCCAAATGGTGCGGTGACACTAGCTCGATGGCCAAGCAGACTATATTCTGGACTATTTACAAATCATGGACTAAAATTGCCATGAATTATTCGACTTCTTTCTGGACACACATATTTCTTTTATACTCAAGTCTGATATTTCTTGTATTTATTCTATAGTTAAGTACAGTAGTTTCAGATTCTTTTACAAGTGCTTCATGATTTTACCCTGTGTGCAGAAATCTTCTAAGTTGCCGCTGTAGGAAGAAGACATGGGGTCGGAAAAATATTAAGATTGACTTGATGTGTGGTAAGGAAAATCCAGTCGAAAAGTTTTTGTTTCTTGAACATTCACTACTCAGTTATTCTTTTAGGTAGGCATAATCATCCAAGTTATAATCAATTCCTTTTATGCATGCATAATGACCATTCCTCGGCATCAAGTTCTTCTGGTTAGTAATTAATACTCCCTTCCATTATGGATTTGCATGATGGTTGTTCATTTTTTGGGATAGCTTACCAGGCTTATGCCTTGAAAACTGAGCTACCTCCATGATTATGCTTCTGGTCTCAGTAGAATTGTTGTTTCGCCAAAATTCAGATGCGAACAGGAGTTCCTGATACTAGATGAACATACCTGCCTACTTGCCTACAACCAAGGTAGACTTATCAGCGGGGACACCACAGTTAGAGCCGGCAACTGAAGAAAGCCTGCAGATAGCTACCATCAATGTCTTTCTTTTAGCCAAGATCTTGCACGTGATCGGCGTTTTCGAAGCCTTATCAGCAGTTGAGAATATAAGGCGAGAAGACGCAGGTGCACGATACATTGGATACCACAAAGTAGACACGTTTCTCCAAACGGACATGGCAGAATATCTATACCACAGTTAAAGCAAAGCACACTATATCCATGAAAATAAATAAGTATACGGATTCCGACGTCAAGGAAGAAAATGAGACAATAACATTTGATGAATATTCAAGTTCTTGGTAGAAAGTAGGAGTGCTTATGAGGGGTGCTGCTATAAGGGGATGGCGGTAATCAGAAGAAATTCCAATTTGGTGAAATAACTACCTCATAGAAGAGTTAATTGGTTTCGATGTAGGAAAAATCTGCAGGCTGGTTAAGCTTTGATGTATAAATAGTAGCACTTCGCTGTGTGTAAAAAAAGTTCTTGCTAAGGTTATTCAATGGGCTAAGTTTTCTAAACAGTGTTGACTTGATATTACATACTAAAATCTCGAGAATACTTGATGGACCAAGGCAAGTAGTGTTTGTAATGACTTGGTTTATGATATTCATTGCCATCAAATATTTTAAACTTGCAGATATTCCCGTTCATATCATGACATCCACAATAACCGAATTATCCTGCTTACAATGCTTCACACAAATAGATAAAAAAAATATAAGTTTTCTTATCAGAAATAGACACCACCATATGTGTGGAGTGTGTTGTAGTGCTCCACAAATATTTTTCCATGACTCCTGAAAACTTTTAAGGATAGAGCGAATTGTGCACAACAATTTCCATGAAATTCCTTCTATTGTGGTGGCAAGTATAATACTTAGTCCTGAAAAATATTGTTTTGTGTATAATCGAACACTTAGATAACTGATTGAGGGGATTTGAGAGGATGGAGAAGATGGGGGCACAATAGGGAAATGGATGGAGAGAGAGAAAGAAGAGAGTGGAGATGAGAGACAGGGTGAGAAAGACAGTCTTTACATAAAAAAAGGTCGACAATGATGGGTAAGCATGATTAGTACGAGGATAAAGTATATATCATACAACCATTGTCATATACAAGGAGCCCGTAGCAACGCACGGGCATTATACTAGTTAAACTAGTTAGTTAGTTTCAGTCAATGACGAACGAGCCCCACTGCCCAGTTTGACCAGTCAACTCTGCAGTTGACTGCTGACATCAGCATGACGTCACTCTGACGCTATAAGTCCATTTTCGAGTTAATAATAATTTCGTAATATCGTTAAAACTTTGAAATATCATATAAAATAAATCATAACTCGGATGAAAATGTTTTATATATGAAAGTTGCTCAGAACGACGAGATGAATCCGACAGCGTGGTCCGTTCGTCTGCCACATGCTCCTAGCATAGCAAACATGCTACTTATCCCTCCGATTCATCTGTCCGAAAATATGAAACACCAGGGATATTTTCCCGGATGTTATCCCCCTTCGCCGATATTGTGTAGCATCGCGTTACAGCACACTAGCACTTTGTGTTGACATGTCGTGCTTCTTTGTTGCATATGTATGCTTTGTATTTATTGTTTCTTCCCCCTCATCTCTCTGGTAGACCTCGAGACTGATGCTACCTCGGTGATCGACTGCGTCGATGACTACCCCTCCTTCTTGCCAGAGCAACCAGGCAAGCCAACCCCCCTTGATCATTCCGATATCGCCCACTCTCTTCCCTCTTATGCTTGCATTAGAACTGCTACTGCTTTTTGTATGATCCTATTCTGATGCATAGCATGTTGTTGATACCTGCTTTCATACCTTACCTATTTATACTAAACTGCTTAGTATAGGCTGGTTAGAGATCC
>LR738712.1:742582731-742635730 GCA_902687465.1 Secale cereale
CCACATTGTCCCGACTGCCCCGCCGGATTATCAGAAGACCCAATCAACGGGATCGAAGACCAGGACCCGGCACCGCACATCACTTTCCCCTAAGTTGCTTGACACTACTGGGTTACTATCGAGTGCCGAGGGTGAGACCTCATCAGCACTTCTGATGTTAACTTTGTAGGTTAGTTCATAGGTTATGGTCGTCGAGGGTGATTTCCTCCTTCTCCACTCTCGATAATGACACTGTCATGCTACTCCTCAAGCGTGAACCTCGAGGGTGAATCCTCTTTCGTTCACCTTGACGATAACATGAGGTAAAATTCCATCGAGGGTGATTTCCTCAGGTTTTCCCATTGGTGTTAGACACACAGTTACTATGGTTACTATGACTTTACACTAAACCATGTTACTAAAGACGGGTTGGCCCTGAGGGGTACCCGCACGAGCTTAATTGCGAGTGATGTGTAGCCGGGTTGACCAGGAAGGTGCCCGCGAGATAAATACGAGGCGTGGCCGGGCATTCTTAGCCCTTGCTGCAAGTCCACGAGACGGGGCGATGGGGTCACATGATCGTGAGTCTCGGCTCGTTACTGCGCGTTCCCAAGACACTAAACAATTTGGATATTTGATCCGAGGGCCCTCTGGCCTGATACCGCTAACCATCACGTGGGCATAGTATGGGCGTTATGTGTCGTATGCATCAGCCGAAGCTTAACTGACGTCATGCGACTGAGCGGCGCACGCCGGGTTGGACCGCGTAAACACCTGCCTTTTTAAGGAGGTAGCCCAGGTTTGCTCACCGGCCGCGTACGCAACGTGGAGGAGTTCCCGGGGAGATGGCCCATGACCCCTCGGGGCATAGGTTTAGTTCGACGTGCTTGACCTCTCTATTAAGCCTAGGTCGGGTTGCGGCGTATTGTTTGGCCGAGGCCGGGAATGACCTGATGGTGTGTCTAGCCAGAGTTAAGCGAGCGTGGTGGGTAAGTTGGTGCACCCCTGCAAGGAAAAAACATCTATCGATAGCCTATCCTACGGTAACGGACACTTGGAGTTGTATCCCGATCGCTACAACTAGAACTGGATGCTGAGGCATGATTTGGATATGTTGCTTCGTGAGTCGAGAAAGGATCCCGGAGCGTTGAAACAACAACATAAATATGACTTATGTTATACTACTCTACTCCCCCTGTTGCTGCAAGACGGTGGTTTCCAGAAGATGCTAGTCTTTAATAGGACTAGCTTCTCCCCCCTCTTAATCTGGCATTCTGCAGCTTAGTCCACAGATACTACCCCCCTTTCATTGATACCGATGCATATGTAGTGTAGATCCTTGCTTGCGAATACTTTGGATGAGTACTCACGGTTGCTTTGCTCCCTCTTTCCCCCTTCTTTCTTCTTTCTGGTTGATGCAACCAGATGGTGGAGTCCATGAGCCAGAAGTCACTATTGACGACTGCTACTACCCTAACAAAGCCTACTACTTCATGGAGATAGTTGACGACTAGGGGCAGTTAGGAGGTACCAGGCACGAGGCCTTGCCTTTTCGATCATTGACGTTTGTGCTAGCCTTCTTAAGGCAAACTTGTTTAACTTATGTCTGTACTCAGATATTATTGCTTCCGCTGACTCTTGTATATTCGAGCTTATGTATTCGAGCCCTCGAGGCCCCTGGCTTGTAATATAAAGCTTGTATTATTTTATTTGTGTCTTAGAGTTGTGTTGTGATATCTTCCAGTGAGTCCCTGATCTTGGTCGTACACGTTTGTGTGCATGATTAGTGTACGGTCAAATCAGGGGCATCACAAGTTGGTATCAGAGCCGACTGCCTGTAGGAACCCCCTTTCCAACTCCTTGGCCGAAGTTGAGTCTAGTCTTTGAAAAACTATTTTACAAACTTGGTTGGGTGGCTTTCGGGCCCACGTCGCCAATTGGGTGGTATTAGGATCTTTTATTCCTCGTATTTACTCTGGGATTCTAATCTCTCTTCTATTCGGGTTAAATGATTTTGCTAAAATCTAACTTTAGGTTCTCAAAAAATACTTCCTCCCGGAGAGCCCCTTCAGTCAAGATGGTCGCCCGCTTCATCAGAAGATTCTGGAGATAATATTCGATGTTTTTCGGAGACCCTTGTGCCATTCACCATTGCAATTCCATATCACTGATAAATCCCTAAGGATAGATGCATACACTTTTCGTCTATACCTTCATTTCAATTGATCTTGTTATTACAAGATACCCTGAAGTACTTCGGATATTTGGGGAATCCTTTGTGCCCGCGCAGCTCCTTTTCCACATGAATACATGTATGAATAATTCCTCACACTCACTGGGGATTCGTTCATCCCCAGTTGTTCATGCGTTTCACAAAGGTCTTTGAAATGCTATTCAATCTTCCAGAATCCTCAGCAACCTATTGCTCTGGAAAGTTTTACCTGCTTGCATTATGGTTAATTCCATATGTATAGCAATATTCGTTAAAATCCTTTGTGATTGACTTTATGATCTTATTGACTCAATAGGGTGCAAATACTCGCAATCATCAGTCAAACTAGAATTCATTCTTCCAGCTCAGACGTCATTCTGAATATGAGCTGGTTCTCGACCAACCAAATTGTCGTCGATTGTACCCCTAAGTCATTTCAACTTACCCATCCTTAATCAGAGTGTTTGCTTCTGATCCCTTGATTTGGAAATCATAATCCCTTTTGCATTTGAGTTTTGAAATAGTCAGTTGTTCATATAATCTGATATCCTTGCATTATTTCTTCTTCTGGTTGAGTACCGATGCTCACATCAGATCTCGTGTAGACCACCGGATCCTTTGTTGGATTTTATCCGACATCGTCCTTCATATTCAAACACCTTGTGAGTTCTGCCATGATATATAACGCCTTGGGTAAAATATATCATTTGCTTTCTCAACCATGCTCTGCTTTCGAGCTTGTATAATTTGCTCCTGAAGTTTGCGTAGTATGAGCCTAAGATGGCCCGATGGGTTGAACCTATGCCTTACTTAATCTGTGTGAACCCGAAAGTTTTCCAAGGTTCATACTCCTCTGGTAATTCACCAGGCAAGTCTTTGCAATCAATTCAGTTTTAATAGAGCAGTGAAAGAAAGGTTATGCATTGAAGAAGTGGGAGTCAACCTTGAACTTTCTGTTCATGCCCATGGACACGATGTAGATCTTATCATTAAAGCTTCTCTTAAATTAATAATCCCCTTGATATAAGTTCATCTTATATCTGGGATCTGGTTTTTTTCAATCGTGGTTCCCACCATGTTCTCCTTTAAGTACCATTTCTCGTGCAGGTTTAAGCACTTGTCTCCTACAGAGCAATACCCCCAGCCCAACCTCTACTTTGAGCTGTCGTTGAGTATTACCCTCCTGGTATCTCGAGATTATCACGGAATTGCATAGCTTCTTATGCGTTCTTCATTATGTGTTACATTTTCATCGATTCCAATTTTCCCCGGGTTCTGAGTTGTTAGACACTCAAGGACACCGATAAGTGAATCAATTCCGCACTCCGATTCAATAACTCTAAGTAATCTCCATTGCTTCTGAGTTTATTGATTCTTCAAGTCATATCTAGCCTGATCGGCTATATCATTATCGTGCATCTTTTAACTGTGCTACCTGGTCCTTCTTCCCGGAGCACAAATTCGGCAATGAGCTAAGCTTATGCCGGTCTTTCTCGGCATACCATTTCGCCTTGATTAACTAGCTTGATTTCAAGTTTGTATTGTACAGGTGGTTTCAATAACCTTTCGCTCCATCATTCATTTGACTTGATGTCACCGCCGATCGATTACATCTTAATGAAATGCCTCGACAAATGTGTCGTGATCATCATCAACAATGATTTGCCTTCTTCCAAGTTGTGAATCGAATTCATGATGGGAAATACCATCCCTTCCCCTCGATGATTTGTATAAACATCGACAACATTCTTGCATTCCCTTCAACACAAACTTGATCTTGTTTTGTGTTATACCTTGAGTTCCTTGTTATCCGACTTATGATATGCTCTACCCTGGAGTACTACCATCTTTATTGTCAAGAATGTCATGAGAATTTCACCACCCCTTATGAATCCTTGATACAATTAATACTTCTCGCCATCTTCGTTCATTCCTTGGTCCCCGTGTTGTTTCTAACCGGAAACCCAACAATTGAAGTACTACGTGCGAATTCAAAACTTCTAGCAACCCTATTGCTTCGAAGTGAATGGCCGATAGTCTCATTCTTGGTCCTTTGGTTATTGAATCACCATTATAATATTGATCGTGCTACCTAGCCCATTTTCTAGGTGCATGTTCCACTCAAGGTTTACTTATGGATGTTCTCCTCTAACATACTTTGGTATGTCCAATGTTTTCATCTTGTTCACTTAAATGTAGAAATCCATGCTTATGGAAATCTCGATGAATTGTTGCTGAGCCTGTCGGCCACGTCCTCATCTTTTCCTTGCTGAAAAAGTAAGACTTATTATATAAGTTGTTCCTGATGGATTCTTTGTGTATTCAAAGTCCGATCTTTACCCAATGACCATGTCGGTGCTATCTCAAAGCATGTCTGTGGTACTCCGAAGATCCACAAGAACATTGTAAGCGCAACGCTACATGTTTTTTTATCTAGTATCCAACATTGTTGTGTAGATACATATCATAATTCTTCTTACCCCTTTTATCTATATAGTCATGACTTTGATCTCCTAACACATATATCATGCCCTGTTTAATCTTGGAAATGATATACTCCTATTCCTTGTGTTTAAACACATTTCCTTTCCATTTGTTGTTTAACCTTTCTTTGATCTACATATAATCTAAGCAGTAATAATTTTCTGCTCAAGTGAACACCTTGGTGCACGTCTCTGTCAATAAGACCCTGTTACTATTGTTGATAACATTCGGGTGACCACCGATGGACGAGAACTGTGTCTATTGGTCCGCCTTGTTCAACGAGCAGGAAAATGGTT
Source organism: Secale cereale (assembly GCA_902687465.1). NCBI lineage: Eukaryota > Viridiplantae > Streptophyta > Magnoliopsida > Poales > Poaceae > Secale > Secale cereale. Next base: position 742,587,703 of record LR738712.1, read on the forward strand.
CTCTTCGTCCCTCGCCCTTGGTACCGATGTTGTTGCGAATATAACTGACTTGCTATCCTCTGACATACCTTGCTTACGAGATCGTGCAAGACGTCACCGCCCTTCCTACTTTGAACCCACATAGTGGGCCCATAACCCACAATTCCACAGGATCAAAACCTGACTCTCGTGAACACCCCCCGTTTCCAAGGTTATTCCTCACGCTTGGCTTCGTGTGCAATTCGCGAGCCACCTTCCTAATGATCCATTCTGGTTTCAGACACAACACATATTCTCGTTGCGCTGGACCCCTTTCACACCTTGTTTTAGACATTGAACATTTGTATATCCCTTTAAAACTTCTTATTGTACCAGCTTACTTTGCTCTCGGCGTGTTTTATTCATTCGATTCGAAAGTTACTCATGTATTCATTCATGGGATAACCCCTGATGATTACCCCTTGTAGCATTCTATCGTTGTCAAGCTGCCCCTTTCCTATTCATAAGTACGATGGAGGTCCTGAAGAAAGGATGCCGACTTCTCCATGATGAACTGAAGCAGAGGGCTGGAGACATCAACGTAATGGATTGACCTCTTCGAGAAGAGCAACCAGGATAGAGAAGATCCGTTAGAATTTCGTAACCAAAACTCTCCCCTTACTCACCTCCTAAATCTCGGGACGAGATTTCTTGTAGTGGAGGATATTTGTAACACCCCGGTAATTAAGATACAGTAAATCTCTACTAATGATGCCACATCACCACGATTACTGTTGATAAACTAGCACTGATTTAAACCCTGTTCAAATTCAAATTTAAATTCAAGTTACAATAAAAGTTTTTCAAATATGAAAACTAAAATGTTCATCGGGTACCAAATAATCCATAACTAATATTGGTAGTGAACCAACATTTTTGCAAAGTGTTTAAGTGCACTAAACTATTTAATTCAGCGGCTAGAACAATGTATTAAATGCCTTTTTAATTTATGAAAATTCTAACTTCTTACAAACTTTTTGTGGCAGTGCCAAACATTGCATGGTAGTTATGTGGTCAATTCCCCTACTTGACAAAAATCATTTCAGTGCCCCAAATATTATAAAACCCTCTCTGTAAAAAAAAAACTAAAAAAATAAAAAGAAAGAGGAAACCTAACTACTATGCGGATGGGCTCTTGGTTTATAGTGCAGCCCAACCCACTAGCTCCCCATCTTCAACCCTTGTTCATCAGGGGGTTGTTGGCCGTTTCTCGTGCTTCCATGGACAGATCGTCCACGCGCTGTGCATCCGTGTCTCCCCAGCGAGCTATAAGACCCCTACCCCTGGCCAAACCCAAGCCAATCCCCCTCCCCTTTTTCCCTTGTCCTGCCCCTCTGCTTCATCTGAAGACGAGCGCCGCCATGGTCGCCTCGTATCCGCGCCCACCATCGACCTCATGCCCTCCCGTCGAGTCCAGGAGGACCGGCGCCCACGCCTTCATCATCCTCGAGCATCAGCACAAGCCGGACCAGCCCCGAACCCGCCATCGTCCCTCTTCTTCGGTCACGGCCACGACGCTACGCCGCTGTCCCGTGAGCTCCGTTGCGTCTCCGTCCTCCCCGAGCCTACCCAGCAACGCTGTGAGCGAATGCCTCCTCTCCCCCTTCTCGATTCACCGTCGTAGGCCGTTGCCTGCACTGTCACATTGTGCTGCTGCCGATGTCGTGCAACACTGCAGCCCACGCCGCGCTGGCCATGCTCCACCGCCTCACGCCGGTGCCTTGCCATTGCCGCCCCATAGCCGCGGCCGTGCCTCCTCGCAGCTGCAGCTGCTTCTCTGCGTCCGACCCGCCCGCCGGTGCCCCGCCGCTCGCCTGCGCCAGTGAAGGAAATATGCCCTAGAGGCAATAATAAAGTTATTATTTATTTCCTTATATCATGATAAATGTTTATTATTCATGCTAGAATTGTATTAACCGGAAACTTAGTACATGTGTGAATACATAGACAAAACAGTATGTCCCTAGTATGCCTCTACTAGATTAGCTCATTGATCAAAGATGGTTATGTTTCCTAGCCATACACATGAGTTGTTATTTGATCAACGGGATCACATCATTAGGAGAATGATGTGATGGACAAGACCCATCCGTTAGCTTAGCACTATGATCATTTAGTTTTACTGCTATTGCTTTCTTCATGATTTATACATGTTCCTATGACTATTAGATTATGCAACTCCCGAATACCGGAGGAACACCTTGTGTGCTATCAAACTTCACAACGTAACTGGGTGATTATAAAGATGCTCTACAGGTGTCTCCGAAGGTGTTCGTGGTGTTGGCATAGATCAATAGTAGGATTTGTCACTCCGAGTGTCGGAGAGGTATCTCTGGGCCCTCTTGGTAATACACATCATAATAAGCCTTGCAAGCAAATGACTAATGATTTAGTCACGAGATGATGTATTATGGAACGAGTAAAGAGACTTGTCGGTAACGAGATTAACTAGGTATGGTGATACCGACGATCGAATCTCGAACAAGTAACATACCGATGACAAAAGGAACAACGTATGTTGTTATGCGGTTTGACCGATAAAGATCTTCGTAGAATATGTAGGAGCCAATATGAGCATCTAGGTTCCGCTATTGGTTATTGACCGGAGATGAGTCTCGGTCATGTCTACATAGTTCTCGAACCCGTAGGGTCCGCACGCTTAACGTTTGATGACGATCGGTATTATGAGTTTATGTGTTTTGATGTACCGAAGGTAGTTCGGAGTCCCGAATGAGATCGGGGACATGACGAGGAGTCTCGAAATGGTCGAGACGTAAAGATCGATATATTGGACGACTATATTCGGACATCGGAAAGGTTCCGAGTGATTCGGGTATTTTTTGGAGTACCGGAGAGTTACGGGAATTCGCCGGGGAGTATATGGGCCTTATTGGGCTTTAGGGGAAAGGGAGAGAGGAGGCTGCGCCCCTCCCATGGCTTGGTCCGAATTGGACTAGGGAGTGGGGCTGCGCCCCCTCCTTCCTTCTCTTCTCTTTCCCTTTCCTTCTCTCCTACTCCTACTACTTGGAAGGGCTCCTAGTTCTACTAGGAAAGGGGGAATCCTACTCCCGGTGGGAGTAGGACTCCCCTAGGGCGCGCCATAGAGAGGGCCGGCCCTCCCTGTTCTCAACTCCTTTATATACGGGGGTAGAGGCACCCCATAGACACACAAGTTGATCAGTTGATCTCTCCCAACCGTGTGCGGTGCCCCCCTCCACAGTAACACACCTCGGTCATATCGTTGCAGCGCTTAGGCGAAGCCCTGCGACGGTAACTTCATCATATCCGTCACCACGCCGTCGTGCTGACGAAACTCTCCCGCGAAGCTCAACTGGATCAAGAGCTCGTGGGACTTCATCAAGCTGAACGTGTGCTGAACGTGGAGGTGCCGTACGTTCGGTACTTGATCGGTTGGATCGCGAAGAAGTTTGACTACATCTACCGTCACTAGACGCTTTCGCTTCCGGTCTACGAGGGTACGTAGACACACTCTCCCCTCTCATTGCTATGCATCTGGTAGATAGATCTTGCGTGATCGTAGGAAAATTCTGAAAATACGACATTCCCCAACAGTGGTATCAGAGCGAGGTCTATGCGTAGATGATATGCACGAGTAGAAGACAAGTGAGTTGTGGACGATACTAGTCATACTGATTACCAGCATGTCATACTTTGCTTCGGCGGTATTGTGAGATGAATCGGCCCGCACCGACATTACGCGTACGCTTACGCGAGACTGGTTTCACCGTTATGAGCACTCGTTGCTTAAAGGTGACTGGCGGGTGTCTGTCTCTCTCACTTTAGCTGAATCAAGTGTGACTACGCCCGGTCCTTGTGAAGGTTAAAACAACACATACTTGACGAAACATCGTTGTGGTTTTTGTATGCGTAGGTAAGAACGGTTCTTGCTAAGCCCGTAGCAGCCACGTAGAACTTGCAACAACAAAGTAGAGGACGTCTAACTTGTTTTTGTAGGGCATGTTGTGATGTGATATGGTCAAGACATGATGAGTTATACGGTTTTGTATGAGATGATCATGTTTTGTAAAGTTATCGGCAACTAGCAGGAGCCATATGGTTGTCGCTTTATTGTATGAAATGCAATCGCCATGTAATTGCTTTTCGTTATCACTAAGTGGTAGCGATAGTCGTAGAAGCAATAGTTGGCGAGATGACAACGATGCTACGATGGAGATCAAGGTGTCGCGCCGGTGACAAAGGTGATCATGATGGTGCTTTGGAGATGGAGATCAAAAGCACAAGATGATGATGGCCATATCATGTCACATATTTTGATTGCATGTGATGTTTATCTTATTATGCTTCTTATTTTGCTTAGTACGGCGGTAGCATTATAAGATGATCCCTTTCAAAATTTCAAGGTACAAGTGTTCTCCCTGAGTTTGCACCGTTGCGAAAGTTCTTCGTGCTGAGACACCACGTGATGATCGGGTGTGATAAGCTCTACGTTCACATACAACGGGTGCAAGCCAGTTTTGCACACGCAGAATACTCGGGTTAAACTTGACGAGCCTAGCATATGCAGATATGGCCTCGAACACTGGAGACCGAAAGGTCGAGCGTGAATCATATAGTAGATATGATCAACATAAGATGTTCACCATTGAAAACTACTCCATCTCACGTGATGATCGGACATGGTTTAGTTGATTTGGATCACGTGATCATTTAGATGACTAGAGGGATGTCTATCTAAGTGGGAGTTCTTAAGTAATATGATTAAATTGAACTTTAATTTATCATGAACTTAGTCCTGGTAGTATTAGCATATCTATGTTGTAGATCAATAGCTCATGATGTTGCTCCCCGTTTATTTTTATATGTTCCTAGAGAAAACTAAGTTGAAAGACGTTAGTAGCAATGATGCGAAATCGTTCCGTGATCTGAGGATTATCCTCATTGCTGCACAGAAGAATTATGTCCTTGATGCACCGCTAGGTGACAGACCTATTGCAGGAGCAGATATAGACGTTATGAACGTTTTGACAAAAGCTCGGTATGATGACTACTTGATAGTTTAAGTGTACCATGCTTTACGGCTTGGAACCGGGACTTCAAAAACGTTTTGAAACGCCACAAAGCATATGAGATGTTCCAAGAGTTGAAATTAGTATTTCATACTCATGCCCGTGTCGAGAAGGTATAAGACCTCTGACAGTACTTTGCCTACAAGATGGAGGAGAATAGCTCAACTAGTGAGCATGTGCTCAGATTGTCTGGGTACTACAATTGCTTGAATCAAGTGGGAGTTAATCTTCCAGATAAGATAGTAATTGACAAAGTTCTCTAGACACTATCACCAAGTTAGTAGAACTTCGTGATGAACTATAATATACAAGGGATGACGAAAGTAATTCCCGAGCTCTTCACGATGCTGAAATCGGCGAAGGTAGAAATCAAGAAAGAGCATCAAGTGTTGATGGTTAACAAGACCACTTGTTTCAAGTAAAGGGCAAAGGGATAAAAGGGGAACTTCAAGAAGAATGACAAGCAAGTTGTCACTCCCGTGAAGAAACCCAAAGCTAAACTCAAGCCTGAAACTAAGTGCTTCTACTGCATAGGAAATGGTCACTGGAAGTGGAACTGCCCTAGATACTTGGTGGATAATAAGGATGGCAAAGTGAACAAAGGTATATTTGATATACAGATTATTGATGTGTACTTTACTAGTGTTCATAGCAACCCCTGGGTATTTGTTACCAGTTCAGTTGCTAAAATTAGTAACTCAAAACAAGAGTTGCAGAATGAACAGAGACTAGTTAAAGGTGAAGTGACGATGTGTGTTGGAAGTGGTTCCAAGATTGATATGATCATCATCGCACACTCCCTATACTTTCGGGATTAGTGTAGAACCTGAATAAATGTTATTTGGCATTTACGTTAAGCATGAATATGATTTGGTCATGTTTGTTGCAATACGGTTATTCATTTAAAGTCATAGAATAATTGTTATTCTGTTTACATGAATAAAGCCTTCGATGGTCATACACCCAATGAAAATAGTTTGTTGAATCTCGATCGTAGTGATACACATATTCATAATATTGAAGCCAAAAGATGCAAGGTTAATAATGATAGTGCAACTTATTTGTGGCACTGCCGTTTAGGTCATATTGTTGTAAAGCGCATGAAGAAACTCCATATTGATGGACTTTTGGAATCACTTGATTATGAATCACTTGGTGCTTGCGAACCATGCCCCATGGGCAAGATGACTAAAACTCCGTTCTCCGGAACAATGGAGCGAGCAACAGATTTGTTGGAAATCATACATACTGATGTATGTGGACCGATGAGTGTTGAAGCTCGTGGCGAGTATCGTTATTTTCTGACCTTCACTGATGTTTTGAGCAGATATGGGTATATCTACTTGATGAAGCACAAGTCTGAAACATTTGAAAAGTTCAAAGAATTTCAGAGTGAAGTAGAGAATCATCGTAACAAGAAAATAAAGTTTCTATAATCTGATCGTGGAGGTGAATATTTGAGTTACGAGTTTGGTCTTCATTTGAAACAATGTGGAATAGTTTCACAACTCACGCCACCGGAACACCACAACGTAATGGTCTGTACGAACGTCGTAACCGTACTTTATTAGATATGGTGCGATCTATGATGTCTCTTACCGATTTACCACTATAGTTTTGGGTTATGCATTAAAGACAGCTGCATTCACGTTAAATAGGGCACCATCTAAATCCGTTGAGACGACGCCTTATGAACTGTGGTTTGGCAAGAAACCAATGTTGTCGTTTCTTAAAGTTTGGGGCTGCGATGCTTATGTGAAAAAGCTTTAACCTGATAAGCTCGAACCCAAGTCGGAGAAATGTGTCTTCATAGGATACCCAAAGGAAACTGTTGGGTACACCTTCTATCACAGATCCGAAGGCAAGATATTCGTTGCTAAGAATGGATCCTTTCTAGAGAGGAGTTTCTCTCGATAGAAGTGAGTGGGAGGAAAGTGGAACTTGATGAGGTAATTGTACCTTCTCCCGAATTGGATATTAGTACATCACAGGAACTAGTTCTAGTGATTCCTACACCAATTAGTGAGAAAGCTAATGATGCTGATCATGAAACTTCAGATCAAGTTACTGTTGAATCTCGTAGGTCAACCAGAGTACGTTCCGCACCAGAGTGGTATGGTAACCCTATTCCGGAAGTCATGTTACTAGACCATGATGAACCTACGAACTATGAGGAAGCGATGATGAGCCCAAATTCCGCAAAATGGCTTGAGGCCATGAAATCTGAGATGGGATCCATGTATGAGAACAAAGTGTGGACTTTGGTTGACTTGCGCGATGATCGGCAAGCCATTGATAATAAATGGATCTTTAAGAGGAAGACTGATGACGATGGTAATGTTATTGTCTACAAAGCTCGACTTGTTGCGAAAGGTTTTCGACAAGTTCAAGGTGTTGACTACGATGAGATTTTCTCACCCGTAGCGATGCTTAAATCTGTCCGAATCATGTTAGCAATTGCCACATTTTATGAATGTTGGCAAATGGATAACGAAACTGCGTCCTTTAATGGATTTATTAAAGAAGAGTTGTATATGATGCAACCAGAAGGTTTTGTCAATCCTAAAGGTGGTAGCAAATTGTGCAAGCTCCAGCGATCCATCTATGGACTGGTGCAAGCATCTCGGAGTTGGAATTTACGCTTTGATAAGTTTATCAAAGCATATAGTTTTATACAGACTTGCGGTGAAGCCTGTATTTACAAGAAAGTGAGTGGGAGCACTACAACCTTTCTGATAAGTATATGTGAATGACATATTGTCGATCGGAAATGATGTAGAATTTTCTGGAAAGCATGAAGGAGTGTTTGAAAGGAGTTTTTCAAAGAAAGACCTCAGTGAAGCTGCTTAGATATTGAGGATCACGATCTATAGATAGATCAAGACGGTTGATAAGTTTTTTCAATGAGTACATACCTTGACAAGTTTTTGAAGCAGTTCAAAATGGATCGGTCAGAGAAGGAGTTCTTGCCTGAGTTGTAAGGTATGAAGTTGAGTAAGACTCAAAGCCCGACCTCGGCAGAAGATAGAGAAAGAATGAAAGTCATTCCCTATGCCTCAGCCATAGGTTCTATAAAGTATGCCATGCTGTGTACCAAACCTGTTGTGTACCTTACCATGAGTTTGGCAAAGAGGTACAAAAGTGATCCAGGAGTAGATCACTGGACAGCGGTCAAAATTATCCTTAGTTACTGGACAACTAAGGAAATGTTTTCTCGATTATGGATGTGATAAAGAGTTCGTCATAAAGAGTTACACCGATGCAAGCTTTACACTAATCCAGATGACTCTAAGTATCAATCTGGATGCATATTGGAAGTGGGGGCAATTAGCTAGAGTAGCTCCATGCAGAGCATTGTAGACATAGAAATTTGCGAAATACATACGGATCTGAATGTGTCAGACCCGTCGACTAAACTTCTCTCACAAGCAAAACATGATCACACCTTACTACTCTTGGGTGTTAATCACATAGCGATGTGAACTAGATTATTGACTCTAGTAAACCCTTTGGGTATTGGTCACATGGCGATGTGAACTATGGGTGTTATTCACATAGCGATTTGAACTATCGGTATTAAATCACATGGAGATGTGAACTAGATTATTGACTCTAGTGCAAGTGGGAGACTGAAGGAAATATGCCCTAGAGGCAACAATAAAGTTATTATTTATTTCCTTATATCATGATAAATGTTTATTATTCATGCTAGAATTGTATTAACCGGAAACTTAGTACATGTGTGAATACATAGACAAAACAGTATGTCCCTAGTATGCCTCTACTAGACTAGCTCATTGATCAAAGATGGTTATGTTTCCTAGCCATACACATGAGTTGTCATTTCATCAACGGGATCACATCATTAGGAGAATGATGTGATGGACAAGACCCATCCGTTAGCTTAGCACTATGATCGTTTAGTTTTACTGCTATTGCTTTCTTCATGACTTATACATGTTCCTATGACTATGAGATTATGCAACTCCCGAATACCGAAGGAACACCTTATGTGCTATGAAATGTCACAACGTAACTGGGTGATTATAAAGATGCTCTACAGGTGTCTCCGAAGGTGTTCGTGGTGTTGGCATAGATCAAGAATAGGATTTGTCACTCCGAGTGTCGGAGAGGTATGTCTGGGCCCTCTCGGTAATACACATCATAATAAGCCTTGTAAGCAAATGACTAATGATTTAGTCACGAGATGATGTATTACGGAACGAGTAAATAGACTTACCGGTAACGAGATTAACTAGGTATGGTGATACCGACGATCGAATCTCGGACAAGTAACATACCGATGACAAAAGGAACAACGTATGTTGTCATGCGGTTTGACCGGTAAAGATCTTTGTAGAATATGTAGGAGCCAATATGACCATCCAGGTTCCGCTATTGGTTATTGACCGGAGATGAGTATCGGTCATGTCTACATAGTTCTCGAACCCGTAGGGTCCGCATGCTTAACGTTTGATGACGATCGATATTATGAGTTTATGTGTTTTGATGTACCGAAGGTAGTTCGGAGTCCCGGATGAAATTGGGGACATGATGAGGAGTCTCGAAATGGTCGAGACATAAAGATCGATATATTGGACGACTATATTCGGACATCGGAAAGGTTCCTAGTGATTCGGGTATTTTTCGGAGTACCGGAGAGTTACGGGAAATCGCCGGGGAGTATATGGGCCTTATTGGGCTTTAGGGGAAAGGGAGAGAGGAGGCTGCGCCCCTCCCATGGCTTGGTCCGAATTGGACTAGGGAGAGGGGCTGCGCCCCCTCCTTCCTTCTCTCCTACTCCTACTACTTGGAAGGGCTCCTAGTTCTACTAGGAAAGGGGGAATCTGTTGGGGAACGTAGCATAAATCAAAAATTTTCTACGTCTTCACCAAGATCCATCTATGGAGACATCTAGCAACGAGTAACTTAGAGTGCATCTACATACCGTTATGAAGATTGCATGCGGAAGCTTTCAACGAAGCAAGGATGAAGTAGTCGTACTCTTCACGTTCTTCGTCACCGATGATCTAGCGCCGAACGGACGGCACCTCCGCGTTCAACACACGTACGGTGCAGCAACGTCACCTCCTTCTTGATCCAGCAAGGGGGAAGGAGAAGTCGTCAGAGATCCGACAGCACGACGGCGTGATGACGGATGCAGTGGATGTCGCAGCAGGGCTTCGCCGGGCTGCCCTGCAATGGAGTTGGGAGGTGTGACGGGAGGGGGAGAGGCGCCAGGGCTGAGGTGCGGCTGCCCTCTCCCCCCCACATATATATAGGGGGCCAGGGGGGGCGCCAGCCCCTTGCAGATCCAATCTGCAAGGGGGGGCGGCGGCCAGGGAGGAGTCCCCCTCCCCCAAGGCAAGTGGTGGCCCCCTCCCCTTAGGGTTTTATCCCTATGCGCATGGGGAGGTGGGGCCCCCTTGTGGTGCGCCAGCCCCTAGGGCTGCACCCATCCCCTTGCGGCCTGGGGGCCCCACCGGGAGGGGTGGCCCCACCCGGTGGACCCCCGGGGCCCCTCCGGTGGTCCCGGGACGCTCCCGGTGACCCCCGGAGATCACCCGTTGGCCGAAACTGGACTTCCCATATATCAATCTTTACCTCCGGACCATTCCGGAACTCCTCGTGACGTCCGGGATCTCATCCGGGACTCCGAACAACATTCGGGTTTCCACGTGCATTAATCTCTACGACCCTAGCGTTACCGAACCTTAAGTGTGTAGACCCTACGGGTTCGGGAGACACGTAGACATGACCGAGACCACTCTCCGGTCAATAACCAACAGCGGGATCTGGATACCCATGTTGGTTCCCACGTGTTCCTCGATGATCTTCATCGGATGAACCACTGTGTCAAGGATTCACTCAATCCCGTATGTTATTCCCTTTGTCCATCGGTACGGTACTTGCCCGAGATTCGATCGTCGGTATTCCCAATACCTTGTTCAATATCGTTATGGCAAGTCTCTTTACTCGATCCGTAATCCATCATCCCGTGACTAACTACTTAGTCACATTGAGCTCATTATGATGATGTATTACCGAGTGGGCCCAGAGGTACCTCTCCGTCACACGGAGTGACAATATCCCAGTCTCGGTTCGTACCAACTCAACAGACACTTTCGGAGATACCCGATGCGTACCTTTATAGCCACCCAGTTACGTTGTGACGGTTGGCACACCCAAAGCACTCCTACAGTATCCGGGAGTTGTACAACCTCATGGTCTAAGGAATAATACTTGACACTGAAAAGCTTATGCATTACGAACTATACGATCTCGTGTTATGCTCAAGTTTGGGTCTTGTCCATCACATCATTCTCCTAATGATGTGATCCCGTTATCACCGACATCTCATGTCCATGGTCAGGAAACCGTGACCATCTGTTGATCAACGAGCTGGTTACTAGAGGCCTACCAGGGACTCATTGTGATCTGTGTATTCACACATGTATCGCTGTTTCCGTACAATACAATTCAAGCATGAATAACAGACAATTATCATGAATAAGGAGATATAATAATAATGCTTTTATTATTGCCTCTAGGGCATATCTCCAACAGTCTCCCACTTGCACTAGAGTCAATAATCTAGTTACATTGTGATGAATCGAACACCCATAGAGTTCCGGTGTTGATCATGTTTTGCTCGTGAAAGAGGTTTAGTCAACGGGTCTGCTATATTCAGATCCGAATGCACTTTACAAATATCTATGTCTCCATCCTGAACATAATTCCGGATGGAGTTGAAACGGCGCTTGATGTGCTTGGTCTTCTTGTGAAACCTGGGCTCCTTGGTAATAGCAATAGCACCAGTGTTGTCACAGAAGAGAGTCATCGGGCTTGACGCGCTTGGAATGACTCCGAGGTCGGTGATGAACTCCTTCATCCAGACTCCTTCCTGCGCTGCTTCAGAAGCAGCTATGTACTCCGCTTCACATGTAGATGCTGCCACCACGCTTTGCTTGCAACTGCACCAGCTGACTGCCCCTCCATTCAAAATATACACGTATCCGGTTTGCGACTTAGAGTCATCCAGATCTGTGTCGAAGCTAGCATCGACGTAACCCTTTACGACGAGCTCTTCATCACCTCCATAAACGAGAAACATATCCTTAGTCCTTTTCAGGTACTTCAGGATGTTCTTGACCGCTGTCCAGTGTTCCGTACCGGGATCACTTTGGTACCTCCCTACCAAACTTATGGCAAGGTTCACATCAGGTCTGGTACACAGCATGGCATACATGATAGAACCTATTGCCGAGGCATAGGGAATGACACTCATCTTTTCTCTATCTTCTGCCGTAGTCGGCGACTGAGTCTTACTCAATCTCATACCTTGCAAAACAGGCAAGAATCCTTTCTTTGACTGATCCATATTGAACTTCTTCAATATTTTGTCAAGGTATGTACTTTGTGAAAGACCAATGAGGCGTCTCGATCTATCTCTATAGATTTTGATGCCTAATATGTAAGCAGCTTCTCCAAGGTCCTTCATTGAAAAACTTTTATTCAAGTAGGCTTTTACATTTTCCAAGAATTCTATATCATTTCCCATCAGCAATATGTCATCCACATATAATATGAGAAATGCTACAGAGCTCCCACTCACTTTCTTGTAAATACAGGCTTCTCCATAAGTCTGTATAAAGCCAAACGCTTTGATCACCTCATCAAAGCGAATATTCCAACTCCGAGATGCTTGCACCAGCCCGTAAATCGAGCGCTGGAGCTTGCATACCTTGTCAGCGTTCTCTGGATCGACAAAACCTTCCGGTTGCACCATATACAACTCTTCCTTGAGGAAGCCATTAAGGAATGCTGTTTTGACGTCCATTTGCCATATCTCATAATCATAGAATGCGGCAATAGCTAACATGATTCTGACTGACTTCAGCATCGCTACGGGAGAGAAAGTCTCGTCGTAGTCAATCCCTTGAACTTGTCGATAACCCTTAGCGACAAGCCGAGCTTTATAGATGGTCACATTACCATCCGCGTCTGTCTTCTTCTTAAATATCCATTTATTTTCTATGGCGTGCCTATCATCAGGCAAGTCCACCAAAGTCCATACTTTGTTTTCATACATGGATTCTATCTCGGATTTCATGGCTTCAAGCCATTTATTGGAATCTGGGCCCGCCATCGCTTCTTCATTGTTCGAAGGTTCACCGTTGTCTAACAACATGATTTCCAGTATAGGGTTGCCGTACCACTCTGGTGCGGAACGTACCCTTGTGGACCTTCGAAGTTCAGTAGTAACTTGATCTGTATCTTCATGATCATTATCATTATCTTCCTCCCTTGTCGGTGCAGGCACCTCAGGAACAGTTTCCTGTGCTGCGCTACTTTCCGGTACAGGAGTGGTGACTATCACCTCATCAAGTTCTACTTTCCTCCCACTCACTTCTTTCGAGAGAAACTCTTTCTCCAGAAAATATCCATTCTTGGCAACAAAGACTTTGCCTTCGGATCTGTGGTAGAAGGTGTACCCAATAGTTTCCTTTGGGTATCCTATGAAGACGCATTTCTCCGATTTGGGTTCGAGCTTTTCAGGTTGAAGTTTCTTGACATAAGCATCGCAACCCCAAACTTTCAGAAACGACAGCTTCGGTTTCTTGCCAAACCAAAGTTCATATGGAGTTGTCTCAACGGATTTTGACGGAGCCCTATTTAAAGTGAATGCGGCAGTCTCTAAAGCATAACCCCAAAAAGATAGCGGTAAATCGGTGAGGGACATCATAGATCGCGCCATGTCCAACAGAGTACGATTTCGACGTTCGGACACACCGTTACGTTGAGGTGTTCCGGGCGGTGTCAATTGTGAAACAATTCCACAGCTTCTAAGGTGTGAGCCAAATTCATGACTTAAATATTCTCCCCCACGATCCGATCGTAAGAACTTTATTTTTCTGTCACGTTGATTCTCAACCTCATTCTGAAATTCCTTGAACTTTTCAAAGGTCTCAGACTTGTGTTTCATCAAATAGATATACCCGTATCTACTCAAGTCATCCGTGAGGGTGAGAACATAACGGTAGCCTCCGCGAGCCTCAACACTCATTGGACCGCACACATCGGTATGTATGATTTCCAACAAGTTGGTTGCTCGCTCCATTGTTCCGGAGAACGGAGTCTTGGTCATCTTGCCCAAGAGGCATGGTTCGCACGTGTCAAATGATTCATAATCAAGAGACTCTAGAAGTCCATCTGAATGGAGCTTCTTCATACGTTTGACACCAATATGACCAAGGCGGCAATGCCACAAGTATGTGGGACTATCATTATCAACTTTACATCTTTTGGCATCTACACTATGAATATGTGTATCACTACGTTCGAGATTCATCAAAAATAAACCATTGACCAGCGGGGCATGACCATAAACATATCTCTCAAATAAATAGAACAACCATTATTCTCCGATTTGAAAGAATATCCATCTCGCATAAGACGAGATCCAGAAACAATGTTCATGCTCAAAGCTGGTACTAAATAACAATTATTCAGGTTCAAAACTAATCCCGAGGGTAGATGTAGAGGTAGCGTGCCGACGGCGATCACATCGACCTTGGAACCATTCCCGACGCGCATCGTCACCTCATCCTTCGCCAGTCTCCGTTTATTCCGCAGCTCCTGTTTTGAGTTACAAATGTGAGCAACTGCACCGGTATCGAATACCCAGGAGCTACTACGAGTGCTGGTAAGGTACACATCAACAACATGTATATCATATATACCTTTGACGTTGCCGGCCTTCTTGTCTGCTAAGTATTTGGGGCAGTTCCGCTTCCAGTGACCCGTTCCCTTGCAATAAAAGCACTCAGTCTCTGGCTTGGATCCATACTTTGGCTTCTTCCCAGCAACAGGCTTGCCAGGCGCGGCAACTTGCTTGCCGTCCTTCTTGAAGTTCTTCTTACCCTTGCCTTTCTTGAACTTAGTGGTTTTATTGACCATCAACACTTGATGTTCTTTCTTGATGTCAACCTCCGCTGATTTCAGCATTGAATACACCTCGGGAATGGACTTCTCCATCCCCTGCATATTGAAGTTCAGCACGAAGCTCTTGAAGCTTGGTGGGAGCGACTGGAGGATTCTGTCAACGACCGCTTCATCTGGGAGATTCATTCCCAGCTGAGACAAGCGGTTGTGCAATCCTGAAATCTTGAGGATGTGCTCACTGACAGAACTGTTCTCCTCCATCTTACAGTTGTAGAATGCGTCGGAGACATCATATCTCTCGACTCGGGCATGAGCTTGGAAAACCATTTTCAGCTCTTCGAACATCTCATATGCTCCATGGTGCTCAAAACGCTTTTGAAGCCCCGATTCTAAACTGTAAAGCATGCCGCACTGAACCAGGGAGTAATCATCACTACGCGACTGCCAGACGTTCAAAACGTCTTGGTCCGCATCGGGAGCAGGTGCATCACCTAGCGGTGCTTCTAGGACATATGATCTCTTGGCAGCTATGAGGATAATCCTCAGGTTACGGACCCAATCCGTATAGTTGCTACCATCGTCTTTCAGCTTGGTTTTCTCTAGGAACGCGTTGAAGTTGAGGGAAACCTGAGCGTGGGCCATTTGATCTACAAGAGATATTGTAAAGAATTTAGACCAAGTTCATGATAATTAAGTTCATCTTAATCAAATTTTAATGAACTCCCACTCAGAATGACATCTCTCTAGTCATCCAAGTGATACACGATCCGAATCGAGTAGTCCGTGTCCGATCATCACGTGAGACGGACTAGTCAAAAACGGTGAACATCTTCATGTTGATCGTATCTTCTATACGACTCGTGTTCGACCTTTCGGTCTTCCGTGTTCCGAGGCCATGTCTGTACATGCTAGGCTCGTCAAGTGAACCCTAAGTGTATCGCGTGTGTAAATCTGTCTTACACCCGTTGTATGTGAACGTTAGAACCTATCACACCCGATCATCACGTGGTGCTTCGGAACAACGAGCTTTAGCAACGGTGCACAGTTAGGGGAAACACATTACTTGAAATTTTAGTGAGAGATCATCTTATTTACTACCGTCGTTCTAAGTAAACAAGATGCAAAAACATGATAAACATCACATGCAATCAATTATAGTGACATGATATGGCCAATATCATCTTGCTCCTTGGATCTCCATCTTCGGGGCACTATGATCATCTTGTCACCGGCTCGACACCATGATCTTCATCATCATGATCTCCATCATCGTGTCTTGAAGAAGTCGTCACGCCAACTATTACTTCTACTACTATAGCTAACGTTTAGCAACGAAGTAAAATAATTACATGACGTTATTCATTGACACGCAGGTCATACAATAATAAGGACAACTCCTATGGCTCCTGCCGGTTGTCAAGTTCATCGACATGCAAGTCGTGATTTCCTATTACAAAAACATGATCAATATCATACATCACATATATCATTCATCACATCTTCGTTCTTGGCCATACCACGTCACAAAACACATGCTGCAAAAACAAGTTAGACGTCCTCTAATTGTTGTTGCAAGTTTTACGTGGCTTCTATAGGATTTCTAGCAAGAACGTTTCTTACCTACGCCAAAACCACAACGTGATTTGTCAACTTCTATTTACCCTTCATAAGGACCCTTTTCATCGAATCCGATCCGACTAAAGTAGGAGAGACAGACACCCGCCAGCTACCTTATGCATCTAGTGCATGTCTGTCGGTGGAACCAGTCTCACGTAAGCGTACGTGTAAGGTCGGTACGGGCCGCTTCATCCCACAATACCACCGAATCAAGATTGACTAGTAACGGTAAGAAAGTTGAACAAGATCATACGCCCACAACTGCTTTGTGTTCTACTCGTGCCAAGATGCTACGCATAAAACCTAGGCTCAGATGCCACTGTTGGGGAACGTAGCATAAATCAAAAATTTTCTACGTCTTCACCAAGATCCATCTATGGAGACATCTAGCAATGAGTAACTTAGAGTGCATCTACATACCGTTATGAAGATTGCGTGCGGAAGCTTTCAACGAAGCAAGGATGAAGTAGTCGTACTCTTCACGTTCTTCGTCACCGATGATCTAGCGCCGAACGGACGGCACCTCCGCGTTCAACACACGTACGGTGCAGCAACGTCACCTCCTTCTTGATCCAGCAAGGGGGAAGGAGAAGTCGTCAGAGATCCGGCAGCACGACGGCGTGATGACGGATGCAGTGGATGCCGCAGCAGGGCTTCGCCGGGCTGCCCTGCAATGGAGTTGGGAGGTGTGACGGGAGGGGGAGAGGCGCCAGGGCTGAGCTGCGGCTGCCCTCTCCCCCCCCACATATATATAGGGGGGCAGGGGGGCGCCAGCCCCTTGCAGATCCAATCTGCAAGGGGGGGCGGCGGCCAGGGAGGAGTCCCCCTCCCCCAAGGCAAGTGGTGGCCCCCCTCCCCTTAGGGTTTTATCCCTATGCGCATGGGGAGGTGGGGCCCCCTTGTGGTGCGCCAGCCCCTAGGGCTGCACCCATCCCCTTGCGGCCTGGGGGCCCCACCGGGAGGGGTGGCCCCACCCGGTGGACCCCCGGGGCCCCTCCGGTGGTCCCGGGACGCTCCCGGTGACCCCCGGAGATCACCCGTTGGCCGAAACTGGACTTCCCATATATCAATCTTTACCTCCGGACCATTCCGGAACTCCTCGTGACGTTCGGGATCTCATCCGGGACTCCGAACAACATTCGGGTTTCCACGTGCATTAATCTCTACGACCCTAGCGTTACCGAACCTTAAGTGTGTAGACCCTACGGGTTCGGGAGACACGTAGACATGACCGAGACCACTCTCCGGTCAATAACCAACAGCGGGATCTGGATACCCATGTTGGTTCCCACGTGTTCCTCGATGATCTTCATCGGATGAACCACTGTGTCAAGGATTCACTCAATCCCGTAAGTTATTCCCTTTGTCCATTGGTACGGTACTTGCCCGAGATTCGATCGTCGGTATTCCCAATACCTTGTTCAATCTCGTTATGGCAAGTCTCTTTACTCGATCCGTAATCCATCATCCCGTGACTAACTACTTAGTCACATTGAGCTCATTATGATGATGTATTACCGAGTGGGCCCAGAGGTACCTCTCCGTCACACGGAGTGACAATATCCCAGTCTCGGTTCGTACCAACTCAACAGACACTTTCGGAGATACCCGATGCGTACCTTTATAGCCACCCAGTTACGTTGTGACGGTTGGCACACCCAAAGCACTCCTACAGTATCCGGGAGTTGTACAACCTCATGGTCTAAGGAATAATACTTGACACTGAAAAGCTTATGCATTACGAACTATGCGATCTCGTGTTATGCTCAAGTTTGGGTCTTGTCCATCACATCATTCTCCTAATGATGTGATCCCGTTATCACCGACATCTCATGTCCATGGTCAGGAAACCGTGACCATCTGTTGATCAACGAGCTGGTTACTAGAGGCCTACCAGGGACTCATTGTGATCTGTGTATTCACACATGTATCGCTGTTTCCGTACAATACAATTCAAGCATGAATAACAGACAATTATCATGAATAAGGAGATATAATAATAATGCTTTTATTATTGCCTCTAGGGCATATCTCCAACAGAATCCTACTCCCGGTGGGAGTAGGACTCCCCTAGGGCGCGCCATAGAGAGGGCCGGCCCTCCCTCTCCGCCACTCCTTTATATACGGGGGTAGAGGCACCCCATAGGCACACAAGCTGATCAGTTGATCTCTCCTAACCGTGTGCGGTGCCCCCCTCCACAGTAACACACCTCGGTCATATCGTTGCAGCGCTTAGGCGAAGCCCTGCGACGGTAACTTCATCATATCCGTCACCACACCGTCGTGCTGACGAAACTCTCCCGTGAAGCTCAACTGGATCAAGAGCTCGTGGGACGTCATCAAGATGAACGTGCGCTGAACGCGGAGGTGCCGTACGTTCGGTACTTGATCGGTTGGATCGCAAAGAAGTTTGACTACATCAACCGCGTCACTAGACGCTTCCGCTTCTGGTATACGAGGGTGCGTAGACACACTCTCCCCTCTCGTTGCTATGCATCTGGTAGATAGATCTTGCGTGATCGTACGAAAATTTTGATAATACTACGTTCCCCAACAGCCAGGGCTGCGCCTGGCCGTGTCGCCGCCCCTTTCTGTTTTGCTGCTTGCCGCCCCGGCGAGCCTCGCCCCGTCCTGCTCCACGCGCCGCCGCCTCCCCTATAGGTCCGGCCGATCGTGTTTCCCTCATGCGCTCTCCTGGCCCGCGCGCGGCGCCCTCAGGCCACCTTGGCCGGCGCCCGGGCCAGCACCCCGCTATGGCCAAGACCTCGCCTCGGCCGGCCCCCCGCCACGCTCAGGTCTGCGCCGCCTCGGGCACGTGCGCCCACGCCCGCACCCACCGCTCATTATGTCCGCGCCCGCTATGGCCTGGGTCACTGCCCAAGGGGCCCCACGCCCCTGTTATTTTTAAAATGCGTTAAATAAATATAAAAATTAATAAAATAATTGATTAATTAACTTAATTAATTTGGTTTAATGAAACTAATAAAAATTAATTAGCCTAATAACCTAGTTAGACTAATTAAACTAGTTAATTAGTTTCAGTCAATGACGAACGGGCCCCACTACCCAGTTTGACCAGTCAACTATGCAGTTGACTGCTGACATCAGCATGACGTCATGCTGACACTATAAGTCCATTTTCGAGTTAATAATAATTTGATAATATCGTTAAAACTTTGAAATATCATATAAAATAAACCGCAACTCGGATGAAAATGTTTTATATATGAAAGTTGCTCAGAACGACGAGACGAATCTGACTGCGCGGTCCGTTCGTCTGCCACATGCTCCTAGCATAGCGAACATGCAACTTCTCCCTCCTATTCATCTGTCCAAAAACATGAAACACCGGGGATACTTTCCCGGATGTTATCCCCCTTCGCCGGTATCGTGTAGCATCGCGTTAGAGCACCCTAGCACTGTGTGTTGACATGTCGTGCTTCTTTGTTGCATATGTATGCTTTGTATTTATTGTTTCTTCCCCCTCTTCTCTCCGATAGACCTCGAGACTGATGCTACCTCGGTGATCGACTGCGTCGACGACTACCCCTCCATCTTGCCAGAGCAACCAGGCAAGCCAACCCCCCTTGATCATTCCGATATCGCCCACTCTCTTCTCTCTTATGTTTGCATTAGAACTGCTACTGCTTTTTGTATGATCCTATTCTGATGCATAGCCTGTTGTTGATACCTGCTTTCATACCTAAGCTGTTTATACTAAACTGCTTAGTATAGGCTGGTTAGAGATCCACTAGTGACACCCCCACATTGTCCCGACTGCCCCGATGGATTATCAGAAGACCCGATCAACGGGATCGAAGACCAGGACCCGGCACCGCACATCAATTTCCCCTTAGTTGCTTGACACTACTGGGTTACTATCGAGTGCCGAGGGTGAGACCTCATCAGCACTTCTGATGTTAACCTTGTAGGTAAGTTCATCGGTTATGGTCATCAAGGGTGATTTCCTCCTTCTCCACTCCCGATAACGACACAATCGTGCAACTCCTCAAGCGTGAACCTCGAGGATGAATCCTCTTTCCTTCACCTTGACGATAACATCAGGTGGAATTCCATTGAGGGTGATTTCCTCAGGTTTTTCCTTTGGTGTTAGACACACAGTTACTATGGTTACTATGACTTTACACTGAACCATGTTACTAAAGACATGTCGGCCCTAAGGGGTACCCGCATGAGCTTAATTGCGAGTGATGGGTAGTCGGGTTGACCTGGAAGGTGCCCGCGAGATAAATACGAGTCGTGGCCGAGCATTCTTAGCCCTTGCCGCAAGTCCTCGAGACGGGGCGATGGGGTCACATGATCGTGAGTCTCTGCTCGTTACCGCGCGTTCCCAAGACACTAAACGGTTTGGATATTTGATCCGAGAGGCCTCTGGCCTGATAGTGCTCACCATCACGTGAACATAGTATGGGCGTTCTGTGTCGTATGCATCAGCCGAAGCTTAATTGACGTCATGCGACTGAGCGGTGCATGCCAGGTTGGACCGCGTAAAAACCTGCCTTTTTAAGGAGGTAGCCCAGGTCTGCTCACCGTCTGCGTACGCAACGTGTAGGAGTTCTCGGGGAGATGGCCCATGACCCCTCGGGGCTTAGGTTTAGGCCGGCGTGCTTGACCTCTCTATTAAGCCTAGGTCGGGTTGCAGCGTATTGTTTGGACGAGGCCGGGCCTGACCTGATGGTGTGTCCGGCCAGAGTTAAGCGAGCGTGGTGGGTAAGTTTGTGCACCCCTGCAGGGAAGAAAACATCTATCGATATCCTGTCCTACGTTAACGGACACTTGGAGTTGTATCCCGATCGCTACAACTAGAACTGGATGCTGAGGCATGATTTGGATATGTTGCTTCGGGAGTCGAGAAAGGATCCCGGAGCGTTGAAACAACAACATAAATATGACTTATGTTATACTACTCTACTTCCCCTGTTGCTGCAAGACGGTGGTTTCCAAAAGATGCTAGTCTTCGATAGGACTAGATTCTCCCCCCTCTTATTCTGGCATTCTGCAGCTTAGTCCACAGATACTACCCCCCTTTCATTGATACCGATGCATATGTAGTGTAGATCCTTGCTTGCGAGTACCTTGGATGAGTACTCACAGTTTCTTTGCTCCCTCTTTTCCCCCTTCTTTCTTCTTTCTGGTTGATGCAACCAGATGGTGGAGTCCAGGAGCCAGAAGCCACCCTTGACGACTACTACTACCCCGACAAAGCCTACTACTTCATGGAGACAGCTGATGACCAGGAGCAGTTAGGAGGTCACAGGCAGGAGGCCTTGCCTTTTCGATCGTTGACGTTTGTTTAACTTATTTAACTTATGTCTGTACTCAGATATTATTGCTTCCGCTGACTCTTGTGTATTCGAGCTTATGTATTCGAGCCATCGAGGCCCCTGGCTTGTAATATAAAGCTTGTATTATTTTATTTGTGTCTAGAGTTGTGTTGTGATATCTTCCAGTAAGTCCCTAATCTTGGTCGTACACGTTTGCGTGCATGAATAGTGTACGGCCAAATCGGGGGCGTCACACTATCATAGTGAGTTATATGTGCTGTAACAGCTCTCTTTGTCGCTTGATTGTTTGATCAGCTGTGATGTTTGGTGTTCTGCATTAGTCCTATGAACCTCTCCTTATAGTATTCCGTTGAGGCCTTTTTGAGAGGTTGGATGAGTTTAAATTTTAAATCTGATCTGCATACCAATGAATGCACATATTTATGCTAGATCTTTGAATAGATTAGTGTCCAGTAGATGATCGGTGTAGTAATGTTAGGATATGTATGGTTTTATTTCGAGTTGTGTGTGGAACACCCTAGCAATTACTCATGTGCCTAGACAATGATATATTTAGGATGGGCCTTTGGGTTCCCCTATTACCATTTTCTGGAATTTCTTGCTTTTTTTTCAATAGTTGCCTACTGTGCAGAAGCATATATGCCCATCTATGCTTCATAATATGCATGGAGTTTTTCTCTATCCACTTAGACGGATTATCACCCTTTTCATGGAGTATATATATAAGTTTAGAGTAGGAGGAATTATAACAAATTTATCATAGAAATGAGATCACTAAAAAAGATATTAATTGCTTTTTGTCCTTTGTCTATTTTTGTAAGACTTAGCATGTCATGTAGGAGTGAGTGGTTGGTTGTGTAGTGGAACTGAGATCATATAGTGTGTTGATAAACTATTATCACCATTCATGATCTAATCACACTAAATAAGAGATTTTAACGAGTTTTTCTATACGAACGCTTATATGGGATTCTTGTGAATGGGAAAAATTAAGAGTACATTGATGTTCCAGAGGTTTTCAGCCTACCTCATTTATTTAGTTGCATTGCTTTTCCAATGTAGGTTGTTAGCCTGTTGCTCTTTTCATGCATGTGCTCTGCTGCTGGCCTCTACCTCCTTCAGGCTGCGGTACAAGTCACATACCAGATGATCACTGTGTGCGTGGCTGCACACAACATCAGCAGGCATTTGATGCTTCTGGCTTGGCTAACCCAGCGGTAGGGCGACAGTGGCAGCGATAGGATGCCGCTCTGCATCCACGGATTATCCATGAGTCAGGGACAACTGAATGAGAGCGCGTCTGGTTGAAGCAAGCGACAATCTGGTAGTAGCAGCTGGTGGTGAGTTTTTTCAGTTTTCCGCCTCTATTTGTAATTCTGGTCTAAACTGAGGATAAATATTGATTTACTAATTGAATTCCAGAATGATGTATTGTATAATGCATTCTAATTATTTGAATAAAGGTGAAATTTTGAGGCTTTCTAAGTTGGAAAAGCATGACATGTTAGATGCTTGCAAATGAATACATTAAGAATTCGGGAAACCAAAGATTAGGTAACCAGCCAGTAGAGAAGATCAGCCATAAGTCTAATTCTTATAGGAATCCAGCCAGTAGGCATTCTAATTATTCCTTTGGTGAAGTTCTCCAGCCAGTAGAGAAGATTAAACCAGTTATAAGTCTCATTACCTGTAAAGTTTTGCTGCCCGGTGATCAGTTTTTGCATGTCTATTACTTGCATATTTTGAAAAAAAATTGTCGTACAGCCCCCCCCTGAAGGAATACCTAATATTTTGTTGTGCAATCTATCCAGCCTTTGGTTACTACTCTCTTTGATTTTCGATACATTTTTTTTCTAATAGGGGCTAAGAAGTGCTGCTCTATATGGCAGTCCTTTTTATGTAAAACTGGATCAAGCGCAATGTTAAACGACTGTAAATTTGATGGTTCAGTTTCACATGCAATCAACCTATTTTTCCTTTGTATACATTATACTATATGGCCATGGCGTTTCTGCCTACAAAATACAAGGCTATTTGGTCAACAGAACATGTTGCAATGGGTTGAGCCAGGCACAGCGCGCCAAGGCATGTTTCCTATTTAGTATGAATAGTTGTCTTGCCCTTCGACATTGTTTGGATGAAATGCTTTGTATTGAGCACAGTTATGTTATATATAAGGCAATGCCACTCTTCTAACATAAATTTACTTTGTTTAATGATTGGACAATAAGTTGAGCCAAGCACCGACCGCCAAGGCGCATTTAGTATATATTCCCTCATTTCTCGTGAAGTCCCAGATCTAATGTTGCCTTGCTTTTGGTATATTTGATCATCTTACCCTTCCAGCATTGCCTGGACAAGCTGCTCTTGTACTAGACACACTTATGTACCAAGTTAATGCCATGGTTCTCATGTAACCTTACTGGATTGGACTGGTCCATTTTGAGCAATCACTTAAAATTTCCTTCACAATGGTTAATACGTTGTTTATGCACTTGTACACTAAGTTGATCCAGGCACCGCACGTCAAGGCGCGTGAGCATGAGATATTTGCACCTGTGCCTTTGTTCATAGAGACACGAAAGCGCAAAGGTCGTGACATGTAAGGATTTAATCAAGGAGACAACTCGGTCGAGCTATCAAGTATTAGGCTATAGCCTAATTAAGTAAGTTTAATATATCGCATTGTTTCTTGCTTGATCAAGAAATGCCACAACCTGATTATTGTATTTGTTATGTTACGATAGATTGTCTCGGCTAGCTTTTTGACTAAAGAATTTTGTAGTTTCTTGGACCAACTGCTATGTATGTACTAAATATGTATACCTTGCTTTTGGACTTAAGCCTTCTGTTGTTTCTTCAACGAATTGTATGCAATGGATGTGTATGTATCGATGCAATGCTTCTGATATAAACTTTGATATATTATAGTATTGATAAACACAACTACCTTATGTTGTTTTTTATATTTGCAATTATCGGATTGGATATAACTATATCCGGCAGCATTGCTGTCGGGTGCGGCAAGCCGCACTTCCTACCTAGTTAGTGACATTAGTATTACTTTTTAAGAAGAAGAAAAAGAAAAAGAAAGCTAAAATAAATATGCAGCGAATACACATATAATAATGCAACTTTAGGAGTCTAGTACAATTTACACGCATATTGTATAGTATTTTCGTGCATACATACACATAATAAAAGAAAAATGTATTTAATTAGCACAAAACAGTTAGTATTGGTTTTACCCTTAAAGAATAAAGAAATGAAAAAAATCCACATAATTAGCACAAAAAATGCACTTTTAGTGATTTGTAGAATAAATATATAAGAGTGAAGTTTCCATACTTTATCGTAATTTGTACATGCAGTATTTGCATGTATACATTTACACACTCAACATCCAAAAATACACGCAAAGAAAAAAAAATAAAACTCAGCTGAAAAATAAAAATGTAAAGGCATACACGTGCAGGAAAAAAACACAAGAAGAAGGCACGCACACACCAAAATACGGCCCAAGAAGGAAATTCACTAACCTGAAATAGTGTCAGTTGAATCCAAACAGGAAACAGCCGAGTACCACCAGCAATACGTGACAGAAAAAAATAGCAAAAATCTTAACGGACAATCCAAGGGTCAGCAAACCGACTGACCACGAAACCAATATTCAGCTGACTGAAATCTCTACCTAATCTTTACCTAATAATAAAGAAAACTAGATGACTCCCCGCGCGTTGCTGCGGACACCCTTGTATAACTTGCTGTAAATATTTGGTTTCCCACAAAAAATTGAATCATTGAAGTCTGCGATTCAGTTATTTCAAGGCCATATAAACGAAGGTACAACGATAGGCATGAAAAATACTTCAACTCAGATAGTGACCCGAATGGGTAGATCGGTAAAAGCCAATGCAATTTGCATCTACTATGTTGCAGAGTTGGGTCTCAATTGAAGCTGAAAGTCCTTCTACATGGCTGTAAGGCTAGAACATGAAAACTGAACCGGTGCAATTAAAGGCGTTAGCAATGCTCAAATAATATAATGTGTAACATCATAGGAGAAGGATGATAATCCACACCAAGCAAGAAGAGCACGGGTCAGAGCTGTATAAAAAGTGTATAGTTAGAAAGAAAACACCAATTAGTTCCTAATGGAAAAACTACAGTAGAGTGCGAACTTTAAATATAAATCCATGAAGAATACATAGAACAAAAAATTAGGGACATGATTTCCCATGTGCATTGCTGCAAGTAAAACAGTTGTTATGCAAATGTGCAAAGCTTGTATGAGAGAATCTAGAATATTTTGCTGTCAGTTCAAGATTCCAAGAAAAAAAAGAGAGTCTAGAACAGGCTAACGAAAAGGCGCCTATTACAGGACAAATCTCTTTATTGTCGATTAGTAGGCAGAGTTGTCCACACTACATGGGTATTACACAGTTTTATACTACATAAAATAGGAACTCATATATGTTTGCTACGATATAGTTGAAAGCACGCCATGTATCTCCTAGCACCTAGGTGGCTAGCTTGTAAAACTGGCATAACCAAAGAGAGGCCTTACTAAGAGATATAAACTGTAGACATGAACATCCTTTAAACAAAACTTTGCATTTTAAATTGGTTCATCCTGATTAGCATTTCGCACACAAGAAGGGATTTAGTAAATAATAAATTGAATCTTAGAGAAGTACCCTTTATCGGATTCAGCAGAAGTTGAAGACCGTCCCACTACGAAGTTTGCATCATAAACATCAATAACTTGGATACCTTCCTCTTATCATATCAAGAGCCTGAAAGAAACCAAGCTTATTGTAATAACTGGGAGAACACATTTAGTTTATGTTTACTGATGCTATTGCTACCTAAGAATTATAGCCTTGCACATGCCACTGATTTATTACAAAAGGCAAAAATATGACCAGCCAAGCCCCTCCTAAGATCGAGGCACCGATCCAAGGAAAGAAATAATAATGCAACATCTAAAAAAGAGAGGGACGTAGGATGTAGGAAATCAAGCTCCTCAAACTAACAACTATCCAAGTCTCAAAAGGTTGATGATTTGATTAGTAAGCAAACATAGAGCCGCAGCTAGCCATGCACTAATATCTGGAGGCGTATGTGCACAGCAAAGTAGAAGCAGGACATAATACTCCAAGCTCTGGAAAAAAATAACAATTATTTAGTGAGATGGACAAACTATACTCCAAAGATCTGAAAGCATTACGATTACATAGTAGATGGTACGGCTATAAGATGTGAGAGGCAAATGTTGTTACTTAAAACTCGTGGCTTGAGCTTGAGCGAGACAAAGTTGTCGACTTGCGCGAGGAAGAGGCAAAGGTCTCACACAGGGAGTCCGGACGTCGTCCGCGTCCGCACCTATCCACTGGATCAGAACGGCCGCCAATAGTATTCGTCATCTCATAGGTGAATGTATAAGCGCATTGATGCTCACCAGATTAAGTAATGTGCCAGCCCCGATGATGGAGTACCAGGGAAGTCATCTTCGCTGATGAAGCCTGACTCCTTGCCGCTCGTTGCCGCCGACGGCGGCCGAGGAGCAGAGCAACGCCACATAGATGCATCATAGGTTAGGCCTTCATCGACGATCTGCGATTCTTGGCGTCCAACGATGGAACGTTCCCGTCCTGTGTACCAACGCCCAGAGAGACGTCGGAGTCAAGACGGATCGGATGTAGGAGCTTCAGACTTAGAGCAGAGGAAGGCATGCATAGGCTGATTCTGATGTGCTCACGATCTGACTGGGCGACAAATCGCGCCCAGCCCACGTCCAAGGGCCCCAGAGTGGCATCGGAGGTGTGGAAGACCGGTGGTCCTTTGGCTGAGGGAACTTCATGCCGGAGCTACCTTGGACAGAATGAAGTCAGAAAATGGAGGAGCACGACGGCAGCGCGGACGCCGTCTCAAGGACCCAGGCACACAGCGCCAAGGTGTATTTTTCCCGAGAGAATCGTGGAAGCCGCGGAGATGAGCCGAACCGGGCAACCGGCGGTCGCGTGGGAGGAGCCGCCGCGTCGTACGTAGATGATTTTCCTTGGGAAGGGATAGGTGAGGGCTCGATGGGTTGTGATTAAAATGATTAGGTACTGTATCATAGGGAGGTGGAAACGAAAGGCATGGGGCAGCCGGTTGGGCTTCTCTTCTCTTTGCGTATTGGCAGTCTATAAGACCATGCATCTGTCTCTTAAATCTCTCATCGGTTATACAGAACGTGAAGATGAATCAATCCATTCTAAAGAGAAATTAAGTCGCATAATTAGTTGAAACAGAGAAATAAAAAATTGTTGGCGTGGCAAGATTGCTATTGGTAGTGGGAACTAAAATGCTGATGTGGCATGCATGTTGAGGTGGAGTGTGTGCATGTTGAGAGAATGCCTTGTAGTGGGGAGCAACTTCTTAAGAATGTAAGATTGGGTTTCTTGCCATCCGTCATGACATTTTTCAGAAAAGTCCCTTTACTTCAGAGAATTCAACCCGCAGTTCTATTTTAAGTTAAAACGAATCGTTTTTCCATATTGTACACAAAAGTCCCTGTGTTTTCTTGAAATCAACCCGCAGTCCGCATTTAAGTCATACCCGAACCGTTTTTTTTACATTTTTCGAAAACCCCCCTGATGTTTAAGGTAATTCATCTGCGGATCATATTTAAGTCAAATAAATGTTTTTTTAAATCATCCATATCTTTTAAACCGTAACCCCGATTTGAATATGTTATATATGAAATTTGATTAGAAAAATATGTAGAATATGAATATGACATTATTTTTACCTGTTAAGTATTTTTAAATATTATTTTGGAATATATGTAAGTCAAATAAATGATTTTCTAAATTATACGTATCTTTTAAACCATAACTTCGATTTTATCATATTGTACATGCAATTTTATTAAAAAATTATGTAGAATCCAAATATGATGTTAATTTTATCTGTTAAATATTTTTAAAATATTGTTTTGGAAGCAAACTTATAATTTATAGCGTAAAATCCGTTTTTTCTTTCGAACCGGTGGCGATCCGGATTGCAAATAAACACCACACTATAACCATATGGGAAAAAGAAAACATCGATAACTACACATGCATACCTTTGAAAAATGTCGCAGGGAAAAACAACAGATTTCTCAACGCGAGAGTGAGAGAGAGAGAGATAGAGGGAAAGAGAGACGCCTTAAGATTAACCATATTTAAACATATTTTTTTGCTTTGTTTTGTGTGAACACCGAGGCCATCGCCGGCGAGGGTGAGGAGGATAAGCGGAAACACAAATATAATTCCCCGCAAAAATAAAGGAGATGAACCTATTGCGGTCTTGAGTGATGATTGTTATGTTAAGAGCGTGTGTTATGTTTTCTCTCCCGTTGTAATGCACGGGCTTTTTTGCTAGTAATAATAAAGGACAAAAGCTTTCATAGTTCTTCATACGTTTATTATTGTTTTCGTAAGGTGAGGGATCGATCCAATCGGACCAAGCCTACCGATAGAGCCAGCCGATTCTATTTTGGTATGCTCCTTGATAAAAAGGCCAATGGGCTCAGTTCGAAAAAGGCCTCTCGGGCATGTTGTGGAGACCGCATGTGTCTCCTCTCAATCATCCAAAAAAAAAGTCTCTTTGTATCCTTCAAGGACTCATGCAAACTACCCATATGTGTTATTTACTTATTTACGATCGAGGCAGAGGCGTTAAAAAGTGGGTCGCGAAGGGTCAGGTCGATGGCAGCCTAGCATCGACGTCGTTGCCTGTGCAAGTCACCACAGTTGTGGTGTAGGAGGGGTGGCTGGAAGCTCTGCTCTCCAGTGCTTCGAGCATGGAAGATAAGAGGTCACTACTAGGAAAAGGCCTACTAATGGCGCACCTAATTTGGCCATTTTATGGCGCATTAGTGGTGCGCCATTAGTGCCACACCATTAGTATATTTTACTAATGGCGCACCTCTGGTGCGCCATTAGTATCTGGTATACTAATGGCGCACCTCAGATACGTCATTAGTATATACAACAGTGCGCCATTAGTATGCCTCCCAGGGGGCCATGTATACCCAGATGCTTTGGCATACTAATGACGCACAACAACAAGATACGTCATTAGTAACTTCGGCATAGTAATGGCGCACTGTTTAATGATGCGCCATTAGTATCCTTTGGCATACTAATGGCGCACTGTGATGTGATGCGCCATTAGTATGAATATTAGGTTTTTTTATTTTTTTATTTTCTGTTTTTTGCACAGGTTACAAAATGTATAATTGGACAGAATATAGACAGCACACATCAACAACAGATTCATAGAATACAATAGAAGATTAGTCTCTGAATACAATTCATCATATTAGTCTCCGAATACAATTCATCATATTAGTCTTCGAATTGAAAAGACCGAACAAAGATAAAACATTATATTACAAGTCTCGAGACCGCGAGTAGCGAGTTTGTCTTCACATTACAAGTCGATATCGATCATCTAAACTACCATCACATAGAAGAGAGCTGCGGTCATCACGATGAGCATCATCACGATGAAACTCGTCTTCATCCGGTTCCTCCAACGCTCCCTCCCCTCTCCCGCTAGATAGCGGGCATATCTAGATTCGGCCTCGGCCCTAGTGGTGTACCCTTTGTAACTGTTACCGCTGAATCGGTGAACCTGTCTCCGACACTCCTCCCAGTCGTCGTACACTCCGGGAACCTTACCCTTGTACACGACATACGACGGCATCGCTATGCACTAGCCAAACGAAACGTTAGTGCTAGACTTCTCGCCCCTCGTTGGTTACCCCAAGTGGAAGGTGTGAGATGTAGTGTTGCGGTAGTTTTTCCCTTGGCAAAGATACCAAGGATCGAATCCCCAGAGACTCCTAGGTTCAACAAGAAGGTGTCAACTGCTACGGCGCCAGATATTAGCAATCAACGTGGACCTGCACATAGATACAAATAACTTTGCTCCCAACGAGTACAGAGAGGTTGTCAATCCCTCCGGCCTTGTAGTTCACAAAGGATTAAACGCAAGTGATAGTAGTGATAGATATAATTGCAATAGTAAATAAAAGCGAAAAGTAAATAGCAGATGTGATCAATGATGGTAATATGGACCGGAGTCTCATGATGTTCACTAGTGATGTCTCTCTCCCAAAAGACGATAAAACAGCTATGTGAGGTAAACGAATTACAGCTAGGCACTTGACATGACCATGTGCGCAAACCAATGCTGACTACATTGCAGGAAAGGTTGAGGTTCAAAGCATGGGCGGTACGCCAAAGTAAGTAGACCGAAATCAATCAATATCTACTAGTAATCATCCACCTTGAGATATCTATCCAGAACATCTCGCTGGTATTAAGTTGCGAGTCCCACCCATAGTGTAAACTCAATGCAACAGACAACTGCATTAAAAGAACTTTGCGTAAAGTAAACAATCCTTGCACCCGCGGGCACAAGCACCGTTGTTTTCCCCCTTGTGGCAACAGCACATCCCCTAGACTCATGTTTCTGTCACTCAAACTAGTCATCGAGGGGCATGAACCCACAATCTAGCATAACGTTCCCTATTGGAGTCACTACCTATTACTTGGCCAAAGCAATAAATAACAACGGAGAACATGCAAGAATTACTTACGAACATAAATATAAAAGAGGTAGATCAAATATATTACTCAAGCACAATCTGAACATAATCTCATAATCCATCGGATCCCAGCAAACTCATCATAGCAACAGCATAAGGATTACATATGTGCCTCGATCATGTAGGGCAGCTCATGAGGACTAATTAGTGAAGCACAAGAACGGGAGGAGAACATCACATAGCTACTGTTCATGGACTCATGGTCCAAGGGAGACTACTCACAACTCATCCGAGAGGCGTCCATGGTGGTGGAGAGGCTCCCGGTGGTGATCCTCCCCTCCGGCAGGGTGCCGGGAAGAGTTCTCCTGGTGCCCTCGATCTTGGAAGCGGCAGCGGCGGCGGAACAGAGATGAGATCGTGAAAAAGAGTTCCTCCCTCGAGGGTTTCGGGAGACGCTTTAAATATATGCCAAAGGGGGGCATCGGAGGAGCCTCGGGGGGCCTAGGCGCCCCCCCGGCGCGGCCCGGGGGGGGCGCGCCGCCAGGGCGCCTGGAGCCCTGGTGCCCCCCCGGCTGTCCTTCGGGCGCACGGTAGTTTCTGGAACGCTGATTTTTTATATAATTTTTCTGGATTTTTCCTGACAGTTCTCGTAATGTGAAAACCTGAAATACAAAAACAGCCGAAAACAAAAACTGGCACTGGGGTGCACTGAGTTAATAGGTTAGTCCAAATATGATCAAAAGTGTATGGAAGTGTATAAATATCATAGCAATATCACCCAAAAGAGGCATGGAGCAAGCAGAAATTATAGATACGTTTTGGACGTATCAACATCCCCAAGCTTAATTCCTGCTCGTCCTCGAGTAGGTAAATGATAACAAGAATAATTTCTGTGGTGACATGCTATTAACCATATAGGACTTTTTCATAGTCATATGACAAAAGCTTACTGAGACAATGGATCTATAGTAATTAAGTTGCCTCATGAGAAAATCACAAAGGACTGAAAGTTTTACAATATGATACTGAAACATCAAATAGATTTGCAATGAACATGATGTGCAAATATGATAAAGTGATATCTAGCTTGCCCCCTTTAGTGAAGCAAAACATAAATGCAGGGGCACCTCCAAGGTTTAAGTGATGACTAGATACAATGATTTCAGAATAAACGATATCACAATCATGCAAAAGACAATGCTACTTTGGGACAATGCACATTACACTCAGAATGACAATCATGCTCTCAGTAGTTGGTGCTTTTAAAAGAAGGTGGAGACTCTCGAACCGTGGCTTTTGTTGACAAGGTTGAAAACCTGTAGTCGGAAACTAAGACAAAACATGTACCAGAGCTCTTGGCTTTAAAACAGAGGTAATAATTTATTTTAGATCATGCATGTTTCGTCAACGAATGCTAGCAGACAACTCAATCACTTCTTGAGATGGACAAGTTTCGAGGAACGCTCCCGAATGAGGACGATCACATCCTCTTAATCTCCTTTGTTTATCACTGCCAAAGTTTTCTGATTTCTCATGAACAAAGCGTGAAGGAGGGTTTGTTTGTTATATTATCTTTTTGAGCCGGGCGCACTCAATGCCAGTTCCTTCTCGTATTATGGGTTTGCACATCATACATGCAATCCCGGGGTGAAGCTTGTCCAAATTAAAAAGGTCATGAATTAACCACTACTTCCTCATGAACTTACAACAGAGGCACAAAATAAGAATGCTTTTTCTTTGAATAATTTCGAGATGGCACATGCAAGTCTCCGTTAGGAATGGCAGGTAAATACCATGTAGGAAGGTATGGTGGACTCATATGGCATAACTGGATTAAAGGATGTGGATGCACAAGCAGTCAGTCCGCTTAGTACAGGCGAAGGTTAGCAAAAGACTGGGAACGACCAACTAAGAGAGCAATGACGGTCATAATCATCCAGAGCGACAAAGCAACATTGAATCAGGCATGGAAGTTATATCGCTACTCAGAAATAAAAGATCATCAAGGCTTGACAGACTTTCTTTACAGTCTTAAATATGCGTGAGCATACGCCAAGTCAATCAAAATAAATTCTTGAAGGAAGATATTACTAAACCATACCACATAATAGGCAAACAAATCATGTTGGTACTCCAATAACACATTGGGAACCCCCCAGTTATTTGAGACTAACCATAAGAAAACATGAACTACTAAGCGCCATCATGCACGTAGCATCTTTATCATAGACATATCAACCAATGCAACGGAAGCAAACTCTCTTAATAAGGTGAGCATGGTAATTAAAGAGAGTTCAAGCAACCAACTAAACAAAAGCTCTTTGAAAAGATAAGCATGAAAGCTAAGAGCTGAACATGATAGTAGCTATTAAAAGACAAAGAACACACACAGCAAGGATAGACATGAAAATTCTATGTTATATTCTAGGTAGAAGTGGAGCGTGTTTCTCTCCCACATAAAGAAAGCTGAGTTCCGACTCGTTATGAAAAACTAAAGAAAACTAAAAGCAAGACGCTCCAAGCATAGCACATAACACATGAAGTGATTAAAATATAGTGGAACGAAAGACGAACTGATAATGTTGATGGAGAAGGGGATGCACGGGGGCATCCCCAAGCTTAGACGCTTGAGTCTCCTTGAATATTTCTTGGGGGTGCATGGGGGGCCAAGCTTGAGCGCTTGACACTCCTGAATCTTTTTATAATCTTCCCTCGCACACTTGAAAACTCCCTTCATACATAACTTATCATAATTTGATTAGCGAGGTTAGTACCCATAATAAAATAATTATACCTTGCTGGAAATAAAGATATTCTTGAAGGTCTACTGTTTATCAAGATTGCCAAAAGGTTTTTGCAAAGAAAAAGCAAGCTCTTGGTTTGCAAAATGAAGGAAAAGCAAAACAGGACAGAATCTGTGAAAAACAGAACAGCAGGTAGTAATTGATTTGTTCGGGGCACTTCTGCCACTCCAATCAAAAAACTCAGAACAGACGCACGAAAGACAATTATATAGAGCACGCTGTCGAAACAATTCAGACCAAAAAGATGATCTGGTGATTTTATACGAATTTTTCTATCCAAGGACAGAATCTGTTTCCTGGACAGCGCCTCACAACTTTTGAACTTTCTAGCAATCAGAGGCTACACTTGGCACAAATTTTGAAAAATAAAGATACAATGATGATGCTACAGTAGTAAACAACATCATGACACAACAAAAGCAAAACAAATTTATTCATGTGGGCTGCCTCCCAAAAGCGCTTTCTTTTATGCCTTTAAGCTAGGCATAATGCATATAGATCAAGTTTTATCAAGAGTAAAAGAATAGCTAGCCCGTACAACGGACTCAAAAGGTAACTTGATCTTCTTTCTAGGGAAGTGTTCCATCCCTTTCTTGAGAGGAAACTGAAATTTTATATTCCCCTCTTTCATGTCAATGATAGCACCAACGGTGCGTAAAAAGGGACGTCCCAAAATAATTGGACAAGAAGGATCACATTCAATATCCATAATAGTAAAATCAACGGGAACATAATTATCATTGACAACGATAAGAACATCGTCGATCCTCCCCAAAGGTTTCTTTATGGAAGAATCAACGAGACGAACACCAAAAGAACAAGAATCATAAGGTTTCAATTTAAGCATATCATATATTCTTTTGGGCATAACAGAGGTACTAGCTCCAACATCACATAATGCATAGCAAGAGAAGTCATTCAATTTAATTTTTATCATAGGATCCCAACCATCTTCTAGCTTTCTAGGTATTGAGGCTTCTACTCTAAGTTTCTCCTCCCTAGCTTTGATGAGAGCATTAGTGATATGCTCTGTGAAGGCAAGGTTAAGCGTGCTAGTGCGGGGATCTCTAGACATCTTGTGAAGGAAATCAATAACTTCGGTAAGAGTGCAATTATCAAAATCAAGGTCACTAGCATCAAGTAAAGTGGTAGTGGTGTCCTTTAGGTTCACCTGTTTGGTAGTTTCTATAGTCATAGCATCACCATCAATAGGTCCAATGGGACCAGTAGTACATTGGGTGCTAAGAGTTTGGATATCCTCAACAACTTGGATAGTAGTAACAGTGTGGTGGGTAGGAAGGCTCTTAATTCTATCCTCTTCCTCCCTTTCTCTAGCCCATCTTTCTTTAAGTTTAGCCATCATCCTAATATTTTTATTAATTTGCACTTGAGTAGCATTAATAGGAGTGACCTTCCTCTCCTCAAGAGGAGAAGTTTTAATTTTAAGCAATTTTATCTCATTGGCTAAATGGTCTACCTTCAAAGAGAGATCATCTAGTTTATGTAGTTTTTCTTCTACACTCTTGTTAAAGGCTTTTTGGGTAGTGATGAAATCTTTAAGCATAATCTCTAGTTCGGTAGTGGAGTTCTTGGTACTAGGATAAGCACTGTTGTTCCCATAAGAATTAGAGGGGAACGGTCTAG
The DNA here is from genome assembly GCA_902687465.1 of Secale cereale. Taxonomy (NCBI): domain Eukaryota; kingdom Viridiplantae; phylum Streptophyta; class Magnoliopsida; order Poales; family Poaceae; genus Secale; species Secale cereale. The sequence goes on from LR738712.1 coordinate 742,623,674, forward strand.
GATTGCTACCAAAATTACTCCTATAAGCATTGTTATTAAAATTGTTTCTAGAGATAAAGTTCACATCTACTTGTTCTTGAGCAATCAAAGAATTTAAATGAACATCACGAGGATCAAAAGAGGATTGCTTCGAAAGTAGAGACATGATCAAGTCAACTTTTTCATTAAGGGAGGAAATTTCCTCGACAGAGTTTACCTTCCTACCTGTTGGAGCGCGTTCGGTGTGCCATTGGGAATAGTTGGTCATCATCTCATCAAGAAGCTTTGTGGCAGCACCAAGTGTAGTTGACATAAAGGTTCCTCCCGCGGCCGAATCTAACAAGTTCCGCGAGGTAAAGTTCAAGCCTGCATAAAAAGTTTGGATAACCATCCAAGTAGTCAAACCATGAGTAGGGCAGTTCTTGATAAGAGATTTCATACGTTCCCAAGCTTGGGCAACGTGTTCATTATCCAATTGTTTAAAATTCATTATGTTACTTCTCAGTTGGATAATTTTAGCAGGTGGATAGTATTTTCCAATAAAAGCATCTTTGCACTTGTCCCATGAATCTATGCTATTTCTTGGCAAAGACTGAAACCAAATTTTAGCTCCTCCTCTCAAGGAGAAAGGAAAAAGCTTAAGCTTAACAATATTACCATCTATTTCTTGGTACTTTTGCATATCACAAAGTTCAACAAAGTTGTTCAAGTGTAAAGCAGCAGCATCTCCAGCACCGGAGAATTGATCTTTCATAACTAGATTCAGTAAAGCAGGTTTAATTTCATATGAAGGTGCTGAAGTGGCAGGTGTAGTGATAGGTGTGCTGATAAAGTCATCGTTGTTGTGACTAGTGAAGTCACACAACTTGGTGTTCTCGGTGGAACCCATAGTAGCAAGCAAGCAAGATAACTATTTTTGTGATTTTCAATAAAAGATACTATAGCAAAAACTGAAATGTAAACTAACAAGACTAAAAGCAAAGGTAAAAGATAGCATGCAACTCCCCTATCTTGAAGAGTGGAGTCCCCGGCAACGGCGCCAGAAAAACTCTTGCTAGGCTTCTCGCCCCTCGTTGGTTACCCCAAGTGGAAGGTGTGAGATGTAGTGTTGCGGAAGTTTTTCCCTTGGCAAAGATACCAAGGATCGAATCCCCAGAGACTCCTAGGTTCAACAAGAAGGTGTCAACTGCTACGGCGCCAGATATTAGCAATCAACGTGGACCTGCACACAGATACAAATAACTTTGCTCCCAACGAGTACAGAGAGGTTGTCAATCCCTCCGGCCTTGTAGTTCACAAAGGATTAAACGCAAGTGATAGTAGTGATAGATATAATTGCAATAGTAAATAAAAGCGAAAAGTAAATAGCGGATGTGATCAATGATGGTAATATGGACCGAGTCTCATGATGTTCACTAGTGATGTCGCTCTCCCAACAGACGATAAAACAACTATGTGAGGTAAACGAATTACAGCTGGTCAATTGACAGGACCATGTGCGCAAACCAATGCTGACTACATTGCAAGAAAGGTTGAGGTTCAAAGCATGGGCGGTACGCCAAAGTAAGTAGACCGAAATCCATCAATATCTACTACTAATCATCCACCTTGAGATATCTATCCAGAACATCTCGCTGGTATTAAGTTGTGAGTCCCACCCATAGTGTAAACTCAATGCAACAGACAACTGCATTAAAAGAACTTTGCGTAAAGTAAACAATCCTTGCACCCGCGGGCACAAGCACCGTTGTTTCCCCCCTTGTGGCAATAGCACATCCCCTAGACTCATGTTTCTGTCACTCAAACTAGTCCTCGAGGAGCATGAACCCACAATCAAGCATAGCGTTCCCTCTTGGAGTCACTACCTATTACTTGGCCAAAGCAATAAATAACAACGGAGAACATGCAAGAATTACTTACGAACATAAATATAAAAGAGGTAGATCAAATATATTACTCAAGCACAATCTGAACATAATCTCATAATCCATCGGATCCCAGCAAACTCATCATAGCAACAGCATAAGGATTACATATGTGCCTCGATCATGTAGGGCAGCTCACGAGGACTAATTAGTGAAGCACAAGAACGGGAGGAGAACATCACATAGCTACTGGTCATGGACTCATGGTCCAAGGGAGACTACTCACAACTCATCCGGGAGGCGTCCATGGTGGTGGAGAGGCTCCCGGTGGTGATCCTCCCCTCCGGCAGGGTGCCGGGAAGAGTTCTCCTGGTGCTCCCGATCTTGGAAGCGGCGGCGGCGGCAGAACAGAGATGAGATCGCGAAAAAGAGTTCCTTCCTCGAGGGTTTCGGGAGACGCTTTAAATATATGCCAAAGGGGGGTATCGGAGGAGCCTCGGGGGGCCCAGGCGCCCCCCCCGGCGCGACCTAGGGGGGGGGGGGCGCCGCCAGGGCGCCTGGAGCCCTGGTGGCCCCCCGGCTGTCCTTCGGGTGCACGGTAGTTTCTGGAACGCTGATTTTTTATATAATTTTTCTGGATTTTTCCTGTCAGTTCTCGTAATGTGAAAACCTGAAATACAAAAACAACCGAAAACAGAAACTGGCACTGGGGTGCACTGAGTTAATAGGTTAGTACAAATATGATCAAAAGTGTATGGAAGTGTATAAATATCATAGCAATATCACCCAAAAGAGGCATGGAGCAAGCAGAAATTATAGATACGTTTTGGACGTATCAGTTAGTACCAATTCACAGACAATACATAAGCAATATATAAGTATGCAACAGAATGATCGGAAGAGAAAAGCAAGACATTAATAGCATCGATTACATCTAAGTTGAACGACTCTCGAAACCAAAGAGACATACTACAAGTTCATTAAAGTTTAATTACAACATGTGCCAATCGATGTTTCAGAACTAGACACAGCATCACTGCTTTCGACTCGACTCAAGGGACCGGAGCGTGGATGAAGCCGCCGTCTATCGTGGGAGTCATGAAATCACGGGCGTTGTCAGCCTGCATTTGTAGCATTGTGTCGATGTCACTGTTGGACGGTTGATTTCTGAGGTAGAACTGCCCCGAGGTACGAAGCACATCTTGATGGATGATTTCCGCAAACTCCGACTGGATGCGAAAGAATTCTTATCTGATGTCCGCGTCCTGGATTGCCGACACGCTCGCGGCCCAATCTTTGAGTTTACTCGGTAGCAGAAGTTGATGATGGTCCCGTACGATCGCCCGCATGTGATGGATGGCGTAGTAGGCACCCTTCTGACCGCCAGGCGGCTGCTTGACGCAGCAGAACGTCATATTGTGGGAGAACACGTGCTTGCCGTACTTACGAATAGGCCTGGTGAAGGTGCCTCCAGATTTGGCATAGCCGGGGAGAACATCATCAAGAACCTTCTTGACATTTGTGTAGTCTACGTTCGACTGACGGTCCGGGTCGAAATACGTGGCCATGGAATATTTGGGGCTTAGGAGGATGAGCGTGCAATGTGTGTCACTGCAGAAAACACGGAATGTTAAAAGAAAAACGATCGAAATCTAAGAATTCATATGTTACGGGGCGGTTGAGGGGAGGACTTACTCGGGAAAGTAAGGCACGAGGAAGTTATCTTTATCTCGGTTTGCCAGAATGACGCCTTCGAGGTAAGAACTCGCGACTTGCCGGTCCCCAGCGCTGCCCAAGATCTTGGCACGCATGTAGAAGGGGTCGACTATCACGATGTCCGGGGTCTTGTCGCGAATGATCCACATCTCCATACTCAGCGAAAATAGCCGAACGAAGGTGTAGTGCAGTGGATGAAGGTTCAACATAGCGTGGATGTCATCAAACCGCAGGACGATCGTACCCCCGATGGAGTTATCCACAAAGCCCTTGCCCTCTGGCACCTTGGCCGCGAAAACCGGTTATGCCACATCCTTCTCTCTGAGACGCCGCTTCTCCAAAGAAAGAACACTGTCATGCAGACTCCGCATATCATCTGTTGCAGCATCGAGCATATTTCTCGGTAGCATCGGCCTACCCGCCACATGCATTCTCCTCATTACATCCTCAGGTGAAGGTGGCCCGTCCTGAGCACGGATCGTACTCGGTGCCGGCTGGCTCGCACCCTTGTTAGTCTTTCTTTTGCGTGCCTTCTTCTTCTCCTATAATGGGACCGAGTTCTGCTCACAGACCGCCTTCTTGAGTGTGTTGGGGCTGACAATATTTCGCACCTCGCCTATCTGAGGCTCGGTGAAGTTGGCAGCTGGAGGCGTCTCCTGAGAGCTGAATGGCAGACGACGCCTGTTGCAACTTGGCTTCTCCGCGGTACCAGCTAGATCGCGCATGTCTTTTGTTGGGTTGGGTTCTTGAGAAGGAGGCCCCATGAAGTCGCCACCGTACCCATGATCGGCAAAGTACTGATCGACGTTGTCAAATGTATCATCGTCGTCGTCGTTCTGATCCTGTGCCATATGCATGTTTGGATCCAGTGTCATAGGGATGTCCGGCACCGTTGCGGCGGTCTTGCCATGGGGCCGACTTGGCGCCGGCACGACTGGTGGTGTTGTCTTTGGGGTGGTGTCCCCCGCCCCCAAACGAATCTGGCTCTTCGGCCAAAGCAGGGGCCAGCTCAGGCAGGCGCTGAGGGTCATCACGTCATCATCGTCGGCCCCGACGTTGTCGAATCATAGGTAACAACTCGTCGCAGCTTGGCAGCACCCGAACTAGTTGAACCCTAAACAAGTTGGGTGGCATCTGGGTACCGTGGAACAAGGGGTTGCCCGGTTGAACGATTTTGCCCTTGGCGACATCGACCAACTCGTTGTTCACGAAGTGCAGGAGAGTGCACGGAACGTCGGCGGCGCCCTGCGAAAACATGTAGGGCGTCAGGGATGCCCAGTCAAAGGCAAGGAGGTGAAGTCCTCGGCCGAGAGAGGCTTAATTAGTTACCGTTATGATGGCGTCGAGCTTGGCTAATGTCGAGGCACCGCCAACGGCGGGCGTGCAGTTGACGGAGGGGCCGCTTGCTGCAGAGGTGCCGGCCGGCGTACACCCGGGTGCATTAAGCTCCCGTGCCGGCGTCGGAGACACCAATGCCGCCTTCGCCGAAGACACCAATGGCCCTGCCATCGCGTTCTGCGAGTTGCTGGCCGTGAAGCTAGGAATCGGGGGCGGCCCCTGTTGGCCACCCGCAATCCACGCACTCAACCCCTCGATCAAGGTAGGCACAATGGCGGTGATCGTCGCTCCGAGCTGTTGTTGTACTTGCTCTTGGACAATCTCCGGAATCCGCGCCACATGTGCCTTGAGTTCTTGAACCTTGCGCGCCTGACTTTCCGAGCTGGTCTTTTTCTTCTTTCGCGCACCAGCGTTATAGTATGACGACCATTTTGTCGACAAGCCTTTGCCGGCCACACGACTAGCTGACATCGGCTTACTAAGCTTATCCTTGTTCTTTATTACATTCAACGCCCTATTTAGAGTCGTGTCCCAAGGGTTGCTCTTAGTCGACCCCGCGCTACTGCTTTCAGTCGCCTGCGGAAGGAATGTGAACCATTTAGGAATTTGGCTTCATTAATTAGAATGCAACCATATGGAGCTAATTACGCGGGGGTGTATTCCTTACCAGAACAAGCTCAAGCGCCCTGGTCTTCGGATCCGTGGTAAGCTCCTTTATTTTCGGGTCCTTCTTGTACCGGGCCCTGACAAAGTTCCTGGTCTGCTTGTCACCGTATTTATCGAAGAGGGACGGTAGGCCTTTCTTGGCACGGTCCGCCTCCTCCTTGTCCCATATAGGCTCCGCCACTCTACAACCGCCGGGACCGAGTGTGTGTTCCCCTAAGTTCAGCTCCCACATTTCTTTCCCCCACTGACTTGATTCGGAGTTTACGGTGCTCGAGCAATTGATCTTGAAGTCATTGTAGTCATCTTCGGTGATCGAAGGATTTTTCTCCTTGATCTTCTCATAACTCTCACCTTTCTCGATCATTCTCTTCACATTGATTTTCCAAGTAGACAGGGCCTTGCTCATCTTCGTGAGGGCAGCATTGTTCACTTTATTCCCTTTGAGGCTTGTGTTTTCAAATTCAGCGGGGAACTTGTATCGTTCGTGCAGCTTCGTGAAGAGGAGGTTGCGCAAATTCCCTCGGTCAGGATGCCTCAGGTTCTCGGTGTTGATGGAGATGGCGCTGCGGAGAATGCACCCGAGCTGAAGCGAGTACCCCTTGACTATTCGTTCGGGCGCCGTTGGATTCCCATCGGAGTCCACTTCAGTAACTTCCTCCTTGAGGGTGCGGAGCACGGTCGGGCGCCGGTCCTTCCGTTGCCTCTTCGGTTGGCTGCCATCTGTGCATGCGCCGCCATCATCAGTGGTGGCATCCTCGGCGACACCATCAGTGGTGGCATCAGTGGGGTCATCCTCGGCGGTACCATCAGTGGTCTCAGGATCGGTGGGGAAGGTGGCGTCTGATACGTCCAAAACGTATCTATAATTTCTGCTTGCTCCATGCCCTTTTTGTGTGATATTGCTATGATATTTATGCACTTCAATACACTTTTTGATCATATTTGGACTAACCTACTAATGGTTGCAAAAGTGCACAATGTTCTTGTTTTACACTTTATTGTGTAGGAATTACTTGGAAATTGACAAAAACGCAAAAGGAGTCGTATTGGAGTAGGACTCTGACTTTCCTGAAATCTGTCTGAGAACGTTTTTTAAAGATGGTCACGTTCCGGCCCGAAGACTACGTCAAACGGAAAAAGTCTAGTTGCGAAAGTTGTGGGGAATTTCTAGGCGATGCTTCTGGATATACAATTCGTCCAAATCGGAGTCCGGAGGGCCGAGTTTAGCCCGTTTTACTGAGGCCCAAAATCTGATGACGGGAATCCGAGAGTCTATATAAAGAGAGAAAACCTAGGTCACCAAGGGCCACGAATTTTCCTCCTCCCGAGCCGCCGTCTTGGAGGGGAGGACCAGCACCATTGCAGCACCATCCACAAGGAAGAAGGGGGGCCAAGGAGCCGCTGCCCCTAGGGCCGCCGCCGCCCCCAAGGGCCGCCGCCGTCTCTTCCTCGCCGCCGCCGCCTCCGTGGCCGCCGCCGGCCCCCGCCTCCTCGCGGGGCTGCACCTCTCCATCAACACCATCATCAACCTCCTCCTCACCATGTTCATGTGTGAGTAGTCTTCTCCGGGGCCGAGGGCTCGTATGTGTAGCTATGTGGTTATCTCTCTCTCCCATGATGTGATTTTCGTTGTGATCATAGGCTATGTTAATCTAGGGTGATCCCATGATATTTCCCCTTTCTCTATGTATTGGATTGATGTACTCACTTGTCTTTATCTAGTATAATCCCGAGACCAAGGTGACAGCGTTCTATTGGACATGGATTAGAAAAATATTTTCATGAGTGATTTCCTCTCTTGTGTGTTGATTGAAGATTGAGAGTCTCTTGGTGCTTGTCTTTGACTATCCTTTAGATATGTTGTGGTGATTGTGGGACTCTCTTTGGATGGCCGCGGTGACATTGGGAAATCCTTAGATTGAGAACTACGAACTTTGAGGTGTGCTTTTGTAGCCCTACATAATTCTCGTCCTCTCTTGACCACGAAGGAATGACCTCCGGGTGCGTCTCCATTGCATGTTTTATGGGAAATATCATGTGATTCGATTATGTTAATGTTGTTGGGAGTTGTCACTAGTGAAAGTATGATCCCTAGGCCTTGTTTCCACCATTGCAATACCATTTATGCTCACGTTTACCACTTGTTTGCTTGCTGCACTTTTTATTACAGATTTATATTACTTTGTTTTGCCATCCATATCACTTGCCATTTAACATCTCTTCGCCGAACTAGTGCACCTATACATCTGACAAGTGTATTAGGTGTGTTGGGGACACAAGAGACTTCTTGTATCTTAGTTGCAGGGTTGCTTGAGAGAGACCATCTTCAACCTCTACTTCCCTGAGTTCGATAAACCTTAGGTCATCCACTTGAGGGAAATTGCTGCTGTCCTACAAACCTCTGCGCTTGGAGGCCCAACATAGTCTACAAGAGTAGAAGCGTCTGTAGACATCAGCGTCCTCATACAAGTGAGGTTGTTCCTCCATCTCCTGGGACAGCTCCCATAATGCCTTGCCGCCCGAACCCCCGACCTCATCGTTGTTGGCCATGTTTCTCTCTAAATAGGAACAAAGTTTGGTCAAAAAGTTGGTTATTGTCAAGGAACAAGATCATGGTCTCATCGTTTAGGGTTTGTCGACACTGAGGCATCCTAAAAGCTAAGCTTTTATCATTGAGGGTTTTTCAACGCCGAGGCACCCTAAAATCCTAAGCTTTCATTATATCGGTTTTTATCGACACCGAGGCACCCTAAAAGCCAAGGTTTTATAATTTATGGTTTGTCGACACCGAGGCATCCTAAAAGCTAAGATGGGAAGGAGAATTCTAAGTTGGGCCTAATCACTTGGCTCTATTGCCGCCTATGGTTTAATGCAGCTAGAATAAAGGGGCACTTGATCCTACTTAATTAACTACTAAGATACCCCGGCCCATGCATTAGTCACAAGTACCCCATATGTCCTATTTTTAGCAAAGTCATGCTAAAATTCACAGAAAATTTCAGCATGACCTTTGCTGAAAATAGGACATATGGAGTACCCGAATTTACTGGAACGGAAGTTAATCGACATTCCAGCAAACTCAAGGGCCTCTCGGGTGGACAAGGCAAAAAAGGCCTCCATCACAACATGGAAAATACATTGGCATGTGAAGAGGTGAAACAATATATGCATCTCCAAGCAGTATCATTCAACATTTTGGACAAACCACTACAAGCAATACTGAATCAGATACAAGAAGAATGTGAGAAAATGCAGACAAATACTAACAGATTGAGGTGCTGTGCTATTAACATTTCAAGTCAAAACCTTTTCTGGTTAGTAAGTGTTTCTTGAGCATATGTATGTAGTAAGTGTTTTTGCTCTCAGTGTTTCAGAACACATATTTTAGCTACCTAGTACCAGTGCTATTACCCAGCAGTTAATTAGCTTTTGCTTTTGCTCTTCAGTGCCAAATTCTAGCTAGTACCAGCAAATTAACATCTAGCAGCAATCATTTTCAAATATATATACACTGGACATTTTTATATTAACCTAAGGAAAAATGAACTAGCAGTACTAGCAGTTGTTTTTCTTCTTCATTAACTGTACTAGCAGTTTTCTTCTTCTTCATTAACTGTATTAGCTATTTACTTGCAGTACTAGCACTTGGATCATATGCTAATGCTACAATGATACATCATCATTCTGGGTAATATTAAACCCAAGCAACTTTATAATCAACCCAAGATACATCAACTACTGCACTGTCATGCCTAATAAAAACAGTCATGCCAGCATATAGTATATAAATCTGAATTTGTGTTTACAAGAAGAGTGCCCATTGCAATGTAAACCTGAGAACACAACTCACCTCAAGTGCAGGATATAGCAGACACCTACTTCTTCAGTCAAGTGCAGTAAAAGACCGTTTGCAGAACCTGTTTAGTCAGAGTTGAACATTAGAATCCATACTATGCTCTACTATGCTTGTAAAGGAACACTATGACCTCCCTACCATTTGAGTAAGCTAAAGCTTGGCTTCAACTACTGACATCACCAATTAAAATTCAGATAAAGAGTAAGGTCCTAGAACTCAATAATTATGCATGCATATTTAAGTGGAGGAAACTCCAAGCTTGTGTCCAAGGTTATCTATCTCCACGTTTACATAAGTAAGATCATGCAAATAGCAAAACTCTGCTCTTCAAAGATGCTGGACTCCAACCTTTCAGTACATTGGTAAAGCAGTCATCATACATATGCCTTCTAAATCTTCCATGCTTCTAAATGAAGGTCAAAATAGAATAATGCACACATCATCGACACAATAATTATAATGGGAAAACTAAATGCACACAGCAAATTCACAGACGAATGAAACTAAATGTTTACAAACTAGAATCACCCGGGTGAGAAGCAAAAAATTGTACTGGCTTCACAGGTAGCACTACTTGGAAATACGAAAAATTGAAAAATAAAATAAAAAGAAAAATAGCCACCAAATGGGGACTACGGGAAGATGAAAAGATGAGAACTCTACATAACTAATATTGGTATGACAGATAGAAAACTGAGAATGGATAAAAAAAATAAGCATGGCAGCAGGACACTGATGCATCTTCTATGTCGCCAACTTTCAAAATAGAACCGGAATTCTGTTGATAAATGGAAGCATTTTTATAGTCCCTCGAAACAAAATAATCACAATACAGAAGCACCTAGGTAAGAAGCTAGAAAATAATACCATGGGTGCATTATGAGTGTTAGTTGGGAGCATGAAACTTCAATTACAGAATCTGTGCCAATACTGAGAATGGATAAAAAAACTAAGCATGGCAGCAAGACATGAGTGTTATTGTGCCGCCCCCTTCAATAACAGCAATGACCTAGATGGCTTAAGTTGCATCCAAGGCGATGTATCGAAAGCTGAGTGTCTCCTGTGTCCTCGCATGATCTGTACTAGCAATACATGGTTTAAATAAGCAATAAAATACTACAAGAGGAAGTCATAGCTGCAAAATTTGTATGGGCTGCAAAATTTGTATGTGCTCCTCCCTCTCTCTCTCTCTCTGGTAACTAACTAAATAAATTGACCACAAAATAAGTGGACTTGTTCATCTACACCATGGACGTAAAACCGACGCTCCATCTTTCAAGATTAATAAACAAGCCTTGATTTGCATGCGCCCATAACTATCATTCCAGTGCGGTGGTCTGTTTGCTTGTCATTCCAGTGCCATTTCTAGTCATTTCACATTGGCCCTAAAAATGTCTCATTTTCTATCAAATCAACTTTCATTTGAGGAATGCCAAAAAATAGCCAAGGTGGATTACACTGTGCTCAATTGTTCTTCAGTGAAGGCTTTCTATTACTTCTTAGAACAACACAGGTTTTCTATTACTTGTTAGAACAAAGTCATCTTTTATCTTATTTCTAATCCCATGTTGAAAGCATTCTCTTGTTTGATGTTGATGATGGGCATGGTCAGTCTCTTTTATCTTATTTCTAAGCCCATGTTTGTTTCTCCAGGATTTCCAAACCAATGTTTTCTCCTGCATCCATCCATCCATCTCCTTTGCATACATAACAAAACAGAGCACACATGCAATGCATCAGCCATCCAAAGAGAATGCACAAAACGGGCGGAGATGATTTTATTTGGTCACAACCTTAGTCGATCAAACCATAAAAAAACATGGATTCACACTCCAAATCACATCACTACCATGCTAATGAGAGAGAGAAGATGGGAGTGGAAGGGGATGGGGAGAAGGCCAAACCTTGAGGAGGACGGATCCTTCGTCGACGGCGACCGTGGGAGCGGAGGAGCGGAGGAGAGGAGGAGCAGAAGACCGTGGAAGACGGGCGGCGGCGAGCGCTAGGGCTCGGGGGCGCGACGCCGGGGCTCCATGAGAAGGCGGCGCGCGTCGGGGACGGGGAGGCAGCGTCGAAGCGGGCCGGGGGGCGCCTGGCCTCGGAGTTGCGCGGGGAGGGCGGCGTCGGGGTTGCACGGGGAAGGCGGCGTCGGCGCCGGAGTTGCGCGGGGAGGGCGGCGTCGAGAGAGAGTAGAGGGGAAGGGGATCGAGGGCAGAGAGAGGGGATAGGTTAATTTGGGCCGGGGAGGAATATGGATGGGGGCGGCACAATACTAATGGCGCACCACCCCTCGGTGCGCCATAAGTACCTCCATACTAATGGCGCACCTCGCCCTGGTGCGCCATTAGTATTTTTTTTCTGCTCGAGCCAACAGGTTATCTTCCACCTGACCTGATCCACATCAAGTCCCCTCTACTAGCTCGACTGGTCAGCAGCCAGTTCTCACACCAGGAGGTCCTGGGTTCGATTCCCTGTCTCCACAATTTTTTTATGCATTTAAAATGCTGTTTCATACTTATTTGTGTTTAAATATGTTCAAACTTGTTTAAATCATAACAGTAATTTTTTATAAGACATAATTTTTTTTTAAATATCATCAAACAGTAATGTCGGTGGAGCGGGGGAGGGTGCAGGGGG
>LR738712.1:742635740-742678608 GCA_902687465.1 Secale cereale
CTCTTGGCCCATCTGACACGGAACATCGGGACCTTCTCTCCAGCGTAGCTCAGCTCCCAGATCTCCTCGATCCTTCCGTAGTATCTGTCCTTGTCATTACCGGTGTAGGATTCCATCGTTACCCCGGAGTTCTGATAACCATCGCTCTTCTTGTCCTTGGCCTCGGTGTAGAATGTGTAGCCGTTGATATCGTACGCCTCATAGGTCATCAGGTTGTGCTCGGCGCCCTGTGACAAGGTGAATATGAGTTGTTCTTCCGCGGAAGAATCCTCATGTAAAGGGTACGTCAGAAGCTTCTGCTTGCACCAACGCGTGAAACATGAGTTGTGCTCTTTGATTATATCTCCGTCCGTCCTCTGTTGGCCTCGGTCATTTTACGTCTTCTCAATAAAGGTTTTGTGCTCTACCACCCAAGGATCGACCACGTCTATGTGTTGTAGCGCGACTAGGTTTGCTCTTTCAAAGTCGGCGAGTCGACCCTCGAAGTCAACATGCATTTCGCGGCGACCCTCACGGTGACCCCATCCAGCGAGCCTGCCGACGTGCCTGTTGACGGGCAGACCAACGGGGTTCTTGATGCCTAGATAATTCGTGCAGTAGGAGATGCACTCTTCAGTCAGAAATCCCCTGGCTATGCGTCCCTATGGACGTGACATGTTGCGAACGTATCCTTTGATGACACCATGCATCCTTTCGAACGGCATCATGCTGTGTAGGAACGTCGGCCCGAGTTGGATGATATCGTCCATGATATGGACCAGCAGATGCACCATAACGTCGAAGAATGCGGGCGGGAAGTACATCTCAAGCTCGCATAGTATCACCACGATCTCTTCCTGTAGCCTTCTGAGTTGCCTCACGCCAACAGACTTCCGAGAGATGATGTCGAAAAAGTTGCATAGGCCAAATAGGGTTTCACGGACGTGCGCGTCCATGATCCCACGGATTGCAACTGGAAGTATCTGCGTCATCAGCACGTGACAGTCGTGAGACTTCATCCCGCTGAACTTCAGCTTCGCTGGGTCTAGGTATCTGCTTATCTTCCCCGCGTAACTGTAAGGAAGTTTTACTCCTACGAGGCAGGTGAAAAACTGCTCGATCTCCTCCTGACTTAGAGTGAAGCACGCGGGAGGGTAGTCATTTCCGGTCTTCTTGGCCTTTTTGCCTTTGCGACGACTTTCCGTGTCCTGCTTCGCCTCATCATCATCATCATCATCATCATCATGATCATCATATATAGCGTGAAGCTCCTGCCTGATGCCCATTGATTTCAAGTCTGCCCTTGCTTTCGGCCCATCTTTGGTCCTCTCTGGCATGTTGAGCAGGGTACCAAGCGGACTCTCACACACGTTCTTCGTGATATGCATTACATCAAGGTTGTGAGGCACACGGTGGATCTTCCAGTACGGCAAGTCCCAGAAAACAGACCTCGTTTTCCATACCTTCAGCAGCGGCTCTGGCGCCTTTCGCTTCTTTCCCGGCTCTGGCACCTTTTGCTTCTTTCCCGGCAGTGGGCAATCTTTTCAATTTTTCAACAGCTCGTCTATTTCCTTGCCGCTCCTCGTACGCGGGCGTCCACGGGGTTCGGTTTCACCATCGAACAGATCCTTGCGTTTTAACCATAGGTCATCATCGCGAAGCCACCTTCGATGTCCCATGAACACGGTTTTCGAAGACCCGGGATCTCTATCTAGCTGGCGATACGTTGTGTCATCCATGCACCTGACGCATCCAGAAAATCCGTGGACCGTCGTGAGCAGCGCGACTCTCATAGGGAAATATTCTTTCTTTGCGGCGTCCCACGTATTGGCTGGCATTTTCCACAGCGTGTCAAGCTCCTCTTTCAGCAGCCCCAGATACAAATTGATGTCGTTCCCTGGTTGTTTCGGTCCTTCAATTAGCATACTCATGTGAATGTACTTCCTCTTCATGCACAACCAGGGGGGAAGGTTGTACATCCACACAAACACAGGCCAGGTGCTATGTGTGCTTCTCTGGCTGCCAAACGGATTGACTCCATCGGTGCTCGCGCCCAGCACGATGTTCCTTGGATCGTTCCCAAATTCTAGGTCTTCGAAGTTCAACGCTTGTCACTGGCTCGCATCCTTAGGGTGACTCAACATTTTTATTTTTTATCTATCTCCGGATCATTTGCGTCATCTTCTCGCTTCTTCTCCTCCCTATCCACGTGCCAACGCAGGAGCTTTGCTACCTTAGGGTCCGCGAAATACCGCTGCAGACGAGGAGTGATCGGAAAGTACCACACCACTTTTCGAGGAGCTTTCTTCCTCTTCTTGTATCGAGTGACGCCGCACACCGGACATATGGTAGACTCCGCGTGCTCGTCTCGATAAATGATGCAATTGTTCATGCACACATGGTATTTCACATGCGGTAAATCCAGCGGACACACGATTTTCTTCGCCTCCTCCAAACTGGTCGGGCACTTGTTCCCCTTGGGAAGACGTTCGTGCCAGAATGACATGTTCTCGTCGAGGCATGCGTCGGTCATTTTGTGTTTTACCTTCATCTCCAGAGCCATGAGCGTTACTTTCAGGCGGGTATCCTCGGGCCTGCATCCTTCATACAATGGAGTAACCGCGTCTAACTCAAGTTGATCCATCTTGGCTTTCTCTCGGGCGGCAGCTCTTGCGTTATCGGTCTGCTTGAGAAGCGGCTCTTGAATATGAGGGTCCTGCACCCAGCCAATGATGGTCCAGCGTCGTCTGCTCCGCCGACATCATCATCTTCATGATCATGCACGTCGTCTGCTCCGGCATCTTCCTCATCATCATGTCCTGCATCTTCTACATGATGACTATGTACAGCATCACCGTCGTGATCATCTCCTGGGGATTCTTCGTCTTCTCGCCCGCCCAAGCCGCGGTGGTTATCTTGCTGCCCTTCCTCATTTCTTGCCCGGCCCCCATGGACGACTTCGTAGTCATCTTCATCACCTTGCCACCGATAGCCATCCATGAAACCACGTAAGAGCAGGTGGTCCCGCACCTGCCCGGAATCCGGGTTCGCAATAAGGCTCTTCATCTAGCATCTTCGACACGGACATCTTATCTCCGTCTCGTTCTTTTGAAGCATCTCGGCCTTCGCGGACCTCAAAAACCTATTCACGATGCCTTCGGTCATCGTTCGCACCATGGTCGCCTGCGGGGTAGAGCAAAACGATATTTTAGAACCAAGAAAAAATTTGCCATGACTTTCCCTAAAAAATAGGATAAAAAAGAATGCTTAATGCCAAAATTCTCACCGAAACGAAAATGAATCAACATTCCGGGAAAATATTGGCAACTATCGCATTTCAAATACCGGTACACCTCCAAACACAAACACATATGCAACACAACAAACATATGCAACACCACGAACATACATAGATCTAGCTAGGCCATAAAAAGTGCATGTGCACATTGTTGTAGGGAGAACAATATAAATATAGCTTCCCCCTTACTTACCTATCAAAACAAGGTAATTTAACCACTTAATTTGAATGAATCTATGGTGGAAATGAGGTGAAAAAGAGGAGGGACCCGAGACAAGGAGGAGGTGGAGAGAATGAAGTGGGGAGAAAGTGAGTGTGGGTAGGAGAGGCTGTCCAAAATATCTTGTTGCTGCCCATTTACTAATGGCGCACCAACTCCAAATGTGCCATTAGTAATCCAGGTTACTAATGGCGCATCTTCTGTTAGTGCGCCATTAGTAGTTTTGAAAAAAAAATACTAATGGCGCACTGTTCCACAGTGCGCTATTACTAGTTCAAACTAGTAACAGTGCGCCATTAGTAGTTTTGCTAAAAAAAGAATAAAAAATATAATAAAAAAAACATTAGTGGCGCACTTTCCGACAGGTGCGCCATTACTAGTTACAACTAGTATTGACGCACTGTGTCTGGTTGCGCCATTAGTATGTTTGGACATGCACACTAGTTCAAAAAAAACCTTTTTGATACTAATGGCGCACCCTGGGCCAGGTGCGCCATTAGTAGTTTGAACTCTAATGGCGTATCAGAAAGTGGTGCGCCAATGGCGCACTGCTTGTCTGGTAGGCCATTAGTATCAATTCCATCTATAGCCTTTTTTTAGTAGTGGGTGCCTCGATTTGATTTTCGGATTGAAGAGGAGAGATTTGATGAGTTTTCGTTGAGAGAGAGGAAAGATTTGAAGAAGATGAGGATAGGCAGAGAAGAAAGTAGTCCGTGGAGCACCCCTCATCGGCTCCCCAATCTATTGTTCCGCTCCGTCGTCTCCAGGCTGGGTCGCCAGAGTAGAGGAGGACAACGGTGATTCGTGTACGACTGGTCAAGTGCAACGGGATCCATTAAGCTTTTATGTTCAGCTTACAAACAAATACGCCGGCAGAAAACATGAGCCTCGGTAGATCGGGATCGAGAGAAGAACCGCGGGGCTCGGTATATCGAGATTGAGAGAAGAGAAAAGGGTGACCTAGGACCGGGGACAGTCAGGCGGTGGCGGTGCCTGAGAAAGTTGGGACACAGATAGGCACTTCTTCTCATCCCTCTTCTCTGTTGCTTTGCTGCCCAATCTGGGCATGAGACGCGCCTCACGTCCGAGATCGGCGACAGTAGCATGCCAGTATCACATTGACGATGCCATGCTGCCATGGCCCAAACCACAGCGGCAAGAACAACAAGTAATCGTCGTAGCCATAGTGCCTTACAGGAGGCTCCCTCGGCGACCGCCCGGACGAGCTCAAGCTGCATTGAGAATTGGGTTTCGGGCTGCAGCGTTCAAGGTTACAAACAAATACGCCGGCAGAAAACATGAGCCTCACTGAGGAGAGCAGGCGGCGGCCGGCACGAGCTCCGGGAGGATGGTGCGGACTGCGAACTATGAACATGGTCAGAGGCGGAGGACTTAAAAAAATTAAGGTGTGGCAAATTGTCAACTAGACAAAATTGATGCAAAAACATAATAGTCAATTCACACTGCACTAAAGCTTTTATTTACGTCTAGAAGATGCATGCAGTGGCATGGCTAGGAACCTAGCTCGCGACGGATTTAGGGATGGACGGATGGGCGATGGCAGCGACGTTTTCGGGCGCAAATCGCCGGCGGCGGAGGCGGGCACTCATCAGAGTAGCAGACTCAAATTGGCGGGTCGGCGACGGCTACCACTACACGGCCGGCGGCGGGGTCGGGTATGGGCCGACGGGCGACGGCGGCGCGTTTCAGGGCAAAAATCAACAACGGACGGTCTGACGGAGTTGAAATGAAGGCGGTTGGCGCGCTGCCGTCAGGTTTACATCTCCTAGAGGTGAAGATGCAAATTTGCACGACGAGGTGTTGTAGTTTACATCTCCGGGAGGTATATATATAATTCTTTTCGTATCAACACCATCTGTTGGGGAGGTGTTTTTGGGCATCGGGGATATTTATTTTTGCATATACATCTTCTCTTGAAGATGCTCTTTGAACCTAACATTGGGTCACGTCGTGTTGGTAGTAAAAAAATACAAGTTGCATGCATCAACAAAATTTTGTCGGTTCCGTTTTTTGGATCGCCGAGTCACAAATTTCATCAGGAGCAAGCCGGCGAGAGAATCGATCTAATCGTTGGTTCGCGTCTACGCAGTGAGATGGGCATGTGTTGGGCAACGCATCAATCAAGTTGCGTGCTTGTGTGTTTCCAATCTAACTTATGTGCTTCATATAGCTTTGTTTGGGTGAATCGATCTAGTGTGGTCTAAAACTAACAAGATATGTTTAGATATTTACATGAAGAAAAGTATATGCATATATATAAAAAAATTGGTGTCAAGTCAAGGTGTGGCGGCTGCCACACCTTGCCCACTGGGCTCCTCCGCCAGTGAACACGGTGGTGACAAGGACACCGTCAGCGTGCGTCAGGGACTCAGGGTACATTCCACCCGTCCCAAACGCGAAAAAATCGAAAGCGCAAAAACTCCAGCAGCACCCCGCGGGATTCGTCGCCCGTCGGGAGAAGCTCGAGAGCCACCAACCCATCGGGATCCAGGTCCGCGTCCGGCAATATTAGCTCCTCGAGCGTGAGGGCTGTCCCAGCCTTGCCATGGAGCTCACGGGCTTGGCACAGCGAAGATGATGTTGTTGTTGTTGCGGTCGAAGGTACGGATAACCTTGAGCAACTGCGCGTGCTCGTCAAGGCATGGAGCGTGAGCACCAGCATGATGGCGCGCGCCAGCTCGGCCGTCCGTTAACTTCTGCATCGATGGCCAGCAGCAACTGCTCGCCGGGCGGCTGCGAGCTTTGGGACAGAGCAGGGCATGAAGCTGGAGACCTGTTGGCGCCTCATCATCTAATCCTGCAGCCCTTCGCCTGCCGCTGGCCTGTGCTTGATCCGCTGCTACTACATGCCTACATCAAAAAGCGTTCCCTGTCGACACACTTACAACTTTGAATATATCTCAGGTCAGTTCTAAAATGTCCGCAAGTTTGTAGTCTGCAAGTTTTTTATATTAAAAAGGGATTTCAACGATGAAAGGCCGCAGCTTACTAATCCTATTGTTCTACTATGTGTCTTCAATTATGATAGGCTGTAGCTGGAGTGGTTTTGCCATTTGAATATCCGTACAGTGAAATAAAAGCAGCGCACACACATATGCGCCTACTTGCTGAGCTGCATCATTAGCTTGAATGCATAGCCATCTGGCATATTCTTTGTCCCCATGACATCCCTCCTTAATTTAGTACAATATCAAGTTTGTGCAAGATGACAAACATCATATGTGTAGGTATCTTTTATTTTCAAAAGGAGGCTCATCCCCGGCCTCTGCATCTGAAAGGACTGTCTGCTGACTCTATCTCACAAGTACGAGTATTTTCCCTCAAAAGCATCTACCAGTCTTATTCTTAAGGAAGGATCAACCCTATTATTTTGATCATTATATAGTATTTAAAATTGCAGATTAAATTTCAAACATGACTTAATTTTCTTTGGAAAAAATTGAAACATTTGCTACGGGCATTTGCCTTGCTAGGAAAGATACTAAACTATTGTATCTTTGCTGATCAATACGTTATAAAGTCATAACGCAGAATTACTAATAAGTAAGAGAATAATAGTAGAACTATATATATCTTACGATATTATATTTTAATTGTACTCATGTGTAAATATCAATGGAGACGAGTCATCCTCGGAACTACATGTCGGTGCGAGAAGAGTCTCACGGATGCGGCACGCTATAGTGTAATGGTCAAGCTCATCCCCTTAGATCGATCATGTTTATAATGATTACTATGTGGAAAATATGACCAACATCCATGACGATGGCGAATGGGAGAAGTGGTGACACATGAAATAACCCGTTTCACCCGTTGCAACGCACGGGCATACTTACTAGTCTAGCTAAAGTGGAAAAAAAATAGCAATTCATCACGGTGGTTCCCCGAAAGGGCTCTCAATACACTTGGCGCCGGCTAGCCTCCATTGTTCCATTGCTTCTTTTGGAAAGTGCATTGGTTGCGTTCTGTCCAGATTGCCCAACATGTTAGCAGCAACATTGTCCTGGCCTCTTTCATCCATCTCTGGGCGGTTTCTTCATGAATGAGTTGCCCAATGGCCGTGGGCTTGATGTTAGTCCACTCATCTTTGGGGATGAATGCAGAGCAATCTCTCCATTGCCCGATCTTCAACCACAAAGCTTTCCCCTTCGGCATGTCCAGAACAGGTGTTTGCATGTTTTCAGATTCCGAACGCAGAGTCGACAGAAATATTCATTCGGCCATCCTCTTCCCTGCAACCTATCATTGCAGCAGAGCCTGTTCTGAAACATAAGCCATGCCAGCATCTTCATGCCCTCGGGCGCCCACACCTTCCAGATGAGTTGCTAAAAATTGGTAGATATCGTCCCCTGGAATTGCGTCCGATACGCCGATCTGGTTGAGTACTTGCATGAACTCTCTCTAATCCAAGAGTTGGTGTCTTGCATACCTTCTTGAAGCTATCCGGCCACAATTCCCATCATCATGTGCATCGACAGGAAATCATGCAGCAGGTTCTACGTACTCCCTCCGTTCCATAATGTAGTGCCTATAGATTTTTTGAAAAGTCAATCCTCACAAACTTTGACCAAGTTTGTGGAGAAAAATATTTACATCTAGAGTGCGAAACATATATCACTAGATTCATCATAAGATGTAGTTTCACACTATATATTATTGGTATTGTAGATATATATAAATAGTTTTCTCTACAAACTTGATCAAAGTTTGCAAAGTTTGACTTTTCAAAAAATCTATAGACACTACATTATGAAACGGAGAGAGTATCTCGAGGGAGATCTTTGATCCCAGTGTACGTAGTTAGAGCCTCTCTGACCGGCCTATTCTTCCTTTTTGAGTGGCTGTATAGGGACGGATATTGTTGTGCAAGGGTTCCTTGGCCAGTCCAGGAGGAGTTCCAAAAGGAAGCCTTTGCCCCGTCCCCAATCAGCACGCCCATCGCCGCCGCAAACTGGGCATGTTCGTCTGGAGTATCGAGCCCACCCACGGCCGCTACGGGTGGTGCCATGCTATCCAGAGCCAATGGAGCCGGAACGCCCTCCCGAACTGCTGTAGCTCGTGAATTCCCAGTCCTCTGAATTCTTTTGGTGAGCACACCGCCGGCCAATTGACCATGCAGCTCACCCCCGAGGCTTCTTTGTGGTGGCCCCACAGGAAGCGTCGCCTACCATTATCCACCCATAGCAGTATAGCACAATGAGCGTGAAGGTTACCAGTAGCACAATGAGTGCTAAGAACGCATCGGACCAGGACCCGGCGACCTGCGAACGGCAAGAGTCTCCCCTTCCAGCCAGTGGCGGAGCTTACAGCCCAAAGGTGGGCGGGCCGAATAGAAAAAATAGCCTACGTGCTACTGTTTTAAGGCCCAGAATTAGATATATAGTGTATAAAATTCAATGGGCTGGGCGGGCCATGGCCCATTCAGCCTTGCTGAAGCTCCGCCAGTGCTTCCAGCCTGCCAGCCGAGCCTTGATCCTACCGATGATGAACTGGAGATGGGGGAGTCCAAGGAGCTCCGGTGTGACAGGGAGCCCTAAATATTTGATTGGGAATGGGGCAACCACCGACCACTCCCCCCCAAAACCCTGCAGCAGTTCATGTATATCAATCCCATCTATATCTATATCTATAACATCTCACATCTAACTCACTCATCCTTCAAATCCATGGGTAGACTTTAAAAAAAATCAAGGATGAGAGTGTTAGATGTGAGATAATATCTTACATCTAGATGTGAAATAGCAAACCTGTATACTAATTAGAGACTCCCAAGAAATTCTCATGTTAATTAGAAAATTAGAGCCGTTGATCTGGTGGGACCGGGTTATTATGCTGTAGATTTAATTAATAACTTTGCTTAATACTGCAGAAAAAATAAAGAGTCCACGCTGCGTACACTTTGATCCTGGTCACCTAAACGCACAGATATATAGGCCTTGGCTTCTTGATCCTGGTCTCCTTAACAAAAAAATATATAAGCCTTGACTTTTTTTTAGTTACGCTAACAAACCGCCGCGGAAGCCGACTCCTTTGTGCCATCGATCGTCGTGCCGCGGTGCATGCAAGTGTGCCTGTACCTACCGGCTGTTGCGTGTTCAAGCAGGTGTGGCCCATGGCCCGCAACACAGGATGTGTGGCAGCCTAGAAGTAGTTTTCAATCTGATCATTAGCGTGTGGGTGTGTTGTGAGTTGCATCCAGCCAAAATCGATTGATCTGATCATTAGCTAGCTAGCTACTGTGTACGTGGATTCATCCTACACTAATATGTAAGGAGTTTACTTTATGCAGGATTATGTCACAGAGGAACTACCAACTTGCTTCGTTCGTCGTCATCACCCTCCCTCGACGGAAAATACTCGCATAGGAATGTAGCCAACATGGTGAATCACATCAGCAAGCTAACTTGTCCGATGGGTCAGTATCCATTGGTGCAATCATATCTTAAATTCATATGAAGATGATTATCCTCTTTCACTAATTGCCTATTCCATTTACCGGTCCAAAATTCCTAATGCTCCCTTTAAATCGGTTTCTGCTATTTACCCATCGTCAATATCATAATGTATGATTAAGTAGGACGACATGTGGAGAGAATACATAGTTCACAATAATGGTTCCTCGGCAATGTTAGATTAACCATATACTCCCTCTGTTTCTAAATATAATGTGTATTAGTTTTTTAAAAAGTCAAACGTAACCTATGTTTGACCAACTTTATAGCAAAATACATAAAGATTTACAACACTAAATATATAAAATATAAAAATATACCTCATGGGGAATTTAGTGATAATTGTTTGCTAGTCCAAACATTGATATTTTTGTCTATAAACTTGATCAAAGTTAGACAAGTTTAACTTTTTTAAAAAACAATACACCTTATATTAAGGAATGGAGGGAGTACTTTGCAAGAGTTGAACTATTAATAAATTCCCTATGGTACCATGATTTTATTGCCAGCAGACAATAGATTTCTTGTAAGGAATTCTCTTGCCGTCGATCTGTTTTCATGAGTAACATAACTACTTGCAAACATTTAGAGTATAGAAGTGCTCACTATTCTATTATCGAGGGCACAAGTACCACCCACTTACATACTTTGCATTTTAAGCCGACTCATTAAGCCGACTCAATCGCGAAAGAAACTGGCCTACTCTAGAATATAGTACTAATAATGATAAATTGCGTAAGGATGGAATCTTTCTATAGGTTAGATAGTGTAAAATGGTATTAACTCATAATGAAAGTAAATTAAATACATATGAGCGAGGCAATTTTTAGGGGGGGGGGGGATACGAGTGAGGCATACACAATATAAAAAATAATATACCAGCAGAAAAAACTAAATGTTCTATTAAATATATCTATAGCAAGATTTACGATTATAAGGAATTCAACATACTGTTGACATAAAATAGATCCAAAAGCAACAAATAATTTGATTTGTTACCATATATATTATTCAATACACTAGCTCGTGCGAATGCATGGGTTGGCGCCTAGTCTATACCTATACTAATTTGAGACTCCCTAGAAATTATCACATTAATTAGTAATTAGGAGCCGTTAGATCTTCAGATAACTGTGTAATCTATTATTTACAGAGAAAAAGGAAAAACAAAAGAAGTACAGCCGTTGGATAAAGTATCTCAAGAAGTCCTTGCTCTTTGTCCCACGTGATCTCCTATACCTTGCCAAACTCATCTATAGCTTCCCATAAAAAAAAAGACTCATCTACAGGCTACGATTTCAGCAGGAAAAAAAAGGTTGCAAAGAAACACACGAAAACTCTTTCCTGCCCAATGTATGCTTCATCATTGGACGCACTCCTCCATCTCCCTCCTTGCAATATATCAATAACATATGAGTTTCAATCGGGAACCATCCTCCTGATCAGCCTCGATTGATCTGTGTGATGCCAACTGAAGGATGAGAGTTGCCGATGCCCCCCAAAGGCCAAGTCACGGGTCTCGCTACAGGGGCAGCCACGTCCGAAGTTTGCACACTCATGGAAAAGTAGACACAAGAGTTTCTGTGCATCCTCTGCTCTTCTCCGGTACCAGTCTTCGTTCCTGGATTGCTAATCTATTCAGTTGATTTTGTCCTTCATCTATCTCACGTACTCATGCCTTTCTGTCAATACCAATAACAGATCGATCAGCATCTATTTCTAGGGCTAGCGAGAAGTGGGTAGATTTTCGTTTTTATATTCGAATATAGTTGGATGATTGCAACCGTGGTGATTGAGGTGGTATAACCACACCAAACGAAGGCTAGATTTGATCTTTTTTCCTAAAATATGTTAAGATCAATTCTGTCAATGGCAATCAATGATGTGTAATTAATCATTGGGCTGATGGATCTTCTGCCAATTCCTATGCTGTATCCATAAATCCTCAAGAAATTTGTCTTCCAGTTGATGTAACTGTTGTCTTTCAATTACAAAGCCATGATGATTTTCTCCTACAACCTTACAATTCGTGGCCAAGGTCAATTCATCCTTTGAGGTAATACATATCATAATTGGATCCCTCCCTTTAATCAAGCATATGTCTCATCATGCACTTCGTCTCATCCAGCGGACAGCATGTGAGGAGCTATTATCCAGGGCTCCAGCTCAACGTCCATCAAGTTGGAGATGAAGTGTCAGACAAAAATAAAACGAGTCAAGATCGGTGATGATGATAATATGATGGGAATGATGTGTCTAAGCTGGCAAGGTATAACGCCACGTACTGTGCAGAAGCCAGCCGGTATTGCTTTGATTACTCAGTTTTCTTCTTTTATTTTACTGAAAATTACTAAGTTTCTTACTCTAATAATTTACGATACGTTAAGTCCTTTGAGCACAACCATGCTAGATGATACTTGAGATTTTCCTACAGTTATAAATAGCAGAGCTCTGGCTGTTCCGTAAGAAACACGTGTTTGATCAAGAAGATCCTAGACCTTGGTGTTCCTTGCTATATATAGCAGAGCTCCTGCTGTGACAGTCTCACAGATCTCAGGTAGTCAACACTCTCTACTTAGCTGCAGCTCAGTTTGTTGCTTCGATTTTTTTTCTCCGAAACAGAGACACATTAAGGGCACACGAAACATTCAGGTTAGTTCATACATAATGCATTGATGGGATTCTCCCCATGCAAAACTGACGATGCAAACTCAGAATCTGTGACGTGATGATCTGTAGACTGACGATGCCGCCCGCACCTATGTTCCCTCTCATGTTCTTCCTGCCTGCAAACGAGGTCACTTTGAGAAGCACCCTGACGAGCTGAAGTAGTTCTAACATCTTATTTTTCACATGCGTTCTCGGCATATGTTGAATAACATATAAATGTTTACTAATGTATGCTAGCATAAACAAACAATTATTTAAAAAATAAATTTATTAACTAGCAAAAGGTATTTAAATATAAGATTGTGGTATTTTAAACAGAAATTACAAGAAACACTACAGTGTATTGAATGAAATTCTATGTTATTTTGATAAATTAACATGTCTAGAAATATGATGTTCTAAATCAAATGAAAAGGTTTGTGGCACCAGCCCATGCAGGTGCATGAGTTACCGTGTTTCAAATAGTAGAAGATTAAAAATTATTAAGTAATTTCGATTTCAAAAGCTAGCCCGTGTATGGCACGAGTTGATGGTGGAAAAGATATGGTCCTTTTTTTGTTTCAGAAATGGTCTTATCTTATTATATACTTTTACCTAAAAAGTAATTGTTATGTCTTCTGAAGGTAGAAAATAATGTAGAACTATTGTTATGCATGTGAAATCCACCTTCTTCTTCCTGGAGAGAAGTTTTATGTGATATAAATATTGGCCAATAGTGTCGATGGTGCAACAGTAGTTCTTAGGTTTGCATTACATCCATTATTTCATTTGTTCTTTTTTGGTTCATCTTAGATGAAACATGGAAGACTAAATAAGAAATACCCCCTCCGTACCAAAATAAGTGATTCAATTTTTGGTTGTGTATAAAATATTAGGAGCTGTCTTTTTGGTCAGCTTTAACATTAGGAACTTCATTGCATAAAGGCATGACAAAACGGAATGCCTCAAATGTTCTCATTTTATTGGTTCACATTTTAATTTATAGTAATTTAAATTTTCATATCATGTATTGGTATTTCTACTAACAACTAGATGTTATTTGGTCGCCCTTCCTATTTTGGGTCTCGCAAATTCATGATTTTATTAAAAAAATTGCTAAATTATTCATGTTGTAAACAAACTCTATGTATTTCCTAATTACTTAATGAGGCTATGCGTGTGCCAACAAAATGAGAAGCAAGGGTGATTTCATACACCGAAGAGAGTAAGAATTTTGCGCACATAGAAAATTGCAGATAGCATATGTCCTCAACTATATATATCGGTCAAATACATATAAGAAGAAATTGTTTTCAGAATTTTTATATTCGGGATTTCAGATCCATGATTTATGAAACCTTTGAAGTTATTTTTTGTTCTTTTTGTAAATTCCATGAGAGAGTTAGATGTATCACTTATACAATGTCTATTATATATTTCCACAAACGAATACAATCTCGGCGGGAAATTCCCACTAGAGTCACTATGCAGCCCAATCAATCAAATACTATTCATGAAAAATATCGTACATTTTAGTGGAAAGAAAACCAAATGTTTCAGGTTTTCAATACTCATATACTCCCTCTGTAAACTAATATAAAATATTTTAGATAAATATTATATTATTTTACATTGGGTGTATATGATAGATAGATTTCTAATTTTCCCTATAATTTTAAAGCTTTCCAAATAACCATACACAATAAATGCTAATACTACTTCATTTTCTATCTCCCTAATGAATTAGCCCGTGCAAAGAAACCTATATATAATAAGGTATTATATTCTCTAGCCCGTGCAAATGCATGGGTTCACGACTAGTCACATCTAATCGGTGACACCGAAGACTTGGCTGGGTTTATGCGAAGGCGAGATGCAGTGCCGAAATCATGTAGGATTCTCATAAGGGCGTCGATCTCCTGCCGCTTAGGTAGAAACAATTACCGCGTCATCGGCGTACAGACTCACACGGAGCCGGAGGTCTTGTCCCCGAGTGGGCTCTAGCATTTGCTTCTCTGTTGCTGTGGTGAGTTGGTGATGTAGGGGATCGATTGCTATAATGAGGAGGAACGGTGATAAGGGATCCCCTGCCTTAGGCCATAGGGATGTGCAATGCGATCACCAGCCACTCCATTCCGCATGATCTAGGAGGAGGCGAATGACAAAAGCAAGGCCATCCAATTGTGCCACCTTGGGTTGAAACCTAATTTCTGGAGCAGATCCAGGACATAACCCAGATACCGGGTCGAAGTCCTTTGCTATATCTAGTTTCATCAGTAGTGCAGGGGTTTTCCGATGATGAAGGGCACACACACTGTTTTGCTCGAAGAGAGAGCAATATCATGGACGTATTTCATTCTCTGGAAGGCCGTCTGCATGCGCGAAATGATAGTGGAAGACTGATCCTAATCTACTCCCTCCGTTCCAAAATATTTGTCTTTCTAGACATTTCAAATGGTTACAACATACGGATGTATGTAGACATATTTTTGAGTGTAGATTCACTCATTTTGCTTTGTATGTAGTCACTTGTTAAAATCCCTAGAAAGACAAATATTTAGGAACGGAGGGAGTAATTGATAACACCTTGGAGATCAATAGTGCCACTGGTGAATTAAGCTAAGGGTCTAAAATCTGCCATTGTTGTCGCCCCGTCCTTCTTGGGCAGTACCACTACCACCACCATTGCATTGTTGAGCTTCGCGGAATCCCTGCCTGCTATGTGGGAATTAATTGCACGATGGTAGCACCTTTCGGGCAGTGATGGCGGAATGGTACCACTTTTCGAAAATTTTACATGTCAGTACCAAGTTTGGGGCTAGCTGTTCCAAAAAGATCTAAACCATATATAAACACGTATTGACGGTGTATCTGACATGCGGGTGTTGGGGAACGTAGTATTTCAAAAAAATTCATACGATCAACAAAATTGTCGCGTAAGGTCGTTTTTTCTGGGACGCTTTTTAATTCGCCTCTACATCCATGGACACTAGAAAAATAAAGACGCTTCTTAAGACGATCGAAAGGCGCTGCACAGTTATTATAAGAATTAGTTATTTATTAAATTACAATATGTTTTAAATAAGTTAAGGACGAATTTTGAGACGTTTCATACGCGGCTTTATCCTTTGTATATAAAATTTTGGCGCTCCCAAATTCGTTTTTGTTTACCGTTTTTTTTATGGATGGATCCCGCGTTTGTTTTGGATTTTTTTTTCACTAACTAAAACTGGGGTCGTCTCCCACGCACCCCATCTTTTCCGCTCCCAGTTTCTTGAACACACCATATCCAATCTGTGGCGGCTCCAAGCCTCGCCCCGAACGGTGCCCTCTGCCGGCTACGTCTGGTCTCCTCCGTCGACGACCTCACCAGTCAGGGCCGGCCGGCTTCCCTTGTCCTCCCCGTCCCCTAGCCGCACCTCTCATGGCGTCTTCCTCAACATCCGCAAGCCAGGTCCATGCCGGCGTCATCCTCGTGCCAAAATTCTGCCACATCAAGCCGGCGCACCCTCGAATCCCATCTGCTCTATCAAGCAGGTGCTCCCTCGAATCCCATCTGCCCTATAGTTTACCATTATATCTTTACATCTTTCAATTACGCATCTCACCATTAAAACCAACCAGCATCAATCAGGGAACTCATGTATCAGATTCAGATCTGATGGAGCAACCACATTGGTGGTGCATCTTGCAACTTGTGTACACATTTTCTGTTCTTTATCCACTCTGTAACTTACGAATTTGGTAGTTCGTCCTTTTAGCAGAAAAGGAGCGAGTACATAAATCTGGTTTACTAGCAGGTGCTACCTCAAATCCCATTATGCCAGTATAATAGAATGACTTGCCATTAAGCAGGTCGCATTTACTTGTTGTAAGAGAGATCCACTTTAATCTGCTATCACAACATGATTCCTACCTCCATCTTTTAAGAGCAATTTGATAAAATTACACATATTTTCCTCATACTTTGATCCTATGACACACCTTTCATTTTCTTTGATAAAATGGCATACTTTTGATTGATAGTTGGCCAAAATGGCACAAAGTGATCTTTTTCCTCTATTTCTAGATCAAAGCCTGCACGTTAGATTATTTGGGATGATTTTGCCCTCCTGTACCAAAATTAGCCAAGAGACAGAAGGAGAGGAACAACATGGCCGCCACCTCGCCATCCTTCCTCCCATGCGCCGATCTTCTCCCGTCGTCGCCTTGCCATGCTCTGCCCGCCCGCCCGCCCGTTCATGTGGAGGAGGAGGCGTGGATGTGTCGTGGTAAGCTCGATGCTCCCTCGCCAAGCGGCGGAAGGCAAACCCCGCTCCTTACTCTGGCCGCACCGTTTTTTTGAAGTGTGCCTCGACATCTTCTTAATGCTGTCGTGTGACCCTCCATTATGCCCTGATGTCGACACTGTCGTGCACCATGTTAGGCGTCCCTTTTGTAGTTTGCTCGCTTGCATTGGTCGCTTGGGCTGCTAGAGCATCTGTTGGTCGCTCATGTCGCTAAAGCTACTGGCTAGCTGTAGCTTCTGTACTTGCTAGATGCTATCTCTGTAATGGACGTAGTTGCTGCCTAAAGAAAGCAATTGGCTCTAAATATTCATACGAATTGCTAGGTAGCTTCTGACAACAACAGGATATGGATGCTTGTTGATTTAGAGGTTTAGGTAGCACACTTTGGCAGCATGTAGGGATGTAATTAACATGCACACGATATGTCACACTTCACAACATGGGGTAGGGATGTCGAGTTGCGAGGATAGGAGGACTTGAGAGCAGGAATCAAACTGCAGGGTCTGAAAAAGCGTCCACTGTTCATTGGAGACACAAGGGAACAGCTGCAGCGAGGGGATGGCAAGAGAACGGGCTAAGCATGGCGAGATGGCAGTGGGGAACGCACAGCGTGTCGATAGGAAGGACGACGGTGCTATTCTTCCTATCCTCCTGTCTCGTGCCTGTTTCTTGTATCGACCGATAGGTTCAATTGAACTAGAGGAAACAAGCTAAAGGGCAAAACTTTCGCAAATAATCTGATGTGCGGGCCCATATGTAGAAATAGAGGAAAACGTTTTGCTTGTGCCATTGTGTCTAGCTATCATTGAAACGTGTGCCATTTTATCAAAAAAATGAAAGGTGGGTCATACGATAAATGTACGAGGAAAAGTGTTGTCATTCTATCAAGTTGCTCATCTTTGATTAACTATGTATAGTTTTAGCTTTCGCTAACCAGTGTCTCTTGGCTTGCCCTACTACTTACAAAGCAAAATGACTTTGTGCAGCAGACAAGGCGTACTTCTTATTTCACCACTAATGAACTGTACATATTGTTTTCATGATTTTTTTACTTTAGCTACATAGATGCTCAGTATGTTTCATAATTGTACCATTTTGGGAAGTGTTTATGCATCTAAATTAGGCATGAGTAAGATCAGAACAAGCCAAGGTATGTACATTTTGAAATTATATCTACACTAGATATAGTTTCAGTTAGTTGAATCACATACGCTTGCATGGTTATGCCAATTGTTGTTTGCCTACCAATCTGATACTACTTTGAAACATTTTAGGTCAAAAAGCCAAAGCTGACCACTCCAACACAACCTAAGACATTTGTGCTCCAAGACAACGTCAATACATTTGTAAGGAATATCTCTCACGGTTTCATCATAGAACATTTCATCTTGCACTAATCCAAAAGCTTATGTTCTATAAACTTCTCTTTGTTATTTTTTTCTTCCAGGGTAGCTGAGAATTGAGAATTGGAACGCATTGCAGGAGCAAGGAGCAACCACACAAGAATTATTCTTTAAATGAACACATATTATGTATAATGTATGGAAAGCTTAGTTCTAGTTTGTAGTATCTTTTAATTATTTACATATTTCATATGAATCCTAGATCCGATGAAGTTTTGAACACCATGTCTCCATACACCTTTAGTGGATGTATTTGTTCCTATACTTGTTACAAAGGATGCTAATTCTGAGTGGATTGCTTGCGAATGCAATTGCTGATGTCGATTGATGCCTTTATATATTGATGTTTGATCAATCTACACATGCATCCCTATCATAATAAAGTAACTGAATTTGAAATGAGGAATACAAGGTAATATTAATAATCAAATAACGATTAAAGTAAAATACTCCATAGCCACAAAGAAGCTTATTCACATAAAGAGACGAATATGAAGTCTCAACATAGCGTCTATAAGCAATGGGCCCACATGAGTAGAGGCGCGATACAAGCGTGTGATAGAACGTCTCTATTTTTGTAGAGACGATTTTGAACATCCCTATATAGCATCTCATACAACGTAGACACGCTAACAAATCGTGTCTACCCGTTTTGAGACGGTCCGTGGGGAGACGCTCCAAGGACGCTTTACTAAATCGACTCTAGTTTTGCCTAGAGATGAAATAACGCGTCTCTAGCTATGAAAATGAACGTCTCTACACACGGTTTTTCCTGTAGTGTCTATCTAGGAGAAGCATAGCAACGAGCGGGAGAGTGTGTCCACGTACCCTCGTAGACCGAAAGCGGAAGCGTTTAGTAACGCGGTTGACATAGTCGAACGTCTTCATGATCCAACTGAACCAAGTACAGAACATACGGCACCTCCGTGTTCTGCACACGTTCAACACGATGACGTCCCTCGAGATCTTGATCCAGTTGAGGATGCAGGAGAGTTTCGTCAGCACGACGGCGTGGTGACGGTGATGATGAAGTTACCGACATAGGGCTTCGCCTAAGCACTGCACCGATATGACCGAGATGTTCAACCGTGGAGAGGGGCACCGCACACGACTAAAACAGTTGTTAACTTGTGTATCCTAGGGTGCCCCCTACCGCCATATATAAAGGAGAAGGAAGGAGAGGGAGAGTCCTAGTCCAATTCGGACTCCTCAACGGTGGGTGCGCAGCCAGCCCTAGAGGCCCTTCCTCTCTCTCTCTGAAGGCCCATGTTGGCCCATTAGTACCCCCGTTGGTTCCGATAACCCTCCCGGCACTCCGATAATTATCGGGTACCCCCGAAAACTCATCCGGTGTCTGAATATCATCGTCCAATATATCATTCTTTATGTCTCGACCATTTCGAGACTCCTCGTCATGTCCGTGATCTCATCCGGGACTCCGAACAATCTTCGGTCACCAAAAACACATAACTCATAATACAAATCGCCATCGAACGTTAAGCGTGCGGACCCTACGGGTTCAAGAACTATGTAGACAAGACCGAGACACATCTCCGTTCAATAACCAATAGCGGAACCTGGATGCTCATATTGGTTCCTACATATTCTTTGAAGATCTTTATCGGTCAAACCGCATAACAACATATGTCATTCCTTTGTCATCGGTATGTTACTTTCCCAAGATTCAATCGTTGGTATCATCATACCTAGTTCAATCTCGTTATCGGCAAGTCTCTTTACTCGTTTTGTAATACATCATCTCGTGACTAACTCATTAGTCATTTGCTTCAAAGGCGTATTATGATGTGTATTACCGAGAGGGCCCAGAGATACCTCTCTGACATTCGGAGTGACAAATCCTATTCTTGATCTATGCCAACACCACAAACACTTTCGGAAACACCTGTAGAGCATCTTTATAATCACCCGATTACGTTGCCAAGTGCCAACACAGATTATCTGCATCTTTGACAAAATAATTCTTCTCTCCAGGATTAAGAAAAAATGTATGATGCCTTTTGACTTCCCATATTTTCTTGATAGATTTGTAAGGTTTTACTATTTTAGGCTGTGCAAATTTTTTGCTTCATGAGTTACACATGTTTCTATTTATGAGTGTGTCGAGTGGCCTATCTCAACATGTAAGGCTATAAGGTCAAGATTTTGGTGTACGCCATTGTGGTGGTCGTGTGCATTGGCCGAGACACCAATGTCATTCTCAACTCATTGGGGTCGCCAATCGACCAAAGACACATGAACTCACATGCCGAACATGTACGTGATAACGCTCATAGTGATAATCGTCATGGTGCTCTTCATACTCGTGGAGACCGGAGCAATGCCCATCGGGAATTCAGGATCAGCAAGGATGCTAGCTGAAAATCATGTGTTCTTCATCAAAACCAGGAGCATTGACTTGGCCAAGAGTGGCGGCATGACGCCGGACAAGCCGCATTAGTAAAAAGTTTCATTTTTCGGTTAATAATTTTCTTATTATTAATCCTGGTAGACTAATTAAGATTGAGGACACCCGAGAGGAGACACTCTCGCATGTATGCTTCTGCCGGTAACCTTTATGCTGCTTTGATGTCCACAGAGAAGGAGCTATAGACTAGAGATTACATCCTATCTACCACTAACTGAAAACATGAGACATGGATTGAGACGGGAGCAAGGTATTGCAAATTCCGTGTTCGAATAATCTAAAGGATGAGTTGGCCTTTCCTTCATGAGCTTCTTTTGTTGACGGTTCGTGTACAGAGAAAGAAGAAACAAAATAAACAGTATAGTATATATTGGGAATTGAGGATAAGCAGTGGTTTATCTCAACGCCACATGCTTAGTTGGTGGAGCATGCATGCTCCTGACATATAGTAGGATAATCGGATGTACCAGAGTACGCATGCAAAGTGACTGCTTGATGGAAGTAAACAACATGGCAATAAGGTGACTGGATTTTTTTTATACTTTTACATGGTACATTTACTTAAAATCAATTGCTGTCATTGCTTTTTCTTTGGATTTAATATGTGCTACCAGTGTGCATTGAGAAACTTTAAATGAAGGGGATGTATTTTAATCTAAGTGGAAACAGGTTCCAACGTGTATCATTATTACGTGGTAACGTAAAAAAAATAGCAAGGGTTGCTAACTTACTGACCATATGGCGCACATATGCTGCTGTATGTTTTTGGCCAATTGAACTCCTTCTGTAACTACCTTAACTGAGACATCCTCCTGCAGCAGTGGCGTACCATGCTGCAAGTTGCCTTTATAGTACTCCCTCCGTCCCGAATTAGTTGTCTAACATTTGTCTACATAAGGAAGTATCTAGACACGTTTTAGTGTTAGATACATCCTTATCTAGACAAATATAATTCAAATAATTTTCGACGGAGGTTGTATGATATTTTTTCACCTTATTTCAAGTTGTCTATATTCTCCTTCAGCTTAGTTTATTTGGGAGGGAGAGCGGAAGAAAGATTGATGGCCCAGCATCCAGGAGCCAACCCTACATCACATGGAAATCATAATACTAGGTATTCGGGTGCAAGTTTTAAGTACGATAAAACAACACTATTGTTTATTCATTTGTATACTTGAATACAGAATATGATTATTTCCTTAAGTTTAACCAGGCATGATGATTCATGGATGCATAACAGAATGGTAGATATGTGAAAAGTATATTAACTTGGCCCTTGATGTATTGATATAATTGTTTTTCTGGCCATAACATATGTTAGATTTGTAATCTTCACATGTACTTCAAAAGTACAAAATAAAGTAACCTACATAGTTTCTCTCTATTTTTATGCTATTTATCGAAATAGTTGAAAGAAATAACAGTGTCAAATTAAACTATATATTATTAGGCAAGGGAGACCCAAGACAAATATTGTAATATGTTACAATTTCCCATGTGCAACTACATGACATGTCAGCATCAATTCTATTAAATTCTCCTATGCATAGAACAAAGATTGACCATGTTTCAAATTGCTGCAATGTATGTAGATTCTAATAACTAAGTTGTCATTGAATAAGCCAGGACCTTCGATGAGTAATGATTCTTCTATGAAACATGATAAATATACTCCATGTTTTGAATAAATATATCAAAAGTAATACACATTCAGATGTTACATGTATCAATCCCAAATAGATTATATCAAATCAATTGGCATAGAAGAAGTCATAACCTTTGATCAGTAATGCTTGCAAAAAGAAATAGAAGACAACAGAGAGATGCCAATACAAACATATATCATCCAATCAAGTCACCATTGATGGAAATGTGCCCTAAAAAAATCTAGGAGTATATAACTCCATACTCTAAAAGCATATTTATGTAGTTTTTATACATTTTTTTACTAGCCCGTGCAAATGCACGGGTTGACGACTAGTTTTACTAATCACCCGGAATCACCGCACGTAATCCTCTCTCCCTAATCTCCCTCCAGACTCCATCGTCTTCGTCCCCAACCGCACGCAACGCGCCCAGCTCCTAGCTCGTCTCACGCAGATCCCCTTCTCCGCCCGCCTTGCGCGCAGCTGCCTCTTTCCCTCTTCTTCGCCCAGCAACACCGCGACCTCACCGGCCAGCTCCGCCCCCAGCTTCTCCTTCGCTCCTCGTCGCCAAGAAGTACGGCTACCCCATCGTCATCTCCACCAATGCGAATCCTAGGCGACATCGCAGGTGCGTCATCCTTCCTGACATTAGGGGGTTGAGCCCCCATCCTCAACGTTGATTCGTGCTTCGCCGGGCTTCCCATTGGTTGAATCGGTTGCGTTCGGGGTTGCACCCTGCTCACCGCCGAGTCAGCCTGTCACATGTCCGCCTCTGTTCTTCGCCAGGATCCTACCCCCTCCACACTCATATATACCTGCTGCATGTCTGAACGTGCGGAGGATGGCACGAGTCACCCCCCTACACCATCCTCATCTGACCTAGGGTTTGAGTCATTTCAACTTGATACATTTAATTTCTGCAATGGTAATTGATTTGTGTTATGAGTATTGTTGTTATCTACTACTCCCTCCGTTCCGGAATAATTGTCGTTGGGAGTCATGAAGAAAGCAATAGCAATAAAACTAAACGATCATAGTGCTAAGCTTACGGATGGGTCTTTTCCATCATATCATTCTCTAATGATGTGATCCGGTTCATCAAATGACAACACATGTCTATGGTTAGGAAACATAACCATCTTTGATCAACGAGCTAGTCAAGTAGAGGCATATTAGGGACACTCTGTTTTGTCTATGTGTTCACACATGTACTAAGTTTTCGGTTAATACAATTCTAACATGAATAATAAACATTTATCATGATATAAGGAAATATAAATAACAACTTTATTATTCCCTCTAGGGCATATTTCCTTCAGTCTCCCACTTGCACTAGAGTCAATAATCTAGTTCACATCGCCATGTGATTTAATACCGATAGTTCACATCGTTATGTGAATAACACCAATAGTTCACATTGCCATGTGACAAACACCCAAAGTGTTTACTAGAGTCAATAATCTAGTTCACATCGCCATGTGATTAACACCCAAAGAGTACTAAGGTGTGATCATGTTTTGCTTCGTGAGAGAAGTTTAGTCAGCGGGTCTGTTACATTCAGATCCGTATGTATTTCGCAAATTTTCTATGTCTACAATGCTCTGCATGGAGCTACTCTAGCTAATTGATCCCACTTTCAATACACATCCAGATTGATACTTAGAGTCATCTGGATTAGTGTCAAAGCTTGCATTGGCGTAACTCTTTACGACGAACTCTTTATCACCTCCATAATCGAGAAACATTTCCTTAGTCCTCCATTTACTAAGGATATTTTTTGACCGCTGTCCAGTGATCTACTTCTAGATCACTATTGTACCTCCTTGCCAAACTCATGGCAAAGTATAAAGCAGGTTTGGTACACATAATGACATACTTTATAGAAGCTATGGCTGAGGCATAAGGAATGACTTTCATTCTCTCTATATGTTTCTGTCGTGGTCGGGCTTTCAGTCTTACTCAACTTCACACCTTGTAACACAGGCAAGAACCCTTTCTTTGACTGATCCATTTTGAACTTCTTCAAAACTTTATCAAGGTATGTGCTTTGTGAATGTCCAATTAAGCGTCTTGATCTATCTCTACATATCTTGATGCCCAATATATAAGCAACTTCACCAAGTTCTTTCATTGAAAAATTCTTATTCAAGTATCCTTTTATGCTATCCAGAAATTCTACATCATTTCCAATCAACAATATGTCATCCACATATAATATTAGAAATGCTATCGAGGTCCCACTCACTTTCTTGTAAATACAGGCTTCTCCAAAAGTCTGTATAAAACTGTATGCTTTGATCACCTCATCAAAGCAGATATTCCAACTCCGAGATGCTTGCTCCAGTCCATAGATGGATCGCTGGAGCTTGCACAATTTGTTAGCACCTTTAGGATCGACAAAACCTTCTGGTTGCATCATATTCAACTCTTCTTTGAGATATCCATTAAGGAACGCAGTTTTGACATCCATTTGCCAGATTTCATAATCATAAAATGCGGCAATTGCTAACGTGATTCTGACCAACTTAAGCATCGATAAGGGTGAGAAGTTCTCATTGTAGTCAACTCCTTGAACTTGTCGAAAACCTTTTGCAACAAGTCGATCTTTGTAGACAGTAACATTACCATCGGCGTCAGTCTTCCTCTTAAAAATCCATTTATTTTGGCTTGCCGATCATCGGGCAAGTCAACCAAAGTCCACACTTTGTTCTCATACATGGATCCCATCACAGATTTCATGGCCTCAAGCCATTTTGCGGAATGTGGGCTCATCATCGCTTCCTCATAGTTTGTAGGTTCGTCATGGTCTAGTAACATGACTTCCAGAACAGGGTTACTGTACCACTCTGGTGCGGAACGTACACTGGTTGACCTACGAGGTTCAGTAGCAACTTGATCTGAAGTTTCATGATCATCATCATTAGCTTCCTCACTAATTGGTGTAGGAAGCACTGGAACTGATTTCTATGATGAACTCCTTTCCAATTCGGGAGAAGGTACAATTACCTCATCAAGTTCTACTTTCGTCCCACTCACTTCTTTCGAGAGAAACTCCTTCTCTAGAAAGGATCCATTTGTAGCAACAAAAGTCTTGCCTTCGGATCTGTGATAGAAGGTGTACCATATAGTTTCTTTTGGGGTATCCTATGAAGACGCACTTATCCGATTTGGGTTCGAGCTTATCAGGCTGAAACTTTTTCACATAAGCGTCGCAACCCCAAACTTTAAGAAACGACAGCTTTGGTTTCTTGCCAAACCATAGTTCATATGGTGTCATCTCAACGGATTTAGATGGTGCCCTATTTAAGGTGAATGCAGCTGTCTCTAATGCATAACCCCAAAACAATAGTGGCGAATCGGTAAGAGACATCATAGATCACACCATATTTAATAAAGTACGGTTACGACGTTCAGACACACCATTACGCTGTGGTGTTCTAGGTGGCATGAGCTGTCAAACTATTCCACATTGTTTCAAATGAAGACCAAACTCATAACTCAAATATTCGCCTCCACGATCAGATCCTAGCAACTTTAGTTTCTTGTTACGATGATTATCTACTTCACTCTGAAATTCTTCGAACTTTTCAAATGTTTCAGATTGGTGCTTCATCAAGTAGATATACCCATATCTTCTCAAATCGTCAGTGAAGGTGAGAAAATAACGATACCCGCCGTGAGCATCAACACTCATTGGTCCCTATACATTGGTATGTATTATTTCCAATAAGTCACTTGCTCGCTCCATTGTTCCGGAGAACGGAGTTTTAATCATCTTGCCCATGAGTCATGGTTCGCAAGCATCAAGTGATTCCAAAAGTCCATCAGCATGGAGTTTCTTCATGCGGTTTACACCAATATGACCTAAATGGCAGTGCCACAAGTATGTTGCATTATCATTATCAACTCTGCATCTTTTGGATTCAATATTATGAATATGTGTATTACTACGACCGAGATTTAATAAACTATTCACCTTGGGTGTATGACCATAGAAGGTTTTATTCATGTAAATAGAATAACAATTATTCTCTCACTTAAATGAATAACCATATTGCCATAAACACGATCCAATCTTGTTCATGCTTAACGCAAAAACCAAATAACATTTATCTTAAGTTTAACACTACTCCCGAAAGTACAAGGAGTGTGTGATGATGATCATATCAATATTGGAACTACTTCCAACACACATCGTCATCTCACCCTCAACTAGTCTTGGTTTATTCTGCAACTCCTGTTTCGAGTTACTAATTTTAGCAACCGAACAAGTATCAAATACCCAGGGGCTACTATAAACACTAGTGAGGTACACATCAATAACGTGTATATCAAATATACCTTTGTTACCTTTGCCATCCTTCTTATCCGCCAAATATTCAGGGAACTTCCGCTTCCAGTGGCCATTTACTTTGGAGTAGAAGCACTCAATTTCAGGCTTAGGTCCAGCTTTGGCCTTCTTCATGGGAGTCACAACTTGCTTGCCATTCTTCTTGAAGTTCCCTTTCTTCCCATTGCCCTTTTCTTGAAACTAGTGGTCTTGTTAACCATCAACAATTGATGCTCTTTCTAGATTTCTACCTTCGTTGATTTCAGTATCACGAAGAGCTCGGGAATCGTTTTTGTCATCCCTTGCTTATTATAGTTCGTCACGAAGTTCCAATAACTTGGTGATAGTGACTAGAGAACTCTGTCAACCACTATCTTATCTAGAAGATTAACTCCCACTTGATTGAAGTGATTGTAGTACCCAGACATTCTGAGTACGTGCTCACTAGCTGAGCTATTCTCCTCCATCTTGTAGGCAAAGTATTTGTCAGATGTATCATACCTCTTGACACGGGCATGAGTCTGAAATACTATTTTCAACTCTCGAAACATCTCATATGCTCTGCGACGTTCGAAACATTTTTGAAGTCCCAGTTCTAAGCCATAAAGCATGACGCACTAAACTGTAACATCCCAAATTTCTCGAATTTGGAATGTTAATAGGATCATTCTTTTACATCATGTTTTCTATTCTTATTCTGAAATTCTGAATATTGGTAGTATTTTGGAGTTGTTGAAACTCAAAGTTTTTAGTTGTTATAATGCTCTTTGTATGCTTGCATTGCATAGATTATATTTTTGTATATTTAGGTTTCAAAAATGTACATATTGTCCATAAAAATGTTTCTAGTTCTTTTAATATGTTCTTGTATTTTTTCACGACTACCAAAATATTTTTTTGGTGTGTTATTTTGCAGTATTCAGTGGCCATCCGTCGGTTAGCTACAGCAGCGAACACCCATCACCGATTGCCGTGACGCCACGTGGCACCTCCACAGCTGCCACAGCAGTTCCTCCACGAACACAGTTTTGGCACAATTTATTTCTGACAGATTCTATATCAAATGTTCAATTAGGTATATCTTTTAGTCAGTAACTCCAATTTCACCGATTCTTTTTCCTGTCTACTCATAGAGACCAGGTGAATACTGTAGAACCTAAATTTCACATTTTTGAGCAGTTCAAATTTGAATTTGTTTAAATTTTAATTCAAACTTCCGGAGGCCATATCTTTTAAACCGTAGATCCAAATCAGTTGATTCTTTTTGCATTGTGATCCTAGTATCCTGTAGATATTCTATACCTACTGATATGTTCTGTTATTTATATTTTTATTTGAATTCTTTGTTGTTTACTTTATTGTGTGTTATGTGAGCATGATTTATTTATCAATACCTCCGTTATCGTATAGATTGTCCGGATTGCTAAGGCGAATCGGAGTTGTTCGTTAGAGTACTTCAACACTATTCCAGGCAAGTTTGCACTTTTGATTTGCTCATCCTATATTCTGCTACGTAATTGTGGTTTTGATGCTATGATAAATGTTTGGCTTGGTATGTGCATCCCGTGTTATCATGTTTTGTTGTTGATTGTGTTATGTGATGGTGTGATCGACTTGATATGATAGACGCGGGCATGTGTCGAGTGATCCATGAAAGTGGTGAGTGTTTATAGCCGTAGTCTCGGGATTATTAACCAGGTGAATACGTCACTGGCAGAGCGCTCTATTGTCCCTAGAGAATGCGCCATTGACAGAGCGCACTTGAGGCGAGGTATAGTTTTCGGAACTTAAATCAGGTGGATGCGTCCTTGGCAGAGCGCTCTATTGTTCCTAGAGAATGCGTCACTGACAGAGCGCACTTGAGACACTTCTGAAGTTCTTGTCATGTTTATTAGAATCTTTGGGTTATCTTGGGCGAGTATATTAGAGCCGGTTACGACCTCATTTAGTGGAGGTAGGTGAAGACTTTCTTCTCCAAATTTACTTGAGTGTTTTGTTTGTCATATTGTACTTGTGGATGTAGGTTTGCTATATCATATTGTGTGATTTTCCAATACATTCAATGTATTGA
The DNA here is from genome assembly GCA_902687465.1 of Secale cereale. Classification (NCBI taxonomy): domain Eukaryota; kingdom Viridiplantae; phylum Streptophyta; class Magnoliopsida; order Poales; family Poaceae; genus Secale; species Secale cereale. Next base: position 742,664,524 of record LR738712.1, read on the forward strand.
CCCTTTGTGGCTGCAACTTATCATGTTGCAGGTTTTTCAGATGATCATTGAGATACAGTAGGGTCGCGAGTCTTCACTCAACATGTTCTCCAGTGAGCATTGATGGACTCATCGTTTGCTTATGCTACCTTTCCGCTGTTGTTATTGAATAAAGTTAGCTATGTGCTACCCAGTTTGTAATACTTTGTATATTCTGGATCATACGTTATATTAAATGATGCACTTGTTATTGATATTCATATGTACTGTGTGTGCTAGCGAGTCGATCCAGGGACTAGCATGGTAAGCACAGAGACATCGAATCTTATCAGATTCGGGTCGTTACATAAACTATCAAGTAGTCATCATACCGAGCTTGTCGAACGTTCATAACGTCTACATCTGCTCCTGCAATAGGTCTGTCACCTAGCGGTCCATCAAGGACATAATAATTCTGTGCCACAATGAGGATAATCCTCAGATCATGGACCTCGTCCGCATCATGCTACTAACATCTTTCAACTTAGTTTTCTCTAGGAACATATCAAAACATAGGGGAGCTACAACACGAGCTATTTATCTACAACATAATTTGCAAATACTATCAGGACTAAGTTCATTATAAATTAAAGTTCAATTAATCATATTACTTAAGAATTCCCACTTAGATAGACATCCCTCAAGTCATCTAAATGATCACGTGATCCATATCAACTAAACCATGTCTGATCATCACGTGTGATGGAGTAGTTTTCAACGGTGAACATCTTATGATGATCATATCTACTACATGATTCACGCTTGACCTTTCGGTCTCCAGTGTTCCGAGGCCATGTATGTACATGCTAGGCTCGTCAAGTTTAACCCGAATATTCTGCATGTGCAAAACTGTCTTACACCCGTTGTATGTGAACGTAGAGCTTATCACACCCGATCATCACGTGGTGTCTCAGCACGACGAACTGTCGCAACGGTGCATACTCAGGGAGAACAGTTGTACCTTAAAATTTTGTAAGGGATCATCTTATAATGCTACCTCCGTACTAAGCAAAATAAGATGCATAATAAGATAAACATCACATGTAATCAAAATAAGTGACATGATATGGCCATCATCATCTTGTGCTTTTCATCTCCATCTCCAAAGCATCGTAATGATCTCCATCATCACCGGCTTGACACCTTGATCTCCATAGTAGCGTCGTGGTCGTCTTGCCAACTATTGCTACTACTACTATCGCTAACTCATAGTGATAAAGTAAAGCAATTACATGGCTTTCGCAATTCATACAATAAAGAGACAACCATAAGGCTCCTGCCGGTTGCCGATAACTTACAAAACATGATCATCTCATACAAAAACGTACAACTCATCACGTCATGGCCATATCACATCACAAAAATACCCTGCAAAACAAGTTAGACATCCTCTACTTTGTTGTTGCAAGTTTTACGTGGCTGCTACAGGCTTCTAGCATTAACTGTTCTTACATACGGCATAAAAACCACAACGTGGTATATTGATTGCTTTTTGATCTTCAGAAAGAACCATGTTCATTGAATCTGATTTAACAAAAGTTGGAGAAACTGACACCCGCCAGCCACCTGTGTGTAACGCATGTCGGCAGAACCAGTCTCATGAACGTGGTCATGTTAATGTCGGTCCGGGCCGGTTCATCCAACAATACCGCCGAATCAAGAAGCAACTAGTAACGGCAAGCAATACGTATATACCCATGCCCACAACTCCTTTTTGGTATACTCGTGCATATCATCTACGCATAGACCTAGCTCATGACGCCACTGTTGGGGAACATAGTATTTCAAACAAATTCCTACAATCACGCAAGAACTATCTAGGAGAAGCATAGCAATGAGCGGGAGCGTGTGTCCATGTACCCTCGTAGACAGAAAGCGGAAGTGTTTAGTAACGCGGTTGACGTAGTCGAACGTCTTCACGATCCAACTGATCCAAGTCCCGAACGTACGACACCTCCGTGTTCAGCACACGTTCAGCACGATGACGTCCCTCGAGCTCTTGATCCAGTTGAGGACGAAGCAGAGTTTCCTCAGCACGACGGCGTGGCGACGGTGATGATGAAGTTACCGATGCAGGGCTTTGCCTAAGCACTACAATGATATGACCGAGGTGTGTAACCGTGGAGGAGGGCACCGCTGACGGCTAAAACAGTTGTTAACTTGTGTATCCTACGGTGCCCCCTGCCTCCGTTTATAAAGGAGAAAGGGGGAGGCCGGCCGACCCTCATAGTCGAACGTCTTCACGATGCAACCGATCCAAGTACCGAATGTACGATACCTCCATGTTCAGCACACGTTCAGCACGATGACGTCCCTCGAGCTCTTGATCCAATTGAGGATGATGCAAAGTTTCGTCAGCACGACGGCGTGGTGACGGTGATGATGAAGTTACTGACGCAGGGCTTCGCCTAAGCACTACAATGATATGACCGAGGTGTGTAACCGTGGAGGGGGGCACCGCACACGGCTAAAACAGTTGTTAACTTCTGTATCCTAGGGTGCCCCTGCCTCCGTATATAAAGGAGCAAGGGGGAGGCCGGCCGGCCCTCATAGGGCACGCCCCAAGTGGGGAGTCCTACTAGGACTCCTAGTCCTAGTAGGATTCCACCAAGTGGGAGAGAGGGGGAAGGAAGGAGAGAGAGAGAGGGAGAAGGAATGAGGGGGCACCGCCCCCTCCTAGTCCAATTCGGACTCCTCAAGGGGGGCGCGTAGCCAGCCCTAGAGGCCCTTCCCCTCTCTCTCTCTCTCAAGCCCCATGTTGGCACATTAGTTCCCCCGGTGGTTTCGATAACCCTCTCGGCACTCCAATAATTATCCGGTACCCTCGGAACTCATCCGGTGTCCCAATATCATCGTCCAATATTGTCACGCCCAAGATGTGATTCTATCCCGATCACAATACAACTTTGTGATTGGGGCACAACCGCATTTCCGGCATTTAGCAAAATGGATATCATTACATCATACCATTACATAAATAGATCATGATACATACAAGTCATACAACATCCACATGAATACCACATCATGATACACAAGGCATCCGACTACGGATGAAACACATATAAAGCACACGACATCCATCCTGCTATCCCAGGCTGCCGACCAGGAACCTATCCCAAGATGACGAAGAAGAAGAAGGAAGAACTCCAACATAGCTAAACATCGCTCTCACGTCAAGTCATCAGAAACCTACACCTGCAACTTTTGTTGTAGTATCTGTGAGCCACGAGGACTCAGCAATCCTATAACCATGGGTATCAAGACCAGCAAAGCTTAATGGGTATGGAGAGGATAAGTGGTGAGGTTGCAGCAGCGGCTAAGCATATGTATGGTGGCTAACTTACGAGTACAAGAGTAAGAAGAGCATCTACGCACCCGGTCGCAAACTAGTAATGATCAATAAGTGATCCTGAAATACCTACGAGTCAAACATAACCCTACCGTGTTCTCTTCTCAAATTGAAAAGAGACGGCCACGGTTACTCACGCGGTTTGTCTATTTTATTTCAGATCCTCTATCAAGTTTTCTACAACCAGATATTAACAAATACCAATCTGCCACATAACCGCCGGCACGGCTTTTGAAAGATCATAACCGTGCAGGGGTGTCCCAACTTAGCCCATCACAAGCTCTCACGATCAGCATAGGTAAAACCTCTTATCTTAGGGATGACCCGATCAGACTCTGAATCCCGGTGCACAAGACATTTCGACAATGGTAAAGCTAGTCCAGCAAGACCTCCCGGCGTGCCGACACCCTGATAGTAGCCGCGCGTATCTCGTGTCAGGCCACGTCCGGGTAGGTCAGCCTACAGGTATACAAGATAGCTCGAGTTTCCTCGAGGCGGCCCCGCAGTCTGCCCATTTGGGACCAACACCATCAACACTGCCCCCCCCCCCCGTAAAAATGTGGACGAACCTCGGGTAGAGCTAACACCCTATGCGTCAAATTAAATTAAGTTTATTATTATGTTGGGCAAATGGTAAAACCAATATTGGGCCTTGCTGGAGGAGTTTTATTCAAAGCGAACTGTCAAGGGGGTCCCATAACCCCCAACCGTGTTAGGAACGCAAACTCAAGGAAAATAACACCGGTTTATCGGTTCTTAAGGCGGCATGAGTGGAACAAAACACCGAGCAAAAGGCCAAGCCTTCCACGCATTGCCAAGTATATAGGTGCATTAATTATAGTAAGATATATTATCATATTCCCAAAACATCCAAGATCTGACATGGAGCAATCTTCATCTTCACCTGCAACTAACAACGCTATAAGAGGGGCTGAGCAAGCGGTAACAAAGCCAAACAATGGTTTGCTGGGATGGTGTCAAAGGTTAGAGGTTTCATGGCAACAATGAGAGGCTGACAACAATAGATAGGCAGCGCGACATATAGCGATAGCATCGAGACAGCTAGCATAGCAATGATAGTAATGAGATCCAAGGTGATAGTCATCTTGCCTGAGATCCCGCTAGGAAGAAGATCGAGTCCATGAAGAAGACGAAGCCACGAAGATGAACCAAATGTAGTCGAACGAATCCTCATGGTCGAAACAAAACATGAACTAACGAGAAGAAGCAAACAACACGGTAAACACACAACACATAAACAAGACATGATGCTCAACCAAGTATGATGCATGACAAGGCTACATGATACTACTCATCGCAAGGGATGATGCATACAAGAACAACACACAAGGCAAGTTTAAATGAGGCCAGAAACAACATATAGCAATTCCGGTAAGTCCTCATATGCAATTTTGAAATTGGTACAGATCTCAACAAACCTTATGTTAGAGTTGTTAAATAGCAATTTAACATGCACCAAGATGATTTACTTGATTTTCTAGTCAAGTTACATATATAGTTCATTTAATTCGGACCTACAGCCTAGAAGATATGAGCATAACAAGATGAACATGGCATTAATGCAAAATGCATTCAAACAGCAAACAAACACTCTAAAAACATGGATGCAACATTACATGATGCATCTACATGCAAAATCAAGCAAGTTTCATATAGAGCATGCCCAAAACGGAGCAACAGTTCAACACATACACATGAAACAAGTTTAAAGGACAAGGTGTCCAAAACAGCAACTAGGCATCTTACAAGCATCAAAACAACATGCTATAAGTACAAGGTAGGCACAAGCATGGCATGACTCAAATTATAGATAACATGCTTCAAATATCAACAAGGATCAGGTTCATAGGCATCAAGAATAATCCAACATGATCAAGGCAACAAGCAAACTTTATATCACAGATTATGACTTAGAGGAAAACAGAGCATATACATGAGCAGAGTTAATATGTTGACATGTAGGAGGCGGGAAATAATAAGCTACAATGCAAGATCATGGCAAGCAAAAGCATGGCATGTTAGAACATAACATGGAGCTCAAGGAACACAACATGGCATATACATGGGAGCAACAGGTTCATGGCATTCATCAAAACAAGATGCAAACATGATATAGCAGATTTTCAGACTTGCTGAAAATCTGGGAATGCAAACATCAACATTATGGTGCTGACGTTGGAGGCACATAACAGCAAGCATAACAATACTAATAAGCATTAGAAGGTCATGGACATGTAGTAGGCATGGCATACTCCAAATAACTCAATTGGCACAAGTCCATAAGATGCATAGAATGATTACAACAAGCTTTGCCAAATTGAACATGTTGTTGACAGGCTGACAGATATATCATAATGACAACTTGAGAGCAAGAAAGAGACATCCTACAATGACTTATAATGGAAAAAAGGACATGGATGGATAGAGCATAACATGGACTTCAAGACATGGTCACTGGACATTCCAAAACATGCATGGATTTGACTGTAGCATCAATCAAACATGGCATCACAATATGATAGATTCAGACTTAGCAGTTTTTTAACAAGTCTGAGGAAACAGGAAACAATGGGTATGTCACTTTGCAAGCTTGTTCCACTCAACACAGGGCATATCATGAAAAACTAATTACACCACAGCAAAGATGACATGATTATGCTCCTAAAACATGTTGACATGTTGCTCAAACAAAAATCACACGAAAAGATATGAAAAAGACAAATCAGCAAGTTATATTAGTTTTCAGTAGTTAAAAGCAACATGCACTTGTGCAACGATGATTAAGGCATCAAGATGAATAGTAACATGCATGCAAATCACACCAACAAGTAGAGCACAAAGAGATGAACATTTTGACATATTATATGCTCAATTTGGATCTACGTGCCAAAAGATATGGACACTCAAAGTATGCAACATGTTGATGGATTTTAGGGACTTAGTGATTTCTATAAAAAAACTGATGAGCGCGCGATACTATATATCGCTCTGGGCAAGGGATAGTGCTGCTCACCCCAAATGGGCTCTGCCCAGGATGGCAGGGAGGAGAGGCAGGCCGAGGTGGACGATGACGGGCCGGGGTGGATGTTGACGGGCTGGCCTCAGCGAGGCCCATGCGGGCCCTGCCGGCCTGATCTGGGTCGAGCGCGACTCGACAGGAGGATGCGGGGGAGGTCGACCGGTGGAAGCTCGACGGCAGTGGCGGCTCGCGGCCGGCGAGGTCACGGTTAGGGCGGTGGATTGACAGGGAAGGCAGGGGAGGAGGCGGAGGAGGTCGGGTCCCGGCAGAGGAGCTCATTCCCAGCGCTGGCGGGAAGCGGCGGCTGTAGTGTCGCGAGATCTGACGTCGACGGGCATGCAACCGACGAGGGTGGCGTGGATCTCGATGGCGCGGGCGGTGGGGCGAAGGCAACGGGGTCCAGCACGATGACGACCAGGCCTTGGATCGGGCCTGCTCGAGGGGCTCCTCCCCTCGGGTGAGCTTGAGCGGGGCGGACGCGCCCGGTCGGGAGGCTGGCGGCGGTGGCGCCCTTCGTGCCCGGGCGAGCCACACGATGGGCCTGGAGGGCCTGGTGCGGGAGGAGAGAGAGAGAGGCGGGGCTAGGTGGCGGTTGGAGAGAGGTGGGGCGCAGAAAACTAGGTTGTGGCTAGGGTTTCCACAATAGTTAGGCTAGGGCGTCAATATATAGGCAAGAATGGCTAGGAGAGGCGGTTTTAATCCGTTTTCGGACCGTTTGATCTCAATCGAACGGTTTCGGACGCGAGGGGACTTAGGTCAGTGGCTAGTGGGCTGTGTAGATGAGCTTGGTTTTCTGGAGAGAAGAGAGAGAGGGCCGGCACCGGTTTTCGGAGAACGAAAACGTCCGACAACAAACCGGCAACGCTGCCGCTACAGATTACGGTTGGGCTATGAAACGAGTTCAGAATGCGACGAATTTTGGCAGGCTGTCTGTCTACACTATAATAAGACCACATGCCAAGTTTCAGCCAATTCCGAGAACGTTTTTCGGCCACTTACAAAAAGAGGTTTCGGAGGTGCCGCAGGCACGTGCGAGTGTGTCTGTGCTCAGAACGGACAACGGAGAGGACTGGGAGGCGGCCAACTACGAACGGATGCACGTTTTGAAAAGCATGCAGATCAAATGCACATGATGACATGGCAAAGATAGCGAATAACTGGAAGACACCTAGCGCATCGGTCTCAGGATGTCACAAATATATCATTCTTTTTGTCTCGACCATTTCAAGACTCCTCGTCATGTCCGCGATCTCATCCGGGACTGCGAACAATCTTCGGCCATCAAAAGCACATAACTCATAATACAAATCTTCATCAAATGTTAAGCGTGCAGACCCTACGGGTTCGAGAACTATGTAGACATGACCTTGACACATCTCCGGTCAATAACCAATAGCGGAATCTAGATGCTCATATTGGTTCCTACATATTCTTCGAAGATCTTTATCGGTCAAACTGCATAACAACATACGTTATTCCCTTTGTCATTGGTATGTTACTTGCCCGAGATTCGACCGTCGGTACCATCATACGTAGTTCAATCTCGTTACCGGCAAGTCTCTTTACTCGTTTTGTAATACATCATCTCGTTACTAACTCATTAGTCATTTGCTTGCAAGGCTTATTATGATGTGTATTACCGAGAGGGCCTAGAGATACCTCTCCGACATTCGGAGTGACAAATCATATTCTTGATCTATGTCAACACCACAAACACTTTCGGAAACACCTGTAGAGCATCTTTATAATCACCCAGTTACGTTGTGACGTTTGATAGCACACAAGGTGTTCCTCCGGTATTCGGGAGTTGGATAATCTCATAGTCGGAGGAACATGTATAAGTCATGAAGAAAGCAATAGCAATAAAATTGAACGATCATAGTGCTAAGCTAACAGATGGGTCTTGTCTATGACATCATTCTCTAATGATGTGATCCCGTTCATCAAATGACAACACAAGTCTATGGTTAGGTAACATAACCATCTTTGATCAACGAGCTAGTCAAGTAGAGGCATACTAGGGACACTCTATTTTGTCTATGTATTCACACATGTACTAAGTTTCCGGTTAATACAATTATAGCATCAATAATAAACATTTATCATGATATAAGGAAATATGAATAACAACTTTATTATTGTCTCTAGGGCATATTTCCTTCAACGGGACCCATCGATCAGGTGCTGATGTGGCATGTTTTTTTGCAGAAAGCTCCCTTACTTTATATGTAATCATAAATGCCCATTTATTTTGCAGAAAAAGGCTCCCGTGAGAGTTTTTTTTCATTATCAATTTTCCACAACCGCGTGGACTCGTTTGAATGTTTTCGTCAAATTCGACAAGTAAATCTCTACTCTCATAAAAAATAGAGTTGGTGATGATGGTGTGCCTGCCATCCTGCAATATGGGCCATCCAATCTATATCTGACGTATAGGAAGGAAACTATGACAATTTTGCAAAAAGATACCCGCACTCCTCTTCACATTTGTAGATAAGGCCTTCTCTCGTTCATCCTTATCTCTCACAAGATAAACTACTCATATAAATGCATCTTGATGTTTCGTGCAACGCACATGCATCTTGCTAGTAATGGAAAAGAGCAGGCAGGATTCGAACCTGTGACCTGTCGAAAACAGGCGTAGCGCGCTAGCCACCACGAAAAAGAGGAGCCGATAGTCTTGTTATACTACATTACGAATGCTCGGCCGGGCTGGCTAGGCCCAGCAAGGCCTGCTGATACGTCTCCAACGTATCTAGTTTTCCAAACACTTTTGTCCTTGTTTTGGACTCTAACTTGCATGATTTGAGTGGAACTAACCCGGATTGACGCTGTTTTCAGAAGAATTTTCATGGTGTTGTTTTTGTGCAGAAATAAAAAGTTCTCGGAATGACCTGAAAATCCACGGAGAATTATTTTGGAAAATATAAAAAATACATGCGGAAAGATCAACGTCAGGGGCCCACACCCTATCCACGAGGGTGGGGGGCGCGCCCCCTCCCCCTGGGCGTGCCCCCTGCCTCGTGGGCCCCTTGATGCTCCACCGACGTAGCCCCGGAGTCCATATATTCACTTTCGGGGAGAAAAAAAACTCAAGGAGGAAGAATTATCACGTTTTACGATACGGAGCCGCCGCCAAGCCCTAATCTCTCTCGGGAGGGCTGATCTAGAGTCCGTTCAGGGCTCCGGATAGTGGATATCGTCGCCATCGTCATCATCAACCTTCCTCCATCACCAATTCCATGATGCTCACCGCTGTGCATGAGTAATCCCATCGTTGGCTTGCTGGACGGTGATGGGTTGGATGAGATTTACCATGTAATCGAGTTATTTTTGTTAGGGTTTGATCCCTAGTATCTACTATGTTCTAAGATTGATGTTGCTATGACTTTGCTATGCTTAATGCTTGTCACTAGGGCCTGAGTGCCATGATTTCAGATCTGAACCTATTATGTTTTCATGAATATATGTGTGTTCTTGATCCTATCTTGCATGTTTATAGTCAACTACTATGTGTTATGATCCGGCAACCCCGAAGTGACAACAATCGGGACCATTCCCGGTGATGACCGTAGTTTGAGGAGTTCATGTATTCACTATGTGTTAATGCTTTGGTCCGGTACTCTATTAGAAGGAGGCCTTAATATCCCTTAGTTTCCACTAGGACCCCGCTGCCATGGGAGCGTAGGACAAAGGATGGCATGCAAGTTCTTCTCCATAAGCACGTATGACTATATTTGGAATACATGCCTACATTACATTGATGAACTGGAGCTAGTTCTGTGTCACCCTATGTCAGGGATATTACTATTAGGTATAAACCGCCCAGGAGGGGCCGGTTTATGCCTGTGGAGATTGTTTCTACTGAAGCCCAGCCAGACGTGGAGCAAGACGCTTTAGTCCAAGAAGCTTAAGGCCCAAGAGGCATTAGGGCCCATGATTTGTAAACTACCATAAGATGTCTAACTTGTGATGTAAGATAGGAAGGATAGAGACTGAGCCGGACACGTTTATGAGCCGGCCTCGGGATCCTGTAAACCGGACCAGGCGTCACGTCTTATATAAAGGGATGATCCGGCGACGGTTCATGGCAGAGAAGAATAGCTCGAGACACAGGCAAAGCGGATTCGCTCCCTGGTCATCGAAACCCTAGCAATATTACACCAAACTAGACGTAGGCTTTCACCTTCATCGAAGGGGCCGAACTAGTATAAAATCCCTGTGTCCTTGTCTGCTTTAACCCCTTTAAGCTAACCCGTAGCGATGGCCTCACGACTAAGTCCTGTGCTAGGACATCTGCCGTGACAAAACCACGAAAGTTGCCGCCCACCGTGGGGCTATCGCACGATGGTTTCGAGTTCTTGCAGGGCAGCTTTGAAGGACTCAAGGGCTACGCAGTGGGCCGGATGACTAAGAGTCGTCGCGACATGATCTACATCGACGACGCATGCTAGGGCCCCGAGGCCGATTCAATCGAATGCGGGTACCAGATCCCCTTCGGCGGCATCCACGTCTTCATTGGCAAGATCGGTGAACCGGGCCCTAAGCCGGACATCTTCCCCAACATCGTCGAGCCGGCTCAGCGTGCGATACCTGCTCGGATTCAGCCCGCCATGAAGCACGTCTTCGTTGGAGCAGTGCATGGAGTGCAAGCCGAGGACGGATCGGACTCTGGCGACGAGACTGTTGTCTATTCTGGCGACGAATCTTCTTCCGGAGAGATAGAATCCTTATATCTGTTGCAGGGTGGCCGATCTGAGGGCTGTTCCGATGGTGGTAGTATTCCGGACCCCCTCGATCCGCCAAACCGGGTTGCCGTCTTTATGGCCAGATCACAACCTATGCAACAATCATCAACTACAGCGGCGTTAACCTCAGACATGGTAGGAGCTAGGGCTGGGGGTCTTGATCCGTCACCGACTGAAACTTTATCCGTCTTGGTTGATACTTTGACAACACTGTTAACGACAGAGGTAGCTCAGGCCAATAAAGAGCAGCATGATGCGGAAGTCGCTCAGGTGAAGAGCCGGATAGATCAAGCCAAGTTGGACCTAACTGCTGAGAAAACCAAGATGGCTGCAAAGCAGGCTGAGCTTGATGCTCAAGCTTATTGACTCATGTTGGATGAGACCGCTTCACACGAGGTGATGATGAGGAGGCAGCGATCTCGCTTGCCACCGGTTTATGAGGCAAGAAACCTCCTTAGCACGCCAGGAGCAGGAACCAATAACCAGCCGGAGGTGAACCGGGGAGGGGCATCGGCCACAGGAGCGTCACTCCAGCCGCCGGCCGCGGAGCCAACCCGCCAGGTTGTACCATCACATCATGTGCCCACCCCTCCTGGTCATTACTCTAATCCATTGGATAACATAGTTGCTGCCGCTTCACGACTGGCCGCTCTTCCCATTGAAGGAACATCCCCTATAGCAGTAGAGGCACGACGGGCCAGGGAGTTTTTGGAGACAGCGCTAACTCAACAGCAAGCTTATTCTCACAACCGTGAGAGGATTCATTCAACTCCTCGCCCAAGCCGGAGTTACACTAGGCGTCTGGATGAACCGGCCGTGTCAAGCAGGGTAGGCAACGCCAGGACGCCGAATTAACAGCACAGCACGAAGCCCGTCAGGCGATGCCGGTTCGTCCCTGTACCATAGTTGAACCGGGGGTTATGTCTAGCTCCCTGGGTGTGCCCAGCCTTACTCCCGCTTTGTGCAACGTGAAACTGCCCAAGGATTTCAAGGGACCGTGCAAGGTGCCCAATTACACGGCGGATCTATCCCCGGAGGCATGGGTTGAGAGTTATGAGATGGCAATGGAGATGTTGGATGTGGATGATGCAGTGTGCGCTAAGTATTTCACAATGATGCTAGAGGGCACAACTCGCACTTGGCTGAAGGGCTTGCCACCCAATTTCGTCGGATCATGGGCCGAATTGCGCCGCCGGTTTATCAATAACTTCAAGGACACGTGCAAGCAGCCAATGTCTGTCGTTGATCTAGCTGCCTACTTTCAAGGAGAGCATGAGTCTACAAGTAGTTGGGTGCATCGAGTGTCAGAGATCCTGCATTCCTCCAATAGCATCAACCCAAGCACAGCAGTGGTAACCTTGGAAGGCAATTGCCGGTTTGAAGCTTTGAAATTGAAGTTGGGACGGCTTAAGCGTAATTGTGATGAAATGGGGACACTCATGGGAGCTTTAGTGAAGAATGCGGACTCCGATAATACCAAATACCCAGACGCCGATAGTGACAAGTCAGGGAAGGTAAACAAGAATGGTAAGGTGCCACAGCCCAACCCGGCGAATCAAGGATACAACGGTAAGGGTAAAGCGGATGGTAAATCGGATTTTGTGGCCAACATCAATGCTCAGGAGGACGGATATCGCCGCAAGGGTAGACCTCCCCCACGAAATGGGAGGCCGCCTATTAATCTAGAACACCAGATGAACATACCTTGCCCGAAGCACGATACAGCAGAAAAGCCAGCTACACACCTCTGGAAGGACTATTTTATTATGCAAGAATTCATGAACCGGTCTCGGTACGATCATGGACCATCCGATGGGTCAGGCCCCGGTTTTCAAGGGCCGGGTTATCAAGGTGGTGGATCCGGTTCATGGTACCAAGGCAATAACGACAACCACAACGGGCACAATCAGCATAACCAACAGCACGACCAGGGCGGTTATAACAATCAGGTAAATCAACAGCGTCAACAGCAGCAACAATCCGGATATCAGAATAATCCGAAGGAGTTGAGCGGTGGGCAGTATCATGTCTTCACCACGAGCTTGTGTAAACATGACCAGAAGGTTCACAAGAGGGCAGTACATTCTGTTGAACCGGCGGTGCTGCGTTACTTGCGTTGGTCAGAACAACCTATTGTGTGGAGCCGAGAGGATCATCCGCCCCGGGTTGATAATCCGGGTCAGCTGGCTCTAGTGGTGGCACCTCTAGTGGGTGGCTACAAGTTTACCAAGGTGCTTATGGACGGAGGCAGCAACATCAACATTCTATGCTATGAAATTTTCCGGTGCATGGGGCTGACAGATAAGAAGCTTCGGCAGTCCAACACAGTTTTTCATGGAGTGGTGCCCGGAAAATCGGTGTATCCAGTTGGCAAGATAGATTTGGAGGTCACTTTTGGAGATGAACATGATTCTAGATCGGAGACTTTGACCTTTGAAGTGGTGGTAAAGATCAAGAGCCCGTATCACGCTCTGTTCGGGCGGCCGGTTTACACCAAGTTCATGGCAAGGCTCTGTTATGTTTATCTACAGCTCAAGATGCCAAGCCACAAGGGAATCATTGCGGTCCATGGGAGTCGCAAGATTGCGTTGGAGTGTGATACGTCCAAAACGTATCTATAATTTCTGCTTGCTCCATGCCTCTTTTGGGTGATATTGCTATGATATTTATACACTTCCATACACTTTTGACCATATTTGGACTAACCTATTAACTCAGTGCACCCCAGTGCCAGTTTCTGTTTTCTGCTGTTTTTGTATTTAAGGTTTTCCCATTACGAAAACTGCCAGAAAAAACCCGGAAAAATTATATAAAAAATCAGCGTTCCAGAAGCTACCCGGCACCCGAAGTAGGGCCGGAGGGGGGCCACCAGGGCTCCAGGCGCGCTGGTGGCGCGGCCCCCCACCTGGCCGCGCCGGGGGGGGGGG
>LR738712.1:742678752-742718228 GCA_902687465.1 Secale cereale
GGGGGGGGGGGGGGGCCTGGGCCCCCCAGGCCTCCGCTGATGCCCCCCTTTGGCATATATTTATATCGTGTCCCGAAACCCTCGAGACGGGAACCCTTTTTTTGCGATCTCATCTCTGTTCCGCCGCCGCCGCGCTTCCAAGATCGGGAGCACCAGGAGAACTCTTCCCGGCATGCTGGAGGGGAGGATCACCACCGGGAGCCTCTCCACCACCATGGACGCCTCCCGGATGAGTTGTGAGTAGTCTCCCTTGGACCATGGGTCCATGACCAGTAGCTATGTGATGTTCTCCTCCCGTTCTTGTGCTTCACTAATTAGTCCTTGTGAGCTACCCTACATGATCGAGGCACATATGTAATCCTTATGCTGTTGCTATGATGAGTTTGCTGGGATCCGATGGATTGTGAGATTATGTTCAGATTGTGTTTGAGTAATATATTTGATTTACCTCTTTTATATTTATGTTCGTAAGTAATTCTTGCATGTTCTCCGTTGCTATTTATTGCTTTGGCCGAGTAGTAGGTAGTGACTCCAAGAGGGAACGTTATGCTTGATTGTGGGTTCATGCCCCTCGATGACTAGCTTGAGTGATAGAAACATGAGTCTAGGGGATGTGCTGTTGCCACAAGGGGGAAAACAATGGTGCTTGTGCCCGCGGGTGCAAGGATTGTTTACTTTACACAAAGTTCTTTTACTGCAGTTGTCTGTTGCTTTGAGTTTACACTATGGGTGGGACTCGCAACTTAATACCAGCGAGATGTTCTGGATAGATATCTCAAGGTGGATGATTAGTAGTAGATGCAGATGGATTTCGGTCTACTTGCCTTGGCGTACCGCCCATGCTTTGAACCTCTACCTTTCTTGCAACATAGTTAGCATTGGTTTGCGCACATAATTCTGTCAATTGCCCAGCTGTAATTCGTTTACCTCACATAGCTGTTTTATCGTCTTTTGGGAGAGAGACATCACTAGTGAACATCGTGGGACGCCGGTCCATATTACCATCATTGATCACATCCGCTATTTACTTTCCGCTTTTACTTACTATTTGCTGCAATACCTATCACTATTATCACTTGCGTTTGATCCTTTGTAAATGACAAGGCCGGAGGGATTGACAACCTCTCTGTACTCGTTGGGAGCAAAGTTATTTGTATCTGTGTGCAGGTCCATGTTGATTGCTAATATCTGGCACCGTTAGCAGTTGACACCTTCTTGTTGAAACTTGGAGTCTCAGGGGAAATCGATCCTTGGTATCTTTTCCAAGGGAAAACTTCGGCTACACTGCATCTCAAACCTTCCACTTGGGGTAACCAACGAGGGGCGAGAAGCCATCAACCAAAGTTTTCTGGCGCCGTCGCCGGGGACTCCACTCTTCAAGATAGGGGAGTTGCATGCTATCTTTTACCTTTGCTTTTTAGCCTTGTTAGTTTACCTTTCAGTTTTTGCTTTAGTATCTTTTATCGAAAATCACAAAAATAGTTATATTGCTTGCTTGCTGCTATGGGTTCCACCGAGAACACCAAGTTGTTTGACTTCACTAGTCATAACAACGACGACTTTATCTGCACACCTATCACTACACCTGCCACTTCAGCACCTTCGTATGAAATTAAACCTGCTTTACTGAATCTAGTTATGAAAGATCAATTCTCCGGTGCTGGAGATGATGCTGCTTTACACTTAAACAATTTTGTTGAACTCTGTGATATGCAAAAGTACCAAGAAATAGATGGTAATATTGTTAAGCTTAAGCTTTTTCCTTTCTCCTTGAGAGGAGGAGCTAAAATTTGGTTTCAGTCTTTGCCTAGAAATAGCATAGATTCATGGGACAATTGCAAAGATGCTTTTATTGGAAAATACTATCCACCTGCTAAAATTATCCAACTAAGAAGTAACATAATGAATTTTAAACAATTGGATAATGAACACGTTGCCCAAGCTTGGGAACGTATGAAATCTCTTATCAAGAACTGCCCTACTCATGGTTTGACTACTTGGATGGTTATCCAAACTTTTTATGCAGGCTTGAACTTTACCTCGCGGAACTTGTTAGATTCGGCCGCGGGAGGAACCTTTATGTCAACTACACTTGGTGCTGCCACAAAGCTTCTCGATGAGATGATGACCAACTATTCCCAATGGCACACCGAACGCGCTCCAACAGGTAGGAAGGTAAACTCTGTCGAGGAGATTTCCTCCCTAAATGAAAAAGTTGACTTGATCATGTCTCTACTTTCGAAGCAATCTTCTGTTGATCCTCGTGATGTTCCTTTAAATTCTTTGATTGCTCAAGAACAAGTAGATGTGAACTTTATCTCTAGAAACAATTTTAACAACAATGCTTATAGGAGTAATTTTGGTAGCAATCCTAGACCGTTCCCCTCTAATTCTTATGGGAACAACAATGCTTATCCTCGCACCAAGAACTCCACTACTGAACTAGAGATTATGCTTAAGGATTTCATCACTACCCAAAAAGCCTTTAATAAGAGTGTAGGAGAAAAACTAAACAAACTAGATGATCTCTCTTCGAAGGTAGACAATTTAGCCAATGAGGTAGAATTGCTTAAAATTAGAACTTCTCCTCTTGAGGATAGGAAGGTCACTCCTATGAATGCTATTCAAGTGCAAATTAATGAAAACATTAGGATGTTGACTAAACTTAAAGAGAGATGGGCTAGAGAAAGGGAGGAAGAAGATAGAATTAAGAACCTTCCTACCCACCACACTGTTGCTACTATCCAAGTTGTTGAGGATATCCAAACTCTTAGCACCCAATGCAGTCCTGGTCCCATTGGACCTATTAATGGTGATGCTATGACTATAGAAACTACCAAACAAGTGAACCTAAAGGACACCACTACCACCTTACTTGATAGTAGTGACCTTGATTTTGATAATTGCACTCTTACCGAAGTTATTGATTTCCTTCACAAGATGTCTAGAGATCCCCGCACTAGCACGCTTAACCTTGCCTTCACAGAGCATATCACTAATGCTCTTATCAAAGCTAGGGAGGAGAAACTTAGAGTAGAAGCCTCCATACCTAGAAAGCTAGAAGATGGTTGGGATCCTATGATTAAAATTAAGTTGAATAACTTCTCTTGCTATGCTTTATGTGATGTTGGAGCTAGTACCTCTGTTATGCCCAAAAGAATATATGATATGCTTAAATTGAAACCTTTTGATTCTTGTTCTTTTGGTGTTTGTCTCGTTGATTCTTCCATAAAGAAACCTTTTGGGAGGATCGACGATGTTCTTATCGTTGTCAATGAAAATTACGTTCCCGTTGATTTTACTATTATGGATATTGAATGTGAACCTTCGTGTCCAATTATTTTGGGTAGTCCTTTCCTACGCACCGTTGGTGCTATCATTGACATGAAAGAGGGGAATATAAAATTCCAATTTCCTCTCAAGAAAGGGATGGAACACTTCCCTCGAAAGAAGATTAAGTTACCTTTTGAGTCCGTTATACGGGCTAGCTATTCTTTTACTCTTGATAAAACTTGATCTCTATGCATTATGCCTAGCTTAAAGGCATAAAAGAAAGCGCTTTTGGGAGGCAGCCCACATGAATAAATTTTTATTTTGCTTTTGTTGTGTCTTGATGTTGTTACTACAGTAGCATCATCATTGTATCTTTGCTTTTCAACTTTGTGCCAAGTGTAGCCTCCGATTGCAAGAAAGTTCAAAAGTTGTGACGTGCTGTCCAGGAAACAGATTCTGTCCTTGGATAGAAAAATTATTATAAAATCACCAGATCATCCTTTTGGTCTGAATTTTTACGTCATCGTGCTCTATACAATTGTCTTTCGTGCGTCTGTTCTGAGTTTTTTGATTAGAGTTGCAGAAGTGCCCCGAAAAAATCGTTTACTACCTGCTGTTCTGTTTTTCACAGATTCTGTCCTGTTTTGCCTTTCCTTCATTTTGCAAACCTTGAGCTTGCTTTTTCTTTGCAAAAACCTTTTGGCAATCTTGAGAAACAGTAGACCTTAAATAATATCCTTATTTCCAAGAAGGAACAATTATTTTATTAAGGGTACTAACCTCGCTAATCAGATTATGATGAGTTATGTATGAAGGGAGTTTTCAAGTGTGCGAGGGAAGATGATAAAAAGATTCAGGAGTGTCAAACGCTCAAGCTTGGGGATGCCCCCATGCACCCCCAAGAAATATTTAAGGAGACTCAAGCGTCTAAGCTTGGGGATGCCCCCGTGCATCCCCTTCTCCATCAACATTATCAGTTCGTCTTTCGTTCCACTATATTTTTATCACTTCATGTGTTATGTGCTATGCTTGGAGCGTCTTGCTTTTAGTTTCCTTTTTAGTTTTCTTTAGCTTTTCATAACGAATCGGAACTCAGCTTTCTTTATGTGGGAGAGAAACACGCTCCACTTCTACCTAGAACATAACATAGAATTTTCATGTCTATCTTTGCTGTGTGTGTTCTTTGTATTTCAATAGCTACTATCATGTTCAGCTCTTAGTTTTCATGCTTATCTTTTTAAAGAGCTTTTGTTTAGTTGGTTGCTTGAACTCTCTTTAGTTATCATGCTTATCTTATTAAGAGAGTTTGCTTCTGTTGCATTGGTTGATATGTCTATGATAAAAATGCTACGTGCATAATGGTGCTTAGTAGTTCATGTTTTCTTATGGTTAGTCTCAAATAGCTGGGGGGTTCCCAATGTGTTATTGGAGTACCAACATGATTTGTTTGCCTATGATGTGGTATGGTTTAGTAATATCTTCCTTCAAGAATTTATTTTGATTGACTTGGCGTATGCTCACGCATATTTAAGACTGTAAAGAAAGTCTGTCAAGCCTTGATGATCTTTTGTTTCTGAGTAGCGATATAACTACCATGCCTGATTCAATGTTGCTTTATCGCTCTGCATGATTATGACCATTGCTCTCTTAGTTGGTCACTCCCAGTCTTTTGCTAACCTCCACCTGTACTAAGCGGACTGACTGCTTGTGCATCCAAATTGTTTTAAACCAGTTATGCCATATGAGTCCACCATACCTTCCTACATGGTATTTACCTACCATTCTTAACGGAGACTTGCATGTACCATCTCGAAATTATTCAAAAAAATGCATTTCTATTTTGTGCCTCTGTTTTAAGTTCATGAGGAAGTAGTAGTTAATTCATGATCTTTTTAAGTTGGACAAGCTTCACCCCGGGATTGCATGTCTAATGTGCAAACCCATAATACGAGAAGGAACTGGCAAAGAGTGCGCCCGGCTCAGAATTAATATAACAAACAAACCCTCCTTCACGCTTTGTTCATGAGAAATCAGAAAACTTTGGCAGTGATAAACAAAGGAGATTAAGAGGATGTGATCGTCCTCATTCGGGAGCCGTTCCTCGAAACTTGTCCATCTCAAGAAGTGATTGAGTTCTCTACTAGCATTCGTTGACGGAACATGCATAATCTAAAATAATAATTATTACCTCTGTTTTTAAAACCAAGAGCTCTGGTACGTGTTTTGTCTTTGTTTCCGACCATGGGTTTTCAACCTTGCCAACAAAAGCCACGGTTCGAGAGTCTCCACCTTCTTTTCAAGCACCAACTACTGAGAGCATGATTGTCATTCTGAGTGTAATGTCCATTGTCCCAAAGTAGCATTGTCTTTTGCATGATTGTGATATCGTTTATTTTGAAATCATTGTATCTAGTCATCACTTAAACCTTGGAGGTGCCCCTGCATTTATGTTTTGCTTCACTAAAAGGGGGCAAGCGAGATATCACTTTATCATATTTGCACACCATGCTCATTACAAATCTATTTGATGTTTCAGTATCATGTTGTAAAACTTTCAGTTCTTTGTGATTTTCTCATGAGGCAACTTAATTAGTACAGATTCATTGTCTCAGTAAGCTTTTGTCATATGACTATGAAAAAGTCCTGTATGGTTAATAGCATGTCACCACAGAAATTATTCTTGTTATCATTTACCTACTCGAGGACGAGCAGGAATTAAGCTTGGGGATGTTGATACGTCCAAAACGTATCTATAATTTCTGCTTGCTCCATGCCTCTTTTGGGTGATATTGCTATGATATGTATACACTTCCATACACTTTTGATCATATTTGAACAAACCTATTAACTCAGTGCACCCCAGTGCCTGTTTCTGTTTTCTGCTGTTTTTGTATTTCAGGTTTTCCCATTACGAAAACTGCCAGAAAAATCCCGGAAAAATTATATAAAAAATCAGCATTCCAGAAGCT
Organism: Secale cereale; assembly: GCA_902687465.1. Taxonomy (NCBI): domain Eukaryota; kingdom Viridiplantae; phylum Streptophyta; class Magnoliopsida; order Poales; family Poaceae; genus Secale; species Secale cereale. The sequence continues at coordinate 742,684,995 of LR738712.1, forward strand.
TCCCGGCACCCGAAGTAGGGCCGGAGGGGGGCCACCAGGGCTCCAGGCGCCCTAGTGGCGCGGCCCACCTCCTGGCCGCGCCGGGGGGGGCGCCTGGGCCCCCCAGGCCTTCGCTGATGCCCCCCTTTGGCATATATTTATATCGTGCCCCGAAACCCTCGAGACGGGAACCCTTTTTCGCGATCTCATCTCTGTTCCGCCGCCGCTGCGCTTCCAAGATCGGGAGCACCAGGAGAACTCTTCCCGGCACCCTGCCGGAGGGGAGGATCACCACCGGGAGCCTCTCCACCACCATGGACGCCTCCCGGATGAGTTGTGAGTAGTCTCCCTTGGACCATGGGTCCATGACCAGTAGCTATGTGATGTTCTCCTCCCGTTCTTGTGCTTCACTAATTAATCCTCGTGAGCTGCCCTACATGATCGAGGCACATATGTAATCCTTATGCTGTTGCTATGATGAGTTTGCTGGGATGCGATGGATTGTGAGATTATGTTCAGATTGTGTTTGAGTAATATATTTGATTTACCTCTTTTATATTTCTGTTCGTAAGCAATTCTTGCATGTTCTCTGTTGCTATTTATTGCTTTGGTCGAGTAGTAGGTAGTGAATCCAAGAGGGAACGTTATGCTTGATTGTGGGTTCATGCCCCTCGATGACTAGCTTGAGAGACAGAAACATGAGTCTAGGGGATGTGTTGTTGCCACAAGGGGGAAAACAACGGTGCTTGTGCCCGCGGGTGCAAGGATTGTGTACTTTACGCAAAGTTCTTTTAATGCAGTTGTCTGTTGCTTTGAGTTTACACTATGGGTGGGACTCGCAACTTAATACCAGCGAGATGTTCTGGATAGATATCTCAAGGTGGATGATTAGTAGTAGATGCAGATGGATTTCGGTCTACTTGCCTTGGCGTACCGCCCATGCTTTGAACCTCTACCTTTCTTGCAACTTAGTTAGCATTGGTTTGCGCACATAATTCTGTCAATTGCCCAGCTGTAATTCGTTTACCTCACATAGTTGTTTTACCGTCTTTTGGGAGAGAGACATCACTAGTGAACATCATGGGACCCCGGTCCATATTACCATCACTGATCACATCCGCTATTTACTTTCCGCTTTTACTTACTATTTGCAGCAATACCTATCACTATTATCACTTGCGTTTGATCCTTTGTAAACGACAAGGCCGGAGGGATTGACAACCTCTCTGTACTCGTTGGGAGCAAAGTTATTTGTATCTGTGTGCAGGTCCACGTTGATTGCTAATATCTGGCGCCGTTAGCAGTTGACACCTTCTTGTTGAAACTGGGAGTCTCAGGGGAAATCGATCCTTGGTATCTTTGCCAAGGGAAAACTTCCGCTACACTGCATCTCAAACCTTCCACTTGGGGTAACCAACGAGGGGCAAGAAGCCATCAGAGTGCGAGGAAGGTGATGCCGCTTATGCTGACGCGGTTTGTGCAACCGAGGAGCTAAAGTTTTATAAAGACAATGTTGATCCGGCGGATATGTCTCTGCTGAAGAAACCAACCACAGAGCATGATTCGGCCTTGAAGTTCAAGTCAGCTGAAGAGACAAAACAGGTTGACTTTGTTCCTGGCGATTCATCCAAGCAGTTCACCATCAGTGCTAATCTAGATCCAAAATAGGAAAGCGCGCTCATCGAGTTCATCCGTGAGAATCGGGACATTTTTGCATGGAAACCTTCTGACATGCCAGGTGTACCTAGGGAACTCGCTGATCACACTCTTAACATTGATCCTAAGTTCAAACCGGTTAAGCAATTTCTGCGCCGCTTCAATGAAGAAAGGCGCAAGGCTATTGGAGAAGAAGTTGCTAGGCTCTTGGCGGCAGGCTTTATAGTTGAGGTGTTTCATCCAGAGTGGTTGGCTAATCTGGTGATAGTTCTTAAGAAAAATGGCACTTGGCGAATGTGTGTTGATTACACAGATCTGAACAAAGCTTGCCCAACTGATCCCTTTGCCCTCCCCAGTATTGATCAGATCATTGATGCTACGGCAGGTTGTGAGCGACTAAGTTTTTTGGATGCATATTCAGGTTATCATCAAATCAAGATGGTAGTTAAGGACCAGGAGAAGACGGCCTTTATAACTCCCTTTGGAGCCTTCTGCTATCTGTCTATGCCATTTGGGCTTAAGAGTGCCCAAGCGACCTACCAGTGTTGTGTGCAGAACTGCCTTCATGGACAGATTGGGCGGTATATTCATGCATATGTGGATGACATTGTGGTGAAATCCAGGAAGGAGGAGACACTGATAAGAGACTTGAAATAAACCTTTGATAATCTTCGGATTTACAAAATGATGCTTAATCCGGATAAGTGCGTTTTTGGTGTTTCGGCAGGCAAGCTCCTGGGATTCTTGGTATCAAATAGGGGAATTGAGGCTAATCCGGAGAAGATCAAAGCAATTACATACTTGGCTAAACCGGCGTGCATCAATGATGTCCAACGCGTAGCGGGCCATATTGCAGCGCTCAGCCGCTTTATCAGCCGTTTGGGCGAGAAGGCTATCCCGCTTTATCATATGATGAAAAAGACAGATCGCTTTGTCTGGAGTGATGCTGCCGATGCTGCGTTTGAAGATTTGAAGAAGCAATTGGCAGAGCCACCGGTCCTCACTGCCCCAGTTGATAATGAGCCGCTGCTGTTATATGTGGCAGCTAATGCCCGTGCAGTAAGCGTTGCCATTGTGGTAGAGCGTAAGGAGGCAGGAAAGGAATATCCAGTTCAGCGGCCGGTTTACTACATCAGTGAGGTGCTCATTGAATCAAAACAGAGATATCCGCATTGGCAGAAATTGGTGTATGGAGTCTTCATGGCAAATCGGAAGCTAAAGCACTATTTTCAAGGCCATCCAATCACTGTAGTCAGTTCAACTCCGTTGGGGGATATAATCCAGAACAGAGAGGCTACTGGTCGGGTTGCAAAGTGGGCCACTGAGCTTAGCCCGCACAGATTGAAGTATGTGCCCTGTACTGTGATAAAATCCCAAGCATTGGTGGATTTGATCAACGATTGGACAGAATTGCAAGCACCTGAGGCAAAGCCGGATCACACATATTGGACTATTCACTTTGATGGATCTAGGCAATTGAAGGGCTCGGGGGCTGGAGTCGTGTTAACATCCCCACGAGGTGGTAAGTTCTGTTATGTCCTCCGTTTAATGTTCCCTTGTACTAACAATGCAGCTGAGTATGAAGCTCTCCTCCATGGTTTACGGATGGCCAAGGAGATGAATTTAAGTTGGGTTAAATGCTTTGGCGTTTCGGACCTGGTGGCGCAGCAAGTGTCTGGCAAATGGGATTCCAAAGATCCACTTATGGCGGCATATCGACGAGAGGTAGACGCTGTTGCTGGACATTTCAAAGGTTATCAGGTGGATTATATAGACCGGCGAAAGAATGAAGCGGCTGATGCGTTAAGTCGGCTGGGCTCTCAATGTAAACCGGTCCCACCCAATACCTTCTTGGAGGTATTACACAATCCGTCGGTACAATTACCTTCAGAAGAGGACTTGGCTGTTCCTGATCCGGAGGCACAATTGGTCGCGACACTTCATGTTATTCCGGATTGGACGCTTCCCTACCTGGCGTACATGAACCGAGGTGAGTTACCAGGGGACAAAGTCTTGGCTAGACAGATAGTCCGGCGATCCAAGTCAATGACTATTGTCAATGGAGAACTACATCATCGCAGCGTTTCTGGGGCGTTTCAGCGGTGTGTGTTGCCAGAGGAGGGCTGTGATATTCTTAAAGAGATCCATGAAGGAGATTGTGGTCATCATGCCGGTTCAAAATCTTTGGTGGCTAAAGCTTTTTGTCATGGGTTCTACTGGTTGACGGCTCATGCCGACGCAGAGGACTTGGTCAGAAAATGTGATGCTTGCCAGAAATTCTCACGGCGTGCTCATATACCAGCGCAGGAATTGAGGATGATTCCAATTACTTGGCCGTTTGCGACTTGGGGGCTTGATATGGTTGGACCCTTCAAGTGATCTCAAGATAAGAAGACCCACCTTTTGGTGGCGGTGGACAAATTTACCAAATGGGTTGAAGCGGAACCAGTCAGTAAGTGTGATGCAGCAACGGCGGTTCAGTTCATCAAATAGGTGATTTTCCAGTTTGTCTTTCCACACAGCATTATAACTGACAATGGTACCAATCTATCCAAGGGGGCTATGGAGGAGTTCTGTCAACGAGAGCACATCCGCCTTGATGTATCATAAGTAGCTCACTCTCAGTCTAATGGCCAAGCCGAAAGAGCCAACCAAGAGATCTTGAGAGGCATCAAACCCCGGCTTATGGTTCCTTTGCAGAGGACACCGAGTTGTTGGGTCAAGGAGTTACCTTCTGTACTATGGAGCATGAACACTACACCTAACAGATCCACAGGGTACACGCCTTTCTTCATGATATATGGAGCTGAAGCGGTCCTCCCTAGTGATATCCATCATGACTCGCCGCGGGTGGCGGCTTACATCGAAGAGGATAATGAAAAAGCAAGGCAAGATGCATTGGACCGTCTGGATGAAGAACGGGACATGACAGCAACTCGATCAACGATTTATCAGCAAGATCTGTGCCGGTACCACAGTTGCCGGGTTAAAACCAGAACGTTTCAAGAAGGAGATCTGGTGCTCCGGCTCATCCAAGACCAGACAGACATGCACAAGTTGTCCCCACCTTGGGAAGGACCCTTAGTGGTCAGTAAGAACCTGCACAATGGATCATACCTCCTCGTCGACGTTCGAGAACATAAAGACTCACGTACGGCGGAGGAGGAGACCAGACGGCCGTGGAACATCACTCTTCTTCGACCTTACTACACCTGAGCCATAGGCTCCGCTTTATGTACATATCTTTACAATGTATATATTATGATCAATATAATAAACCGATGCCCCTGACAAAGCGGGGTATCAGCCGCCTTTTTTCATAAGAGTTTGTCGCATGGGGGCTTCTGTGTGCAAGGGAGTTTCTATGGCCTCTTAAACCGGCGACCACATCAAGGCCATCATAAGAGCACATCTCTGGTTGCTTTGGCAATTCCCACATGATGATGAGGGGCAAAAGAGAGTTTGATGCTTAGCACAATTCAAACATAGGCCCCGATGAGCATAGCTCAAATGCTACCTGGGGGCTCCTGATGGAATGCATCAACGATTTGACAACCCTTGTAGTAAACACGGCTTGGAAGCTTGGTGTATACACCTAAAACCCCGGATTAGCCTGCCTGCATCAAGAAAGTCACTCCGTCCAGGTAAACCTGGTACGACCCGTCGAACGTATACACAAGTCAATCTTTACAGACCCTGAACTTAGTAACGTTAAATTGATGATCATCAAGTGATTACACAAGTCAATCTTTATAGATTTTTTAACTTGGTAGCATTGAACATTGATGATTTGGTTAAGGATTGAGGACCATCTTAACAGGCTTTGCAAAATGGTTAATGACAGCAGCCTGGCAGCTCATAAAAACCCTCGAATTTGGAGCCTAGCAGCTCGTAAAAAGCCGTGACTACATGGTCTTATTTGCCCAAAAGTTTATTTTTCATTTTTTATGTTTTCTCAAATCTTTATCTTCAAGGTCATTGGTTTTTAACCAAGTCCATCGATTCAGGGAGTGGATGACTATAAGTTGCCACTACATCTGCATTTACAAAGTTCTAGTCTGGGTTACAAACACCAGTACTGACTACAGCTAAACCGGAGTTCATCATAACCCGGTTGGGTTTTCATGATGAACCGATAGACAATCAAGGGAGTCATCAGCACTTGCACCTTGGATCATTATCTCTTCCTATCGGATTAAGGTTCATTATAATACACTTAATCACAGGTATGATACTTATTTTATATTTTATACACAGTTCAAGTTCAAAACTTAGACCATGTGTTTGGGCATTATGACCCGTCCGGCGATAAAGCGCCAGGACATTTTCAACATCGTTTTATGCAGAAACAGGTAGAATAAACCATCAAAAGCATTGACAGCAGGACATATTTAAGAAGTTGCCTATTGAAGCAATCTCACAAAATATAGTATGGGACGAACACAGAGTATCTTAGTTATCCTATTACAAGGCGCTGGAAGGCCCAAAAGAATATCAGTTTTTCTCAAAGTACTGAGACATACAGTTAAACCAGCGCTGGTTTAAGATTCTGCGTCAGCTCGCCGTGAAGATTGAGGATCAGCTTGCTCCGGTTCTTCGACGGTTTCTTCCAGCTGCTGGAAGTCAATAGTGGTCCAGTCAATCTTGGCTAGTGCTCGGAAATGAACTTCGTCATTTATGAGGTGTGACGGATCAATGTGAGGAGCAAAGGTGTGCTTACGGACGGGCGGAATAAGATTTTCAATCTCATAAGCCAGACGCTCTGCCCACACGTTCTGAGCATCGTATCCTCGATGATATCTAGATAGATCAGCTTCGTCAGCAAGTTTGCTAGCCAGAGTCCGCATATCCTTGGTTAGGGCGCGTAATTCATCACTGGAAAAGGCTGATCCGTCTTCCTTCATGCTTGGGTAGCCGTTCATTGCCTCCGCCGAATCAAAGTCAGGAACCCAAGCTTTCGCTCGAGTCAAAGCCATCAGAGCACCTGCTCTTGCAGATGACTTCTTCACCTCTATGAGGCGGCAAGCAGAATGGACAGCTTCTCCAAGGTACCCTGGATGGTGGTAGGAGCAGGTTTCTTGTGCGAGATAGCACTGATAGCCCTCTGAGAGCCGGAATATAGCTGCTCCACCAGAGTGTATGCAGCTTTCAATTTCTTTCGCACATCATCGCCAAGATGAGTGATGCGCCTCCCTGCGTTAAAATTATGAATTAAAACGGTACAGGATGGCAAGGATTAGGGTTACGTTAACAGTACTTACCAAAGATGGCGGACGTCATGTCATTTATTTGCTGCCTTAATCCGGACAGCTCCTCTGTTACCGGGTTAAGAGCAGCCTCTGCGTCACTGGGTTTCTTCTCCAAATTAGATTGTTCAGCGTCCCAGACTGACCGCTCTGTTTCAAAGTCTTTCTTCGGCTTCTCTATACTTGCTAAAGCAAGTGTAAGCGCGTCCTTGACTTTGAAAGCAGCAGTCTCTTGGTGCTTCAAGTTATCCCGGAGCTCGGTTATTTCAGAGGTCTTCCAGTTTAAATCAGTCTGACAAAATGAAAGTACATTATACATTCATGAAGCATCTTCAGTCAAAGTCCCAAGCACATAACAAGTTATGCACTTGACACTTGGGGGCTAATGTATATTAGCAATGAAAACAGGTATTATTCAGACAAGTCCCAAGCACATAAACAAGTTAAATACTTGGCACTTGGGGGCTAATGTGACATTGTTCTGAATACAAGTAGAAGTCCCGGTTCATCCTAAAGGAAGTAAACCGGCCCTTGGGGGCTACACATGTGCAAAACAAAGCTATCTATTGGATCTGCTGAAGTCCCGGTTCACTCTAAAATGCTAAACCGGCACTTGGGGGCTACGATGGAGTAAAGATACAGTTGCAAGACACAAGCAGAAATAGAGGACAAGACAATGGAGAAGTTACCTCATAACGCTCTTTCATGAAGTTTACCAATCCAGCTTCATAATGGCGGCTAGTATGTAGCCGGTTTAAATATCCGGAATGAAGCTCCTGGGCGCTGAGCTGAGTGTTGCTGGACAAATCGGTACTCCACTTGCCCTTGTCCTTGTTGAGAAATTCTTCCTTGGCAGTATGTTTGGACAAAGTGACAGGCTCCCCTGGGGTAGTAAAACGGGTCCGAGTGATTTCTACATCGCCAGGTGAAGCGGCCGCTTGTTTAGGGGGACTAGCAGGAGCAGGGCTAGCCCGGGCAGGGCTGGCCGGTTCAATATCACGATCCATTGGATCGCTCCCCTGATCAACAAAGACGTCTTGTTCCATAGGAGGAGGGTCATCATGCGGAATCTCAATGTTATCTTCCGAAGGTTCATCAAGCTCAGGATCTTCTGCCGGTTTAGGAGTAGTATTTTCAACTGTCGGTTTACTCAGTTTAGCCTTTTTGCTAGGCTTGGGCTTACTGCGAAAAGTTAAAGATAATGAAAAGTAGAAGGGTCAAGAACAAGTGTTAAACCGGAAAAAGCAAAAGGTAGCTCACCCAGGAACAGTCTTGAGGGGAGGAATCTGAGTGGCTGTTGATTTGCCAGAAGAAGAGTGAGGAGTTTCCTGATAATTCGAATCAGACGGATTAAGGGGTTGTCGAATAAGACCTGCTTTGGGGTAAAGAACAGTTGGAGTGAGTAAAACCTCGGAACGACGCCTCCGAGCTGGAGTGTGCGTTAATCCGGTGGATTCAATCGCATGGCCACTATGGCGAGTGGTGCGGCGAGCTACATGTTGCTCCTTCTTCAAAAGAAAGTTTGGATCCAAATAAGCATAAGGATGAGAAAATTGAAATTTCCGGACTGTCCGATGAATTTTTGGTGGTGGCAGCGGTTCTGAATCGGAGGAAGAAGTGATTACCTCAAGATCGTCCACTTTACTGCCTTCAGCATGACCCTGGGAGTAGTCATTGTTAATAAAAATGCAGACAAAGGAAAGGCAAGGAAATCAAAATAACTAGGTGGCACCTCAGAGGCCGGATCATCTTCTTCCGCATTGGATCCCGACGCGGCAGTGTTCTTTTTCTTGTTTCTTTTGACAGCTTGGGTCTTTTGGCGAGCTGCTTTCGCCGGTTTATCTTGGGTCTTCCTTTTCCAGAAAGGGTCATCATCCTGTTGAAAGAAATAAAGACATTTTAAGACAAGTGCTACGGACGGATTAAAACACAGCAAAATGACAGAAAAGAGATTCTTACCGATGGTAGTTTGTTGGTCGCACAGAAGGGTGCTAGACCGATCTGACTCCAAGCTTCTAGAGGTAAGTTCAGTAGCTTCTTGACGGATTCATTGACCTCAGTCTTTGATAGCACCGCCTCTGTGTGTCGCAAAGGGTCCTTGGGATTCCCAGTATACTCACACATTAAGCCGGAACGCCGGCTTAGCGGGAGAACACTCCAGGAAAGCCAGCAGCGGACAAAGTCAACTCCAGTCAGACCATTGGCTGCACAGGCCCTGAGCTTTGAAAGCTGAGGGGCATACTGAGCTCGCTCCTGGGCACTTAACCGCTGCGGAAAAGGGTGGTTTTCTGGAAGACGGTGGGAGCGATAACCCGACAACGGATTTTCACCCTCTAGGGAAGTGTCTATGTAGTAGAACCAAGTCTGGTTCCATTCCTTTGGATGGTTGTGCAGAGTCGCGTGAGGAAAACTAACATCCTTCCTCTTCTGAATAGACATCCTGTCGAGTTCAGTGTTAGGACCATCGTGAAATTCTGTACGACAGTTTAAGTGAAAGAAATCCCGGAATAGCTCCACTGATGGCTCCTCTTACAGATAAACTTCACAAAAGACTTGGAAGTTGCAAATGTTTGACACAGAGTTGGGGCCAATATCTTGTGGATGAAGCTGGAAATTTGCTAACACATCACTGAAGAACTTTGACCCAGGAGGGTTGAATCCCCGGGCCAAGTGATCAAAGAAGACAACGGCCTCTGCCTATTTGGGATTCGGAGGGCATTCTGATCCGGGAGCCCTCTAGTGAAGGACTTTTTTGGACCTAAACCGCCAGTTGAGGCCATTTTATCTAAGTCCTCCTCAGTAATCCGGGACAGAACCCAGTTGTAGGAGACAAACTGCTTGGCTTGAGTGGTCATTTTTTCGGAAGGAAAAGGCTGAAAATACAATGAAGAGCCTTATAATCTAAGCAAGTTTAAACCGGCCTGCTCTATAAAAGTACTGGCCTAACGGCGGTTTAGGCAGGGGCCTAATGGTATCTACCGGACTAAAATATCTGGAACAACTATAACAATGACATTTACCGGATTAAAGAATCTGAAAAAGCTAAACCGCCGACAAAGGTTAACAAGGCGCAGATCTGAAGTATGAAGAAACAGTTTTCGCATAGATAGCAGTGAAGTACGGATCTACATCATGTTGAAAATTCAGAGATATTCAAGATTATATTCAGCGGACACGATGAAGGTCGTAGCAGATGCAATCTAACTAGTCATATTGGGAAAGATAAAGCCACGATGTAGGAGCGGAGTTACTCTTACATTTATCAACTAGGAGACTTAGATCTACGGTGAAGATACTGGGCTATGGCGAAGAACTGTGAAGAACAAGGGCCTATGAACAATCAGGTTGAACGGGGAAGAAGAGGATGTACTTGAGGCGACGGGTGCGGAGAAGCGCCGGCGAATCTCTGGAACAATCAGGTTGATGCAGCGGCCAGACTTGGTGAGGACGCATGGCTTGACGAACGACGGCGGAGCTTGAGCGCGAATGGACGAAGGAAGAAGAGGAAGAGGCAAGGGGGGAATAAAACGGCAGGCGCAGGAATCAAGGAGCCTAAAAAGTGGATATGGACGATACCATCGCCTCGATCTTCGGAGATTTAATGAATAAAACATAAAAAACAGGTACAAGTATTAAATGTGCAGATGACGTCACGGCGATTTAAAGCGATCCGAGAAGATGACGTCATGCCGGTTTATGAAGCATTTTGAAGCTGCAGAAAGGGAAATTTACAAAAGACGTTGAAGATTGACATGAACAGGTTCAAATCAATCTGGGGCCTAATGTCAGGGATATTACTATTAGATATATACCGCCCAGGAGGGGCCGGTTTATGCCTATGGATATTGTTTCTACTGAAGCCCAGCCAGACGTGGAGCAAGACGCTTTAGTCCGAGAAGCTTAAGGCCCAAGAGGCATTAGGGCACATGATTTGTAAACCGCCATATGATGTGTAACTTGTGATGTAAGATAGGAAGGATAGAGACCGAGCCGGACACATTTATGAGCCAGCCTCGGGATCCTGTAAATTGGACCAGGCGTCACCTCTTATATAAAGGGACGATCCGGCGACGGTTCAGGTAGAGAAGAACAGCTCGAGACACAGGCAAAGCGGATTCGCTCCCTGGTCATCGAAACCCTAGCAATAATACACCAAACTAGACGTACGCTTTTAGCTTCATTGAAGGGGCCGAACTAGTATAAAATCCATGTGTCCTTGTCCGCTTTAACCCCTTTAAGCTAACTCGTAGCGATGGCCTCACGACTAAGTAATTTTGCTAGGACATCTGTCGTGACAAAACCACGACACCCTAGGTTAGAACTTTTACATGATGAATCGCATCCGACATAATTCCCCATCACCGATCCAATGCCTAAGAGCTTTCCACATATTGCTTGTTGCTTATTTACTTTTCCGTTGCTACTATTACAAAAACTACAAAAACACTACCATTACTTTTATTGTTGTTACCGCTATCTCCATATTACTTTGCTACTAAATTACCTTACTGCAGATACTAAGTTTCCAGGTGTGGTTGAATTGACAACTCAGCTGCTAATACTTAAGAGTATTCTTGGGCTCCCCGTGTTTCGAATCAATAAATTTGGGTTGAATACTTTACCCTCGAAAACTGTTGCGATCCCCTACACTTGTGGGTTATCAAGACAATTTTCTGGCGCCGTTGCCGGGGAACATATCTCTATTCTTTAAGGCACTTGGGATTTATATCTGTTGATCACTATGAAGAATTTGAAGGACTCAAAAACCAAGATCTATCCCTCAACTACGAGGGGAGTTAAGGAACTACCATCTAGCTCTGCACTTGATTCACCCTCTGTTATAAGTAAATTAGCGACACCTACTCCTGCTATTGAATCTGATATGTCGCATGTTCTTGATGATGCCACTTCTGCTATGTATGATGAAACTACTTCTATGCTTGATAATGCTGTGCCACTAGGTGAATTTTGAGATGAACAAATTGCTAAGGTTAGGGAGAATGCAAATATTGAAACTGATAATATTTATGAAAGTGATGATGAAGCTTCTCCCCATAGATATGAATTGCCTGTTGTTCCTGAGGGTTATGTCATGGATGAAGAAACTGCTAGATACTTTCTTGCTTGCAACGATAGATATGATCTTAATAAATTATTAGCTAAGCTGAAAGAAAAGTCCTTGAATGCTAGAATGAAACATGACCCTACTTTTGATACTTCACCTATCTTTGTTACTGATAAGGATTATGATTTCTATGTTGATCCTGAGTTAATTACCTTGGTTGAATATGATCCTTTCCATGGCTATGAGTCTGATACTGTTGTGGCACATCTTACTAAGTTGAATGATATAGCCACCGTGTTTACCAACGATGAAAAGATTCGTTACTACTATATCCTTAAGCTATTTCCGTTCTCGTTAAATGGTGATGCTAAGACATGGTTTAATTCTCTTGATCCTGGTTGTGTGCGTAGTCCCCAGGATATGATGCATTACTTTTCTGCTAAATATGTTCCCGCTCATAAGAAACAAGCTGCCTTACGGGAAATATGTAACTTTGTGCAAATTGAAGAAGATAGTCTCCCACAAGCTTGGGGAGGCTTCTCCAATTACTTAATGCTTTGCCTGATCATCCTCTTCAGAGGAACGATATACTTGATGTCTATTATAATGGACTAACCGATGCTTCCAGAGACCACCTGGATAGTTGTGCTAGTTGTGTTTTCAGGGAAGGAATAGTTGATCAAGCTGAATTACTATTGAATAATATGCTGGCCAATAAAAATAATTGGACACTTCCTGTACCAGCCCCTAAGCCAACTCCGAAGAAAAGAGCTGTTCTATTTCTCAGTCCTGAAGATATGCAAGAGGCAAAGAAATCTATGAAAGAAGAAGGTATTAAAGCTGAAGATGTTAAGAATTTACCACCTATTGAAGCAATGCATGGTCTTGATAACCTGACACGGGTAGTTAAGGTAAATTCTCTTTATAGATTTGACGAAGGTGATATTCCTCGTTATATGTCTGCTAGGCAATGCTTAGATGAGTTTGACAATTTTATTGTGAAACAAGAAAACTTCAATGCTTATGTTGGTAGACAATTGCAACGTAATGCTTATATGATTGAATGCTTGAGTGATTATATGTCTAGAGTTAAAGGTGAATTGAAACTCATTAGTAAACATGCTTCTATGGTTACCATTCAAGTAGAACAAGTACCTAAGGCTCAGAATGATTTGCTCAATGAATTAAATAGTAAGAATAATGACTATGCTGTTAGAGTTGCAACTAGAGGTGGTAAGATGACCCAGGAACCTTTGTATCCTGAGGGCCACCCAAAGAGAATTGAGCAAGATTCTCAGAGAGCCAATTTAGATGCACCTAGTTCTTCTAAAAAGAAGAAAAAGAGAAATGATAGAACTTTGCATGCTTCTAGTGAACCTATAGCTGACACACCTGAGAATTCCAATGATATATCTGTTTCTGATGCTGAGATACAATCCGGTAATGAACATGAACCAAGTGATAACATTAATGATGACGTTCATGATGATGCTCAACCTAGCAATCATAATGATGTAGAGATTGAACCTGTTGTTGATCTTGATAACCCACAATCAAAGAATCAACATTATGATAAGAGAGACTTTGTTGCTAGGAAGCACGGTAGGGAAAGAGAACCATGGGTTCAGAAACCCATGCCTTTTCCTCCGAAACCATCCAAGAAAATGGATGATGAGGATTTTGAGCGCTTTGCTAAAATGATTAGACCTATCTTTTTGCGTATGCGTTTGACTGATATGCTTAAAACAAATCCTTATGCTAAATATATGAAAGATACTATTACCAAGAAAAGAAAGATACCTGAAGTAGAAATTTCCACCATGCTTGCCAATTTCACTTTTAAAGGTGGAATACCTAAGAAACTAGGAGATCCAGGAGTACCCACTATACCTTGCTCCATTAAAGGAAACTTTGTTAAAAATGCTTTATGTGATCTTGGAGCCGGTGTTAGTGTTATGCCGCTCTCTTTATATCGTAGACTTTACTTGAGTAAGTTGACACCTACTGAAGTATCTTGGCAAATGGCTGATAAATCAACTGCTATACATGTCGGTATTTGTGAGGATGTGCCTATTGTAGTTGCAAATGTTACTATTCTAACAGACTTTGTTATCCTTGATATCCCCGAGGACGATAGTATGTCTATTATCCTCGGTAGACCCTTTTTGAATACTGCAGCGGCTGTTATTGATTGCAACAAAGGTAATGTCATTTTTCATGTCAATGGTAATGAGCATACAGTTCACTTTCCAAGGAAGCAACCGCAGGTCCATAGTATCAATTCTATTGGAAAAAATTCAACTATTACTATTGGAGGTTTTGAATTTCCTCTTCCTACTGTCAAGAAGACACATGACATTCTTATTGTTGGGGACATACATATCCCCATTGAGGTAACCTAGTGTTATTCGAAAATACTCCGGTTTCATGTTATTCGGAAGGAGTTTATTAACAAGACTTGATCAACCTTGTTAATGGATTCCTTTTGATGAGCATGAGATATGTGAATCTAGATAGCACAACCTTTTATATCCCCCTTTTACTTTCTGTTAATTAGAATAAATAAAGAAAAAAAAGTATTTTTTGTCTGTTTCTAGACTTATCCGTGCAATTAAAAAATACCCTGCATACTTATTCTGGTTTTGCAAGTTGCTCTGTAGCTCCATACTAAAGCCAAAGTCCATTGTAATAGTGGCTCCAGACCATGATCCAGTCGTAAATGGTAGCGCGTTCCAGCAGCAGTACCTGCGAAAGAAATGAACCCGCTGTCCAAAGCATCCGGAGACGCCTGCAGACGGCATCGAACGGCCCCGTGCCGAGCGTAGCCGCGTGGGGCGCCCTAGGAAACGGGCACTATGGCGCCGTAGTGAGCATGTACATTTGGCCTCCTATGATTCTCGCTGCCCTTTACAATTATGTCATGTTCCTATTGAGATGGTCGTAGTAAATGGATGGGGCCTCCATATAGTACTCAATGCAGTCCAGCACCGCGTCACCGATCCAGCGAGGCACATCCGACCGAGCAAGGACTATGAGGACCAGAACTCTGGCGAGGACATGTTCCACTTCCTGCTTGTTGGACGGCGAGGACATGTTCTATCCGAGCGCGAGCGCGCCACCGCCCATGTTGAGTAATAGTCTGACCGCCCATGTTCGCCGAAAATCCCTCACATGTCGATAATCGCGAGCTGATCCCCCGTCCCCTCCGTCCTAGACACGCCAGCCGGTGGGAATCGAAGGTGGAGTGAGGAGGAGCGGAAGACCGCCGCTGCTCACCCAGGTCACCCCACAGTGAGGACAACTAGCTGGTGTGGATGGCCTTCTTGAGGGAAGCAGGCTAGACTCTGCAAACGCAGCAGGTTGGGAGCTCGACGATGCAGTCTCCTCCCAAACCCCTCACCGCACGCCGCCGCTGCATCTCTACCCCCCTCATATTTCGTAATCTCGTCACATCAACCGAGTTTTGAAGGGGGGTGATGATGCAACGTAGAGGCGCTGGTCAGGTTGGGAACTTGCGATTGAAAGATAATGATGCCAGAGAAGATAAATAAGGCGATAAATAAAGGTGTTTGATGATGTCTATTCACATACCTGCGTCAGTTCCAGAATCTGAGCCGCCATATATTGAAAGATTGAAAGTCAAGCATCGGCACCGCAACGGAACGTTTGGGGATGGAGTTCTCTTGGGAGTAAAACTCTCAGAACTTGAAAGCATGTAGTACAGGAGACCAACTCTTGGGCTACCCCATGGCTAATCAAAAGACTGTAGGATTTTATGTTGACGTGGTGGACTATGAGGGCAGAAAAAATTCCATGCATACAGGAGTGGAAGGATTAGTGAAGTGGAGAGTTGGTGCTGATGTGGCCATAGGAGAATGGATGCTGATGTGGATAGCTTGCATGTTTAGTTAAATAGGTTAGTGGGGATGAGCTATTTAGGTATTATAGATTAGTTTATGCTCTAGTGCTTTATTTATTGAATTTTTTTGCTGCTGTGGTGACCTTGTCCTTGAGCTCGCATGCCAAATTTCTTTGGTCCCAAGTAGTTCTAATGCATGATATAGTCTCTAGGCACTAGTAGGAGTTGTTGCTATCAATCTTTTTGAGTTCGGTTAAATTTTATTTTGAGTTACTAGAAATTTCATAATACTTCAGAAAAATGCATAGGAAAATTTTCCAAGGTGGTTCTTCAAGGAAGCAAGAACCAAGACTCGTGATTCGTGAGCCGGACGATGAACTACCGAGGGAAGCTGAAGTGCGGCCTTGTGAATGGCCGTCAGACGAATTTATGGTTCTGGTTTGCATTAAGGAGGAATTCGACGCATATGTGCGGAACGCTGACCTCGAGGGCTTCATGCAAAATAAGTGCCCTCAATATCGTTACTTAACTGATATCTTTGTGAGAAGGTTTAAATTTTCATATTCACGTAATTCTCACACTGTCCTGTTTGACCTTTATGATAAATCCTATACCATGGACTCAGAGATTTTAATGATGCTTGTAAACTCCCGCAGTGGGGCAGTATGGGTGATCCTCGCAAATCTGAATATAGAGATTTCCTTGCTAGTATCACTGTGGGGGAATCTAGAGAAATCACGCAAGCAAGCATAGGGAGCATTCATTTTCCTGCTATTCACTACTTTGATCTCTTTATTGGTAGATGCATGAACGGTAAAGATGAGGCTTGTCACATGTGTGTCCCTGATCTTAGTGTTCTCAAGAGTGTTGTATTAGGTGATAGACAATATAACTTGGGAGCCATTGTTGCACGTAGGCTACATCATAATGGTTTGTATGGAGATTTATTTGGTGGGATTTATGCCACTCGCATAGCCCGCCGTCTTGGTGTGCCTGTACATGAAAATGATGAACCTTTACCGCTTGTTTATTTGGATTACAATGCTATGGTTAGTCACCGGTTTATAGAGAGGGATGAACAATCCCTCAAATATCGACTAATCTTTAACAAGCGTCATGCCGTCCATATTGCTCTTCCTGCCCCTACCTTGTTTGACTTTCAGGCAAAAGGGAGATATACTATAACCAGGGAGGACGCAAATGAGTATCATGATATGATGGAAGTGTTGGAAATATGCCCTAGAGGCAATAATAAATTGGTTATTATTATATTTCCTTGTTCATGATAATTGTTTATTATCCATGCTAGAATTGTATTGATAGGAAACTCAGATACATGTGTGGATACATAGACAAACACCATGTCCCTAGTGAGCCTCTAGACGACTAGCTCGTTGATCAATAGATGGTTACGGTTTCCTAACCATGGACATTGGATGTCGTTGATAACGAGATCACATCATTAGGAGAATGATGTGATGGACAAGACCCAATCCTAAGCCTAGCACAGATCGTGTAGTTCGTATGCTAAAGCTTTTCTATATGTCAAGTATCTTTTCCTTAGACCATGAGATTGTGCAAATCCCGGATACCGTAGGAATGCTTTGGGTGTACCAAACGTCACAACGTAACTGGGTGGCTATAAAGGTGCACTACAGGTATCTCCGAAAGTGTCTGTTGGGTTGGCACGAATCGAGACTGGGATTTGTCACTCCGTATGACGGAGAGGTATCTCTGGGCCCACTCGGTAGGACATCATCATAATGTGCACAATATGTGATCAAGGAGTTGATCACGGGATGATGTGTTACGGAACGAGTAAAGAGACTTGCCGTTAACGAGATTGAGCAAGGTATCGGTATACCGACGATCGAATCTCGGGCAAGTGCTATACCGATAGACAAAGGGAATCGTATACGGGATTGATTGAATCCTTGACATCGTGGTTCATCCGATGAGATCATCGTGGAACATGTGGGAGCCAACATGGGTATCCAGATCCCGCTGTTGGTTATTGGCCGGAGAGTTGTCTCGGTCATGTCTACATGGTTCCCGAGCCCGTAGGGTCTACACACTTAAGGTTCGATGACGCTAGGGTTATAGGGAAAGTATGTACGCGGTTACCGAATGTTGTTCGGAGTCCCGGATGAGATCCCGGACGTCACGAGGAGTTCCGGAATGGTCCGGAGGTAAAGATTCATATATGGGAAGTCCTGTTTTGGTCACCGGAAAAGTTTCGGGCGATATCGGTAATGTACCGGGACCACCGGGAGGGTCCCGGGGGTCCACCAGGTGGGGCCACCAGCCCCAGAAGGCTGTGTGGGCTAAGTGTGGGAGGGGACCAGCCCCAAGGGGGCTGGTGCGCCCCCCCACCAAGTCCCTAGGCGCATGGAGAGGGGAGGGGGGCAAACCCTAGGTCCAGATGGGCCTTAAGGCCCACCCTAGGGCGCCCCCTCTCTCTCCCCCCCTTGGCCGCACCCTAGATGGGTTCTGGGGGGCTGCCGCCACCCCTAGGGAGGAAACCCTAGATGGGGGCGCAGCCCCTACCTCCCCCCTATATATATGTGAAGTTTAGGGCTGCCCAGAACAAGTTTTGACCTCGGTCGATTGGCGCAGCCCTACCTCTCTCCCTCCTCGTCTCCCGCAGCGCTTGGCGAAGCCCTGCTGGAGTCCCGCGCTCCTCCACCACCACCACGCCGTCGTGCTGCTGTTGGATGGAGTCTTCCCCAACCTCTCCCTCTCTCCTTGCTGGATCAAGGCGTGGGAGACGTCACCGGGCTGCACGTGTGTTGAACGCGGAGGCACCGTTGCTTCGGTGCTAGGATCTTCGGCGATCTGAATCGCGGCGAGTACGACTCCATCAACCGCGTTCTTGAACACTTCCGCTTAGCGATCTACAAGGGTATGTGGATCCAACTCTCCTCTCGTAGATGTGCATCTCCTAGATTGATCTTGGTGAGCGTAGGAAAATTTTTGTTTCCCATGCAACGTTTCCCAACAGTGGCATCATGAGCTAGGATCTTGCGTAGATGTTTTCACGAGTAGAACACAAAGGAGTTTGTGGGCGTTGATGTTTAGATTGCTTCCCTCCTTGGTCTTTTCTTGATTCAGCGGTATTGTGGGATGAAGCGGCTCGGACCAACCTTACATGTCCTCGTACATGAGACCGGTTCCATCGACAGACATGTGACTTTTGTTGCATAAGATGGCTAGCGGGTGTCTGTCTCTCCCACCTTAGTTGAATCGGATTCGACAAAGGCGGTCCTTGTAGAAGGTTAAATAGCAACTTAAATATCACCGTTGTGGCTTTGCGTAGGTAAGAAGCGTTCTTGCTAGATACCCATAGCAGCCACGTAAAACATGCAACAACAAATTAGAGGACGTCTAACTTGTTTTTGCAGGGTATGTTTGTGATATGATATGGCCAATGACATGATGAGATATATTTGATGTATGAGATGATCATGTTGTAATAGTTAATATCGACTTGCATGTCGATGAACACGGCAACCGGCAGGAGCCTTAGGGTTGTCTTTAATTTTTGTATGACCTACGTGTCAATCATTAAGCGCTATGTAATGCTTTACTTTATCGCTAAACGGTAGCAATAGTAGTAAGAGCATGGTGGGCGCGTGACAACCCCGATGGCGACACGATGATGGAGATCATGATGATGGGGATCATGGTGTTACGCCGGTGACGATGGAGATCATGCCGGTGCTTTGGAGATGGAGATCAAAAGCACGAGTTGATGGCCATATCATGTCACTTATGATTTGCATGTGATGTTAATCCTTTTATGCATCTTATTTTGCTTAGGACGACGGTAGCATTATAAGATGATCCCTCACTAAATTTCAAGATAAAATTGTGTTCCCCCCGAGTGTGCGCCGTTGCGAAGGTTCGTCGTTTCGAAGCACCACGTGATGATCGGGTGTGATAGACTCTACGTTCGCATACAACGGGTGCAAGCCAGTTTTGCACATGCAGAACACTCGGGTTAGACTTGACGAGCCTAGCATGTACAGACATGGCCTCGGAACACGGAAGACCGAAAGGTCGAGCATGAGTCATATAGTAGATATGATCAACATGAAGATGTTCACCATTGACACCACCTCATCTCACGTGATGATCGGACTTGGGTTGGTGGATTTGGATCATGTCACGCTCAGATGACCAGAGGGATGTCAATTTGAGTGGGAGTTATAAGTAATTTGATTAGTTAAACTCACTTATCATGAACAATAGTCTAAGTTGTCTTCGCAAATTATGTTGTAGACCAATAACTACGTTGTAGCTCCCTATTTAATACGATCCTAGAGAAAGACTAAGTTGAAAGATATTGTAAGCAATGATGCGGACTAGGTCCGTAGTCTGAGGAGTGTCCTCACTGCTACGCAGAAAGCTTACGTCTTTGATGCACCGCTCGATGTGCAAACCCCTACAACGTTGTCTGTGGATGTTGTGAACACCTGACAGACACGTCCTGATAACTACTTGATAGTTTAGTGCACCATACTTTACGGCTTAGAATCGGGATTCCAATGACGTTTTGAACGCCATAGAACATATGAGATGTTCTAAGAGCTGAAATTGGGATTTCAGGCTCATGCCCGTGTTGAGAGGTATGAGACCTCTGACAAGTTCTTTTGTCAAAAAGATGGAGGAGAATGGCTCAACTAGTGAGCATGTGCTCAGAATGTCTGGGTGCTGAAATCACTTGAACCAAGTGGGAGTTAATCTTCCAGGTGAGATAGTGGTTGACGGAATTCTCTAGACACTATCACCAAGCTACTAGAACTTCGTGATGAACTATGACATGGAAAGGATGGTGATAATCCCGGTGCTGTCAGCGGTTCTTAGTACCGCAAAAGTAGAGATCAAGAAGGAGCATCAAGTGTTAATGGTTTAGCAAGACCACTGGTTTCAAAAGGGGTAAGGGCTAGAAGGGAAACTTCATGGATGGCAAACCTGTTGTCGCTCTGATGAAGGAACCCATGGTTGAACCCAAACCTCGAGACTAAGTGCTTCTATTGTAAGGGGAATGGTCACATGGTAGCGGAACCACCCCAAATACATGGTAGATATGATAGCTGGCAACTTCAACAAAGTATATTTGATATACGTGTTATTGATGTGTACCTTAGTAGTACTCCTTGTAGCACCTGGGTATTGGATACCGGTTCAGTTGCTATTATTAGTGACTTGAAGCAAAAGCTACGGACTGAACGGAGACTAGCTAAGGGCGAGGTGACGATGTGTGTTGGAAGTGTTTCCAAGGATGATAAGATCACCATCGCACGCTCCCTCTATTTTCGGGATTAGTGTTGAACCTAGATAAATGTTATCAGGTGTCTACGTTGAGCATGAATATGATTAGATCATGTTCATTGCAATACGATTATTCATTTAAGTTAGAGAATAATGGTTATTCTGTTTACATGAATAATACCTTTATGGTCATGCACCCAATGGTTTATTGAATCTCGATTATAGCAATACACATGATGATAATATTAATGCCAAAAGATGTAGAGTTAATAATGATAGTACCACTTTCTTGTGGCACTGCCGCTTAGTTCAGTTTGTCATAAAATGCATGAAGAAACTCCATGCTGATGGACGTTTGGAGTCACTTGATTTTGAATCGCTTGACACATGCGAGCCATGCCTCATGAGCAGGATGACTGTGATCCCGTTTTCAGGTACAATGAAACGGGTAAGTGACTTGTTGGAAATCATACATGCTGATGTATGTGATCCAATGAGAATTAAGGAGTGTGGTGGATATCGTTATTTTCTCATCTTCACTGACGATTTGAGTAGATATGGCATATTCACTTAATGAAGCAAAAGTCTGAAACGTTTGAAAGGTTCAAAAATTTCAGAGTGAAGATTAAGAATCATCATAACAAGAAGATCATGTTCCTACGATCTGATCAAGGGGATATTATCTGAATTATGAGTTTGGCAATCACTTAAGACATTGTGGAATTGTTTCGCAGTTGAAGCCCCCTGGAACACCACAGCGTAATGGTGTGTCCGGACATCGTAATCGAACCTTATGAGATATGGTGCGATCTATGATGTATCTTACCGATCTACCGCTATTATTTTGAGGTTATGCATTAGAGACAGCTGCATTCACTTTATATAGGGCACCATCTAAGTCCGTTGAGACAACGCCATATGAACTAAGGTCTGGCAAGAAACCGTAGTTGTCGTTTCTCAATGTTTGGGGCTGCGAGGCTTATGGCTTCAGCCGGGAAAAGCTCGAACCCAAAGCGGACAAATACATCTTCATAGGATACCCAAAGGTAACAGTTGGGTATACCTCCTATCTCAGATCCAAGGGCAGAAATGTTTGTCCCTAAGAACGGGTCCTTTCTCGAGAAGGAGTTTCTCTCGAAAGAATTGAGTGGGAGGAAGATAGAACTTGATGAGGTTGTCAAACCCTCACTTCAACCGGATAGTAGTGCAACACAGAAAGATGTTTCTGTGGAACCTACGACAGTTGAAGAGGAAACTAATGATAGTGATCATAAAGCTCCAGATCAAGTTGCTATCGAACCTCGTAGGTCGACAAGGATAAGTACTACTCCTGAGTGGTACGGTGATCCTGTCTTAGATGTCATGTTGTTGGACAACAATGAGCCTACGAACTATGGAGAAGCGATGGTGGGCCCATATTCCGACAAATGGTTAGAAGCCGAGAAATCCGAGATAGGATCCATGTATCGAAACAAAGTATGGACTTTGGTGGATTTGCCCGATGACTGGCAAGCCATTGAGATAAATGGATCTTTAAGAAGAAGACGGACGTGGACGGTAATGTCACCGTCTATGAAGCTCGACTTGTGGCAAAGAGTTTTTTCACAAGTTCAAGGAGTTGACTACGATGAGATTTTCTCACCCGTAGCGATGCTTAAGTCCGTCGGAATCATGTTAGCATTAGCTGCATTTATGAAATCTGGCAGATGGATGACAAAACAAGTTTCCTTACCAGTTTTCGTAAGGAAAGGTTGTATATGATACAATCAGAAAGGTTTTGTCGATCCTAAGGATGCTAAAAGATATGCTAGCTCCAGCGATCCTTCTATGGACTAGAGCAAGCATCTCGGAGTCGGAATATATGCTTTGATGGAGTGATCAAAGTTTTTGGGTATACAAAGTTTGTTAGAAACTTGTATTTACAATAAAGTGAGTGGGAGCACTACAACATTTCTGATAAGTATATGTGAATGACATATGGTTGATCCGAAATGATGTAGAATTTCTGGAAAGAGTAAAGGGTTGTTTGAAAGGTATTTTTCAAAGGAAGACCTGGATAAAGTTGCTTACATAATTGGGCATCAAGATCTATAGAGATAGATCAAGACGCCTGATGATACTTTCAAAAGAAACACACACCTTTGACATGATTTTGAAGGAGTTCAAAATAGGTCAGTCAAAGAAGGAGTTCTTGCCTGATTTGTATGGTGTGAAGTTGAGTAAGACTCAAAGCTTGACCACGGCAGAAGAAAGAGGAAGGACGAAGGTCGTCCCCTATTGTTTTGTCATAGGCTCTATACGATATGCCATGCTAAGTACCGCACCTGATGTGTGCCTTGCCACATGTCTGGCAAGAGGGTACAAAGGTGATCCAGGAGTGGATTACTAGATAGTGGTCAAAATTATCCTTAGAGGAATAAGGAAATGTTTCTCGGTTATGGAGGTGATAAAGAGTTCGACATAAAGAGTTACGTCGATGCAAACTTAACACCTATCCGGATAACTCTAAGTGGAGATACCGGATACGTATAATGGAGCAACAGTTTGGAATAGCTCCAAGTGGAACGTGGTAGCAGCATCTACGATATGACATAAAGTTTTGCAAAGTACATAGGGATCTGAATGTTGCAGACCCGTTGACTACAACCTCTCTCACAAGCATAACATGATCAAACCCAGAACTCATTGAGTGTTAATCACATATTGATGTGAACTAGATTACTGAATCTAGTAAACTCTTTGGATGTTAGTCACATGGCGATGTGACCTATGAGTGTTAATCACATGGCGATGTGAACTAGATTATTGACTCTAGTGCAAGTGGGAGACTGTTGGAAATATGCCCTAGAGGCAATAATAAATTGGTTATTATTATATTTCCTTGTTCATGATAATTGTTTATTATCCATGCTAGAATTGTATTGATAGGAAACTCAGATACATGTGTGGATACATAGACAAACACCATGTCCCTAGTGAGCCTCTAGACGACTAGCTCGTTGA
The DNA here is from genome assembly GCA_902687465.1 of Secale cereale. Classification (NCBI taxonomy): domain Eukaryota; kingdom Viridiplantae; phylum Streptophyta; class Magnoliopsida; order Poales; family Poaceae; genus Secale; species Secale cereale. The sequence goes on from LR738712.1 coordinate 742,709,077, forward strand.
TCAATAGATGGTTACGGTTTCCTAACCATGGACATTGGATGTCGTTGATAACGAGATCACATCATTAGGAGAATGATGTGATGGACAAGACCCAATCCTAAGCCTAGCACAGATCGTGTAGTTCGTATGCTAAAGCTTTTCTATATGTCAAGTATCTTTTCCTTAGACCATGAGATTGTGCAAATCCCGGATACCGTAGGAATGCTTTGGGTGTACCAAACGTCACAACGTAACTGGGTGGCTATAAAGGTGCACTACAGGTATCTCCGAAAGTGTCTGTTGGGTTGGCACGAATCGAGACTGGGATTTGTCACTCCGTATGACAGAGAGGTATCTCTGGGCCCACTCGGTAGGACATCATCATAATGTGCACAATATGTGATCAAGGAGTTGATCACGGGATGATGTGTTACGGAACGAGTAAAGAGACTTGCCGGTGACGAGATTGAGCAAGGTATCGGTATACCGACGATCGAATCTCGGGCAAGTGCTATACCGATAGACAAAGGGAATCGTATACGGGATTGATTGAATCCTTGACATCGTGGTTCATCCGATGAGATCATCGTGGAACATGTGGGAGCCAACATGGGTATCCAGATCCCGCTGTTGGTTATTGGCCGGAGAGTTGTCTCGGTCATGTCTACATGGTTCCCGAGCCCGTAGGGTCTACACACTTAAGGTTCGATGACGCTAGGGTTATAGGGAAAGTATGTACGCGGTTACCGAATGTTGTTCGGAGTCCCGGATGAGATCCCGGACGTCACGAGGAGTTCCGGAATGGTCCGGAGGTAAAGATTCATATATGGGAAGTCCTGTTTTGGTCACCGGAAAAGTTTCGGGCGATATCGGTAATGTACCGGGACCACCGGGAGGGTCCCGGGGGTCCACCAGGTGGGGCCACCAGCCCCAGGTGGCTGCGTGGGCTAAGTGTGGTAGGGGACCAGCCCCAAGGGGGCTGGTGCGCCCCCCCACCAAGTTCCTAGGCGCATGGAGAGGGGAGGGGGGCAAACCCTAGGTCCAGATGGGCCTTAAGGCCCATCCTAGGGCGCCCCCTCTCTCTCCCCCCCTTGGCCGCACCCTAGATGGGTTCTGGGGGGCTGCCGCCACCCCTAGGGAGGAAACCCTAGATGGGGGCGCAGCCCCTACCTCCCCCCTATATATATGTGAAGTTTAGGGCTGCCCAGAACAAGTTTTGACCTCGGTCGATTGGCGCAGCCCTACCTCTCTCCCTCCTCGTCTCCCGCAGCGCTTGGCGAAGCCCTGCTGGAGTCCCGCGCTCCTCCACCACCACCACGCCGTCGTGCTGCTGTTGGATGGAGTCTTCCCCAACCTCTCCCTCTCTCCTTGCTGGATCAAGGCGTGGGAGACGTCACCGGGCTGCACGTGTGTTGAACGCGGAGGCACCGTTGCTTCGGTGCTAGGATCTTCGGCGATCTGAATCGCGGCGAGTACGACTCCATCAACCGCGTTCTTGAACGCTTCCGCTTAGCGATCTACAAGGGTATGTGGATCCAACTCTCCTCTCGTAGATGTGCATCTCCTAGATTGATCTTGGTGAGCGTAGGAAAATTTTTGTTTCCCATGCAACGTTTCCCAACAGGAAGTAGCCCGTCTCCCAGCTGCAGCTCAGTAGGCAGTAGCTGCTGCATCTCAGTACAATCCCAACTACAACTTTGGATATCCGTCAGGCCAACACTGGCCATTGACCAACTTAGGCCAAAAGCCTGAGCTTGGGGGAGTACGTGTTTCTCACCGACATTATATTCATGTTCACACACTTATTCTAGTTGTCGCTGCTCTAACTCTTTCATTGTACAATCCATGCTAGTTTCAATTATTTTCTTAGTCTTTTTCTTGCGTCCTAGAAAAACCTTAAGAAAAACAAAAAAATTAGTTGTAGCTTTTAGCTAGTTTACTTTCCATGCATGTAGTAGTAGTAATTAAAAGAAAGCCCAAAAAGATTTGTCGTTCTTCTTTTGCTTGTTGGGAGCTTTCCCGTGTAAATAGTTTCTTTTCTTTTCTTTGGGGGTTAACAGTAGAAGACAATGATTGAAAATGCTTTGTGGCTCTCATATGCTTTATTGTTGATTTAACCATGAGCAATATTACCTTGTATTCTCTTTTGTATTAAATGCTCGCAGATTCCAGCTTAGTCCAATGCACGTGCACTATTCTTATTATCCACACCGTTCGGTCGTCTGAGTGAAAGGCAATAAGGATGATATATGATGAGCTAATTGAGATGAGAAAAGCTGGTATGAAGTCGACCTCTCTTGTTTTGTAAATATGATAGTTCATCGTTCCCGATTCAGCTTGTTATGAATGAAACATGCTTGCAATGACAATTAGAGATCATAGCTACTTATGCCATGCTTAATTAGCTAGGAGTTTATAATGGTCTATCTTGCGTGCCAACATGATATTAAAATGGTTGTGATGTGGTATGATAGGGTGGTATCCTCCTTTGAACGATTCAAGTGGTTTGACTTGGCACATGTTCACGCATGTAGTTGAAGCAAATCAACATAGCCTCCACGATATTTATGTTCATGGTGATTTATATCCTACTCATGCTTGCATTCACTGTTGATTAATTTTAATGCATGTTCATGACTGTTGTCGCTCTCTAGCTGGTCGCTTCCCAGTCTCTTTCTAGCCTCCACCTGTACTAAGCGGGAATACTGCTTGTGCATCCACTTCCATAAACCCCAATGTTATTCCACATGAGTCCACCATACCTTGCTATATGCGGTATTTACCTGCCGTGCCAAGTAAATTTGTATGTGCCAAACTCTAAACCTTCAAATGAAATTTTGTTCTGTATGCTCGAACAACTCATGTATCAACTAGGGTTGTCTATATCTTCCATGCTAGGTGGGTTTTTCTCACGATGAGTGGACTCCGCTCATCATTCATGAGAAAATGGCTGGTAACCGGGATGCCCAGTCCCATGCTCAAAATCATAATAATTAAAAAGAACTCCCCCAGGGCTGTTGTTGGTTTGGACGGTACCCGTTGTTTCAGGCTAGCTGTGCAGTGTTCTTGTTGGTGGTTTGGGGAGTATAAACTTTACCATTCTGTTTGGGAACCGCCTATAATGTGCGTATCATGGAAGATATCGAGATTCTTGGTTGTTATGTTGAAAATGAGAGTTTACCGCTCAAAATGTTATTCATCTATATTTAAAAATCGAGCTTTGGCACCTCTACAAATCCCTGCTTCCCTCTACGAAGGGCCTATCTATTTACATTTATACTGGGTCATCATCCTCTTATAAAAGAGCAACAGTTGGAGAGCACCTCTGTGATGACCCACAAGTGTAGGGGATCTATCATAGTCCTTTCGATAAGTAAGAGTGTCGAACCCAACGAGGAGCAGAAGGAAATGATAGGCAGTTTTCATAAGGTATTTTCTGCAAGCACTGAAATTATAAGTAGCAGATAGTTTTGTGATAAGATAATTGGTAGCAAATGACAAAAGGTAAAAGTAAATAAGGTGCAGCAAGGTGGCCCAATCCTTTTTGTAGCAAAGGACAAGCCTGGACAAACTCTTATATAAATGAAAGCGCTCCCGAGGACACATGAGAATTATCGTCAAGCTAGTTTTCATCACGATCATCTGATTCGCGTTCGGTACTTTGATAATTTGGTATGTGGGTGGACCGGTGCTTGGATGCTGTCCTTACTTGGACAAGTCTCTCACTTATGATTAACCTCTAATGCAAGCATCCGCAACTACAAAAGAAGTATTAAGGTAAACCTAACCATAGCATGAAACATATGGATCCAAATCAGCCCTTTACGAAGCAACGCATAAACTAGGGTTTAAGCTTCTGTCACTCAAGCAACCCATCATCTATTAATTACTTCCCAATGCCTTCCTCCAGGGCCAAATAATGGTGAAGTGTCATGTAGTCGACATTCACATGACACCACTAGAGGAGAGACAACATACATCTCATCAAAATATCAAACGAAGACCAAATTCACATCTATAGATATACTAATTTGTGACTCCCAAGAAATTACCACGTTAATTAGAATTTATGAGCCGTTAATTTTGTGAGGCCGAGTTATAACAGTGTAGATCAATCCTGGAAAGTCCCACATTAATAAAAAAAACCTACAATTTACGTTACTCTTGCGCCAAAACAAAGGAACCAACCAACTAAAACCGTACCTAACTCTCTCACGTACGTCCAAGCATGACCCAATCTCTCATGTCTCACATGTCCCTTTTTTTCCATGAATCAACGTATTTTCTTTCTTGCTCAATCTTGCATGTCTCTCTCTCACGTACGAACATGACCCCATCTCTCACGTCTCACCTGTCCTTTTTTTTCTGAATCAACCTGTGTACGTATCTCTCAGGTCTCTTCTTTGTCTTTTTTTCTGGCGCTATATATGTACATCTCTCTCAGGTCCCTCCCTTCTCTATTCAGTCAATCCAAAAATAAAAGCAGTTGGCTTAAACTTATTATGGTGTAGATCTTTAGCTTAACTCCCGCAAAAAGAGTTTAAACTGTACGTCGCGATACCCAGGCCGCTAATCGTTTTGGCTCTGAAAACATATAAGCACGTACAAATCAACTTGAAGAGGTCGATTGATTCCTGAGTTGGCTGTGAGCACACCAATTGTACATTGCAATTTGCCGGACCAGTCGTTTTGGCTGAGAGAAGATATAAGCACGTACAAATCAACTTGAAGAGGTCGATTGATTCCTGAGTTGGCTGTGAGCACACCCATTGTACATTGCAATTTGCCGGACCTGTCGTTTTGGCTGAGAGAACATATAAGCACATGCAAATCAACTTGAAGAGGTCGATTGATTCCTGAGTTGGCCGTGAGCACACCAATTGTACATTGCAATTTGCCGGACCTGTCGTTTTGGCTCGGAGAACAAACATGCACGCACAAATTAACCTGAAAATTTTATTGATTCACCAGTTGTCTGAACACATATGTATGTACGAGAAGAAGCAACTTCCTAGATCGATCTATGTGGAAGCTAGATCGAGTCACCGGCAGGAAGCACGTATGAAAAATCACGCGGAGCACAAAATTGGATTGGAACAAAGCATGTATTTTGTCCCGCAGTCCTCCACTTCGTCGGCGTTGCTGTTCTTTCAACATCGAGTTCTTGGCTGACTACTATTCTACTGCCCTCTCTCATCCCTAGCGTCTCACATCGTTGCTCTTTTTCCCCTCTAGGCAAGGCCGATCTGGGTGAATAGGATGCTCCTATTCCTGCCCTCCCAACAAGGCTGCTGGAAATGCCAGCTGTAGGGGCGACCCCCTACATAGTTGACATCAACATATTTGGATTTTGGAGGCCTTCAAATCCCGGGTCTTATAAGACTAGCTTCTCCAAGTTTTTGTTTGTTTTGTTGATAGTTAGATCGGAATTGTCGTAGCTAGCTATGACCAAATGGTGGAAAGAATATATGCTAATCTGCATACCCCTTGGTAAGTTCAGGGATAGAATATGAGACATTTAGGTATGACCTAATCTGTTCCATAAAAACTCGAATCTCCATCTCATACTACTATACATTCTTAATCTACCACTTACTCTCCCTGAGTTCGTCAATAATAGAAAGCGTTCTTAATAAGAATATTAAGCCATGATCATATGAGATGGAGATTAGAGGTTTTATCTACTAGATTCATTATCAGTTTTTTTCTCACGGATCAACATGCCAATGATGTCATTTAGGAGGGTATATGGTTAACAGACCTGCGACACCTACACAAATGTAATAAGTGAAGTAAATTTTACCATATGCAGCTCTTTTCATATGTGATTAAGTTTTGGGAGAGTGAGAGCTAAGATAATAAATTCGATTTTTGTCTCTATGGCAATAGAATCTGTACCAGGAAGTTCAAGTTAACATATGCAATTGGTTAATTCATCCTCACATACAGAATCTTGCATGCATGCTGCTAATCTATATAGCTATATATGTATGATTTACACATATATGCATGAATTAATAATCACATGACAGGTACTATTCTCATGTCCATACACGATTGGTCCATGCTGCTTTGCAAATTTTCATTGAATTTGTCTTCATAGTTCAAAGTAGAAAAAAACTGGTAGGGTACACTTTATGCTAAATTTGCTTTTGCGCAAATCATGTTTCTTTATGTCATTGTGTGTCAAATCTTCCGGGAATTTGTTTAGATGGGCTGCTACTCCCCTTAAATTTATACTCTGACCAATAGTATATATGTTTCTCTATAGAGCCGTTTTAACTTCACGGTAACTAAAAAAGTTTAAATATCTCGATTTACGGAAAGTAGTGGCTACTCTCGGGTGTGGTAGACCTGAGTTAGCAAAAACTTGAAAAAATATGATCAAACAAAATCCAATAAATCTGAAAATTTACGACATCAAACTTTAAGAAATGTTTGCGCTTCTTGCAAAATTTCATCTAAAATAACATCCGAGCAGCTGTCACTTTTTTAGCGTGACAGCTGCTCGGATGTTATTTTAGATGAAATTTTGCAAGAAGGTAGAACTTTTGATAAAGTTTAATGTCACAAAATTTCAGATTTTTTTTTAGTTTTGTCAACTTTTTTGATAACCCGGATGTACTACACCCAAGAGTTGAAAATCCTCAGTTTACCTGTTTCTATTGGTTATTCAAAATATTGAGGCAGCAACTATTGAGGATGCACTTCTATATGTAGCATGTCATCTAAGGAAGTATATTTAGATATCATCAAATTTTACTCTCTCATTTTCTTATTAAAAGGTGGATTGATTTTTGAAATGTCAAACTTTTCTATTTTTTTACCAAGTTTGCATAAATCTATATCAACATCTACAGTAATTCTACATGTGATATCACATTGCTTTTCAAAAGTTAATGTTATTTATTAAAGATAATTTATGACATGAATTCTGATATATTTGAATTCAATATTGAAATCTTAAGCAATAACACGTGAATCTTACATCCCCTCCCACATGTCAAATGAGATAGAGCTAATTTATTTTTTTATGTGCACACATTCTCTCCTTCTAGGACGAAAGAATCCTATAATTCCATGCCATGCATGATCATTGTCGTTGATCTACTTTGCTGCAGGTCTCGTGTGCAAATTTGGAAAAGTCAGAGCAAATAAAGGGTTTGTAGCATGAAGGCCCAAACAAGAAAGTGATTCACTGATATGTTATATGTCTTATTTATTTCTTCCTAGAATGTAATCTGATTTGTCTTTCTGATAATTGCAACTATGTTCATCATATGTTCAGTCATGTTACATACAACTAAAAGGCCTTGGTAATGGTACCACGTGCCATCTTCATTTATCCTTCATTTCTGTTAATTTGTTTCTCTGTATATGCTATCAAGAAATGCTTGCCCATGATTTCTACATGGGTGTAGACTAATTCATATATCGTTGTACAACCCTCTTTGCCCATCAACACTGGTGGAAAGATATCTGCACTAGCTCAATAGTCTACAATCAAAGCACCTTGAATATCGTTTCAGGTAATGTTTTCCAGATAATTTTAATTCAACTTCATTTTAATTATGATGTAGAAACCTAAGAAAGTGATAAACAAGCAAAGAAATTGTATATACTACAAATATTAGCAGTGATAACTAGCTAATCCTTTTACCCTTAGGAACAGTATATTTGAGTTTGTTTTACGCTGTTCCCTTACGAAATACCAAATAGTAAAATAACTAACTATTTGTAATTAATCTCAAACTTCAAGTAAGATCAGTGAGATTGTTATTTTCTAACAAGGAGGTTGTACCCTTGGCACCCATATACTTATCATATATTATTAATCACATACCTCATAACTTCCCGTGTTCAGCAGAAAGGAAAACCATAAAAGATATGTCCATCAATGTGATCGATTAGTTTTTTGCAATTATTGTGGCGAAAGTGTCAAACTATATGGGTGGTAAACGAGGTACAAAAGGAAAAGGAATTTCACAATAGTATATGATAAGTATTTGTGTAATGCCATTTCATTTTTTTGAGGCACACAAATTACATGGTATTAAGATTGTCCCTGAGAACATGGTTTTTATTTTCTTTGTCTTCCCATTATGTTTCAATAGAGTGGACTTATAAGGATGAAAGTGGTTAATCCCCCGAGTTCTAACATAATAATTTAACAAGAATATTAGTCAAACACTAGCGCGTGCAACTGCACGGGTTCACGACTAGTGACTACTAATAGCAAGACTTCTCCCATGTCCTCAGGAACAAAAGTAACTACTCACAAGACATAATATGGTTCATGATCAGAGGGGTATTAATATGCATAATGGATCTGAACATATGATCTTCCACCAAATAAACCAACTAGCATCAACTACAAGGAGTAATCAACACTACTAGCAACCCACAGGTACCAATGTGAGGTTTGGGTACAAAGATTGGATACAAGAGATGAACTAGGGTTTGAGAGGAGATGGTGCTGGTGAATATGTTGATGAAGATAGCCCTCCCCATGATGGGAGAGTTGTTGGTGATGACGGCGGTGACGATTTCCCCCTCCCGGAGGGAAGTATCCCCGGCAGAACAACTCTGCCGGAGCCCTAGATTGGTTTCCGCCTTGATTCCGCCTCGAGACGGCGGCTTCTGGTCCCGAAAGCTTCCTTCTGATTATTTCCAGGTCAAAACACCTCATATAGGAGAAGATGGGCATCGGGGGGTCATCGGTGGGCCCACGAGACAGGGGGCGCGCCCTGAGAGGGGGGGGGGGCGCCCCAACCCTCGTGGATAGCAGGTGGCCCCCCTCGTAAACTTCTTTCGCCAGATATTTTTTATATTTTCTGAAACGGAGTTCTGTGGAGTTTCGGGGCTTTTGGAGTTGCGCAGAATAGGTTTCTAGAGTTTGCTCCTTTTCCAGCCCAAAATTCCAGCTGTCGGCATTCTCCCTCTTCATGTAAACCTTGTAAAATAAGAGAGAAAAGGCATAAGTATTGTGACAAAACAAGTAATAACAGCCCATAATGCAATAAATATCAACATATGAGCATGATGCAAAATGGACGTATCAACTCCCCCAAGCTTAGACCTTGCTTGTCGATAAGCGAAAGCCGATATCGAAAAATATGTCCACATGTTTAGAGATAGAGGTGTCGATAAAAACAAAATACATATATATATAT
>LR738712.1:742728147-742775823 GCA_902687465.1 Secale cereale
GGGGGGATTTCTGTGCGGGCACGGGGGAGAGGGAAGTGGAAGCGGGCAAGGGGGCTGCAAGAGAGACTTAATGAATAAAAGCCCGTCCGACAGGCCCACAGGTCATAGACAAAAAATAAAAAAACGTCTCGGTGTTGTAACACGATGCAGTTCGCTAACGGAAAACCGCCTCGGCTTCTGAAGCGATGCAGTTCGCTTACGGGAAACGATTCCGCTTCTGAAGCGATGCAGTTCGCTTACGGCAGACGATTCAGTTCGCCTGCCCTAAAATAAATGCACCCACTATCGCCCGAAGCGCCGCGCCCCGCCCCTCCTCTATCCCGCCGGTTGCACGCCGCACGAACGCCACGATCATCACGAACCCACGATCGCCAACACGGTTGCGCGACGAGATCGTGGCCTCGGCAGAAGTTGCTGCCGCTCCCATTTAAATCCAGCGCTCCATCAACCAGACCGTCCGCACAAAACACACGACGCTGCGCCTTCCTCCTCCTCTTCCTCCTCTTTGCAGCAATGGGGTTCAGCAGGACCTACGACGACGTGCATGCGCACAGGAACACGAAGCTGAAGGTGATCTACACCACCGACGTAGCTGCCATGGCGACGTACGTCGAAGAGTTCAAGACAGTTCTCCAGCGGCGCCGCCAGAAGATCGTTGGCATCGACGTGGAGTACACACCCGACCACGAGAGGGCGGCCCTTGTTCAACTATCCATCCGCAAGTACCACCCAGTGCTTCTTTTCCAGGTATGTGGTACATTGGGCAAGAGATGCATCCCCTTCGACAGGTTCCTCGGCGACCCAAGGTAAGCAATTCTCTCTGTCGACAACGTGTTGCAGTTCTATATGGCCGTGTATGCAGTTCCGATAGGTATAACTTGCGGTTCACTTTCCTTAGGTTCGAGTTCGCTGGCTTCGCCATCAAGTAGGACAAGGAGAAACTCGCACGCTGCGACCTCCACATCCCCAACTTCGTCGACATCCAGACGAACTGGAGGGTGCCTGATGGAACGAAGCCACTGGACTCGCTTGGCGATGTAGCTGCTGCCATCATCGACGACGAGTACGCAGACATGAAGATGAAGATGACATACCACGACCACAGCCTATGGACTTCGATTCTCAGCACCAAGCACGTCGAGTATGCTGCCAAGGACGCCTACGCTGCGTTCGAGATATGGAACCGAATCACCACGATGAAGAAAGGCCTCGCGCGCGCTAAAACAAAGAAGACCAGGAAGCGCCCGAGGTCGTCCTGCAAGCCGTGGGGCAAGGGGGCATCAACTTCCACCTCCAACTCCAACGGGTGGAACTGGTGAAGCAGGACAGATGCTGAAAAGCCAAGGATTCCCTGTCGCAAGTGCTCGATTAGTTTTCCTCTGCGTATGTAGATTAGTTTGCTTTCGTTGTAGTTTGCTTTGGGACAATGTTTGCTTATGTAGCGTTAGTTTGCTTGATGGTTTACTATGTTAATTATGAGCGCAGAACCGTGGTTTCTATCTATCAACTATATGCAGTTCTAAGTAGTCTGTTTTTCGTATGTATATTGCTTCAAAACTGCTGCTGTAGCTAGGATACACATAAAAAACAAAACTATCAGTGCAGTTCACATAGAGTATTCTTTCACAAAACTGCTGCTATTAAGATGGTTGATGCAGTCCTCTTTTATTAAAAAAACTCTAGTTCCGTATCTGGGTTAAAAAAAGGAAAAAATCGGTGGGGGTTTCCAGTATGGATGTTCTTCAACTGCTGCTGCTGATAGGATGCACATGAAAACCTATATGTCAAAAAAGCAGTTCACTTATACTCAGAATTCTCATAAAGAAAATACACTAGAAGCAACGCAAAAAATGTCAAATTGTTACAACAAAAATGTCTCATGCTGCTGCTGCTCAAGCAAGACTGATCTAAAGCAAATTTAACTTGATTTCCAAACACTTTGCATGCCTATAAAACATAGTCATCACAACATCCCCAACCTGAAGACCGGCTTCCTCCACAAATTCCTTCCAGCCATCTTTGAGAACCAAACAATCATCAGAGCCAACAGAATACATAACATCAACATCATGATATCCATTCTTGCTGACCAACACCAAATTAACACAGCTTTCTGTTACCCTGACTAGACCAGAAGGGAATTTCTGCAAGCAAAACAACAAGAACAGAAAAAAATAAGAACAAATAAGAAAAAGATTACAATCTTTCAGAAACTAAATTGCTGCTACAATCTTCATAAAAAAATATTGATGTCAACACATAATAATATTGACTAGACAAAATTGCTGCTGCTCCTACAATGTTCATAATAAAACTTTTGTGTGAAAAAAGCAGTTCACTTATACTTAGTGAAAAAAAAAATCTTCAGAAACTAATACTACTACAAAAATTCAGATAGTGTTAACTACAAACAACACATGAAAAAGAATATGCGAGAAATACATACCCATGAAACACTGACATCATCGTCAGTCATCTGATGGACGAATGGAGCCAGAAATCCAATACCTGAAGAATATAGAAGGGAACAGAGCGCGTTGTGCCGCTGCCTCTGGTTCAGAACCAAACCTTCGGAAAAAACGCATGTCTCCAGCATCGGCTCCAACCTTGCCAGGCAGCCGCACGCGCAATCCATTGCCAGGCGAAAAACAGATCTGGTTGGGAGAAAAACAGATCAAGGTTGAAGAGTGGCGCCGCCACGGATAAGGTGAGATGGGAGCCGCCAGGGATAAGGTGGGAGGGGAGCCAATTGACCCACGAGTATATATATATGTAAAGGAAACAACATAAAAAAACGACAAATAAAGCAGTGCGGTTACATAACAATGTGCATTTCGCATTGCGTATTACTGCAGTCCACCACGCTTGACCAAGCAAAAAAACTTATCAAACTAGCCCCCCACACCCCCGTGGCTATAATGCAGTTGATACAGGCTCGCATTGCATATTAATGCAGTTCGCCGCACTACAAAAAATTACCGCGCATTTGCGTATTACTGCAGTCCACCGCTCTTGACCGCGATTCACAGACGAAAAACACAGCCTGCAATGCAGTTCTAACAACTATATAATGCAAAAAAATCTCAAAAAACATCTCTGAGAAACGACCAGAGCCAGTGCCGCCGCAAAAAACATGGACAAAAAACTTAAATTCTTCAAAATTGACAACTTAAATCCGCTCCAATTCATACGGATAGATCAAAAGGCAGCCCGTAATGGTCGAAAACAACATAATATTACATACAAAACGCAACAAATTCGATCCGGACGAGGAAGAACAGAGAATAGAGGTTTTTCCGCTAGAACAGAGATATACCCGACAAATTATACTGAAATTTCAATCCTATTAGCAGATTAATCTGTCGCGGAATAACACAAACATCAACGCGAATAATGGCAACACGCTAGGACCGCGCTATAAAAATAGAATACGAACAGCCATCAGCAAGATGCCAAACACCTGAACCAGCGGAAGAACCGACGCAGATCCGCCAAAATCAAAGGATTTCAATCGTTTTCTCGCTGATTTCAGTGCTTAACCACATATTAAATCAGCGCACGCACAAATAAACCAATAGAAATCGATCAAACTAGCCAGAAACGCTGCTACATGAAGATTTCCTGCTGCACCTCTATGTGGTTCGCGACAGAATAAGGAAGCAGTGCGCATAGCTTTCCAATGCAGTTTTTCAGTGCAGTTCAGAAGTGTTATGAGAATATTATTCTCATAATGTTATGAGAATAGACCGGCTGTATATATATACAGCCGGTCTATTCTCATATATATATAGTCATATGATTCTTATGCTAAAGTAACAATTCATCCACAATATCAAGCATGAATCATAAACTTCATTGGAAACTAACAAACTTTGATCTCGATCATTGAAGCAATTGCAATTTATCGTAATATCGGAAAGAATCAATATAAGAGCTTCTCAGCAAGCCTACATACTCAACTATCATATAGTCTTTCACAATTACTCACACTCACGCAATACTTATGGTTATGGAGTTTTAATCGGACACAGAGAAAGATAGGGGCTTATGGTGTTGCCTCCCAACCTTTTACCTCAAGGGTAATCTCAACAGTAATAGATCATGAAAACATACATCCAAGTGGGTATATATGTCAGGATCTTTCCAACACAATGTGCTTGCCAAAGGATAAAATGTAAAAAGGAAAGGTGGATTTCACCTTGACTCTTATAAGGCAAGAATAATAGATAGGCCCTTCACAGAGGGAAGCAGAGGTTGTCATGTGTTTTTATGGTTGGATGCACAAAGTCTTAGCACAGAAGAACGTCACTTTATATTGCCACTTGTGATAAGGACCTTTATTATGCAGTCCGTCGCTTTTATTACTTCCATATCACAAGATCGTATAAAGCTAATTTCCTCCATACTAATAAATCATACATATTTTAGCGAGTTTGCAACATGACAACTTACTTGGAAGGATCTTTATCAATCCATAGGTAGGTATGCTGGACTCTCATGGCAAAACTGGGTTTAAGGAAGTATGGAAGCACAAGTAGTATCTCTACTTAGTGCGAGGAGTTTTGGCTAGCATGAGGGGGAAAGGCAAGCTCAACATGTTGGATGATCCATGACAATATACTTTATTTCGGATATAGGAAAACATAACCCATTATGTTGTCTTCCTTGTCCAACATTAACTCTTTAGCATGTCATACTTTAATGAGTGCTCACAATCATAAAAGATGTCCAAGATAGTATATTTGTATGTGAAGCCTCTCTTCTTTTATTACTTCCTACTAATTGCAACGATGACCAAAACTATGTTTGTTAACTCTCAACAACTTTTATTCATCATACTCTTATATGTGAAGTCATTACTTCCCATAAGATCAATATGATCTATTGGATAATCTTTATGTTTTCTTTCTTTTTATCTTGGCTGCTACTTCTCGAGCTTGCGTTGTATTCCCTCGAAGAGGAAAGGGAGATGCAGCACAGTAGCGTAAGTATTTCCCTCAGTTTTTGAGAACCAAGGTATCAATCCAGTAGGAGACCACGCGTGAGTCCCTCGCACCTGCACAAACAAATAAGAACTTCGCAGCCAACGCGATAAGGGGTTGTCAATCCCTTTACGGTCACTAACGAAAGTGAGATCTGATAGAGATGATAGTTTATATTTTTGGTATTTTTGTTTATAAGAACAGAAAGTAAAAGCAGAAAAAGTAAAGTAGATGTAGATTGATATGTTGAGAATAGACCTGGGGTCCATAGTGTTCTCTAGTGGCTTCTCTCAAGATAGCGATATTCTACAGTGGGTAAACAAATTACTGTCGAGCAATTGATAGAAAAGCGAATAATTATGAGACTATCTAGGCATGATCATTGTATATAGGCATCACGTCCGAGACAAGTAGACCGACTCCTGCATGCATCCACTACTATTACTCCACACATCGACCGCTATCCATCATGCATCTAGTGTATTGAGTTCATAAGAACAGAGTAACGCCTTAAGCAAGATGACATGATGTAGAGGGATAAACTCAAGCAATATGATATAAACCCCATCTTTTTATCCGCGATGGCAACAATACAATACGTGCCTTGCTGCCCCTACTGTCACTGGGAAAGGACACTGCAAGATTGAACCCAAAGCCAAGCATTTCTCCCATTGCAAGAACTATAGATCTAGTAGGCCAAACCAAACCAATAATTCGAAGAGACTTGGAAGGATATTATGAGCACACATAAAGAGTTCAGAGAAGAACCAAATATTTATCATAGATAATCTTGATCAAAAACTCACAATTCATCGGATCTCGACAAACACACCGCAAAAAGAGATTACATCGAATAGATCTCCTCGAAGACCGAGGAGAACTTTGTATTGCGATCCAGAGAGAGAGAAGAAGCCATCTAGATACTAGCTATGGACCCGAAGCTTTGTGGTAAATTACTCACAACTAATGGTGAGGGCGATGATGATGATGTAGAAGAACTCCGTGATGGATCCCCCCTCCGGCGGAGCTCTGGAATAGGCTCCAAGATGGGATCTCACGTGAACAGAAGGGTACAGCGGTGGAATTAGGATTTTCTCTCTGTTGCTGATGGTTTCGGGGTACGTAGAGTTATATAGGAGGAAGGAGGACACCGGGGGACTCACGAGGGCCCCACGAGGCAAGGGGCGCGCCCTGGGAAGGGGGGCGCGCCCCCCACCCTCGTGGGCACCTCGTGGCTCCCCTAACGTGGTTCTCAAGTCCCTCGTGCGTGATTTTCTCCAAAAATATCTCTCCCGAAGGTTTCATTCCATTTGGACTCCGTTTGATATTCCTTTTCTGCAAAGCCCTGAAACAGGCAAAAAACAACAATCTGGATTGGGCCTTTGGGTTAGTAGGTTAGTCCCAAAAATGATATAAAAGTGTATGACAAAGCTCATTAAACATCGAAGACATCATAAATAATAGCATGGAACAATAAAAAAATTATAGATACGTTGGAGACGTATCAAGCATCCCCAAGCTTAATTCCTGCTCGTCCTCGAGTAGGTAAATGATAAAGACAGAATTTTTGATGTGGAATGCTAACCAACATAGTTTCTCAATGTAATTCTCTTAATTGTGGCATGAATGTTCAGATCTGAAAGATTCAAGATAAAAGTCTATATTGACACAAGAAATAATAATACTTCAAGCATACTAACAAAG
The DNA here is from genome assembly GCA_902687465.1 of Secale cereale. NCBI lineage: Eukaryota > Viridiplantae > Streptophyta > Magnoliopsida > Poales > Poaceae > Secale > Secale cereale. The sequence continues at coordinate 742,734,834 of LR738712.1, forward strand.
CAATCATTTCTTCTCAAAATACTATGGCTAAAGAAAGTTATCCCTACAAAATCATATAGTCTGGCTATGCTCCCTCTTCATCACACAAAATATTCATATCATGCACAACCCCGATTTCAGCCAGGCACTTGTTTTCATACTCTATTCTTTCAAACCTTTCAACTTTCACGCAATACATGAGTGTGAGCCATGGACATAGCACTATGGGTGGAATAGAGAGGTGGTGTGGAGAAGACAAAAAGGAGGGAGATAGTCTCACATCAACTAGGCGTATCAACGGGCTATGGAGATGCCCATCAATAGATATCAATGTGAGTGAGTAGGGATTGCCTTGCAACAGATGCACTAGAGCTAAATATGTATGAAAGCTCAACAAAAGAAACTAGTGGGTGTGCATACAACTTGCTTGCTCACGAAGACCTAGGGCGTTTGAGGAAGCCCATCGTTGGAATATACAAGCCAAGTTCTATAACGAAAATTCCCACTAGTATATAAAGTGACTAAGCATGAGACACTCTACAATGAAGAACATGATGCTACTTTGAAGCACAAGTGTGGAAAAAAAGATAGTAGCAATTGTCCCTTTTTCTTTTCTTTTCCTTTTTTTCTTTTCCTTTTTTGGGCCTTTCTTTTTTCTTTGGCCTTTCCTTTTTTTGCGGAGGGGCTTTATTGATTTAGCCTTTCCTCCCATGGGAAAATGCTCTAATAATGATGATCATCACACTTTCATTACAACTCGATATTACAACTCAATACTACAACAAAGTATGACTCTATATGAATGCCTCCAGCGGTGTACCGGTATGTGCAATGAAACAAGAATGACATGTATGAAAAGTTATGCATGGTGGCCTTGCCACAAATACGATGTCAACTACATGATCATGCATTGCAATATGACAATATGAAGCGTGTCATCTGAACGAAACGGTGGAAAGTTGCATGGCAATATATCTCGGAATGGCTATGGAAATGCCATGATAGGTAGGTACGGTGTTGTTTTGAGGAATAATATGGTGGCTGTTTTGAGGAAGGATATATAGTGGGTTTATGATACCGACGAAAGTTGCGCGGTACAAGAGAGGCTAGCAATGGTGGAAGGGTGAGAGTGCGTATAATCCATCACTACAAGGATTTCGGTCTATTGCAACAAAATTTATTGCTACAACTATCTTTTGTTGCAATAAAACGCAATATTACCACAAACTCGTTGGGTGTGGTAATAGGCCGTACATATTGCCATAATCGAGTTTGGTCGCAATAAGTATTCATTTTGTTGTAATAGAAGCCTCATATTGCAACAAACTCCATCGTTGTTGCAGTATGGCAATGATATTTCGACAAACAAAATCCGTTATGCGAGGCAGTCATTTTGTTGTAATAGTGACTAGGTATTTCAACATAATAACTATTTGTGGTAATAATCGAAAAGATATTGCAACATCGATGTAGCGTTGTATTAGTTACAAATATTGTTGCAAAAAATTTGCTAACTATTGCAACGAAATATGTATCTGTCGCAATAGCGTATATTTTGCCTCAAATTCAACATGCTGCAATAACTATTATATACAACGACAAGTTGAGTATTCATTGCAATGTTACATGTTTAATTATTTAGACATGCGTACAAGGTACATGATGCAAGTATGTACATGGATGACATATTAATAATCTATGCATGTTTTCATAATTATAGACATATAATTTATATTATTCAGATTTATAGATATTTATATGGTTTAAGAGAAATTAAAGTATTTATTGATTGCATGAATTTTACGTAACCAAAACAGTGATTTTTTTATAAATGGATAGAATACGTTGTCTTGATAGGAATACATATTGATTTTGTTATTTGGTTTTTAAATAAAAATGGTAAAGGCGTTTTTGGGAGAGGCTGGGATTCGAACGCACGCCCTCTCTGCTGGAAACCAAGGTTGAGACCACTAGGTTGTGCATGTGTTGTGGAGTCTATATAAGGGTCTCATTTTATATATTATGTACCCGAGAGGTTAACTGCACTCAGATGCAAACCTTCAGTGTTGTAGCCAGATCAAGAATTCACCAGCAGATCAACAACACTACATCAAGTTATATACAAGGACACATGACACAAGATTTTACTCCTGATATAACATACTATCTCATCGATATATATAACGCTTGGTTCAACATCACATCACACAAGTTTCAGCAGCTTCACAGAAAAGACCACAAGGTCACGCAAAGTAATGAAAATAACAACAGCACTAAAAGACCACCGGTTCATAGTAACAGTGTGTACATAGCATCACTGTCAAAATAGCAACAACACTAAAAGAAAAACATCCATGATATTACACATCAGCAACTACTCTTCTCTTCTCTTCTCTTCATCACAAAATTGTTACTGCCTCGTTTCAAAAAAATGTCGCGCGAATTCTCTTAGCACTAAGAAAACTGACATATCAAAATATTTTCCATTTTCCAAACATTTAAATAAAATATGAATACTTTGAAAAGAGATTCTGAACAATTTTCAAAATATACGAACGAGTATTGGAAAATTTGGCTAATTTTTTTATTTGTAACCAAAATTTCAAAACGGAAAGAATGTGTGAATATGTGAACAAATTTTTTAAACAAGGAACAATTTTTCAATTCAATTTTTTTTACATACACGAACAATTCTTCAATTTGCGAACAAATTCAAAAGGAGGAACTTTTTCGGATTTATGAATAAATGTCCAAAAAATGAACAATTTTAAAAGAACATTTTCACCAAAAAGACACATTTTTTGCTTCTGTCGAAAAAATTGAAACTCTGAACAAAATTTAGAGAAACAGAACATTATGATCATTATTCGAATTTCTGAACAAAAATTGAAAAGCGGACCATCTTTTTAAGTTATGAACACATTTTGAGAGGCGAACATTTCTAAAAATTTAAGAACATATTTCAGAACTGGAATACTTTTTAATATTTGAACATTTTCTGAAAGGTGAACATTGTTACAAGTATGCGAACATTTTGTAAAAATCACCAACTTTGTTGGAACTTCTGACAAAAATTAAAAAACGGGGACAATTTTTTAACTTCAGAACATTTTTCTGAAATTCCAAATGAATTTTTCAATTCTGAAAAATAAAAATAGGAAGAAGAGACAAGTAGAAAAAGAATTACAAAAAAAGATAAATACAAAAAAGAAATAAATGGAAATTAAAAAACGAAAAAGAAAGAAAAGAAAAAACCAGAAACAAAAACCAAAAACCACAGAAAACCAGTACAGGAACCTTGTAGAAGCTTCCCAAAACCGATAAAGAAATCTGTAGGAGGTTCACAAAACCGGAAACTTTAGCGTGTGCGTAATCTCATAATTGGGCAGGCCCACCTTATAAACGAGTCACTAGCTCTGTGCGAACCAGCGACAGTTTGTCGCAGGGAGCAGCAAATAGGAATTTCCATTTTCTCTGTTCTTATTTTGAGAAAATATGAATATACATATGGTGAACAATTTTGAAATACACATTAAAAATGGTATAATGTTAGTTGAACAATTTTTGAATACGCATTGAATATATATACGATGAACAATTTTCAAATACACATTAAACATTTTGTGTAATATATGTTGAATAAAAAATCAAATACATAATTAAAATTTGTAGTATTTCATTGGGTTTTGGTTGTATGATAAACTCGATGGTCCCCTATATATGTATGAAAAACTACTTGTTGATCTGGGATACAGAAGATGATGACGTAGATGAGCTATGGCTCTATTTACAACCTAATCCGGTGGCGTGCAGACCATCCGGTCTAGGCATTCCATAATGTGTCCCATAACATGCACCGCCTGCACACGCTCTATGTTCCGTCGTCGCCATCTTACGCCATCCAGTCTTCATGAGGAATAAATAGTGCTCCACTTGTTGGCCTCTCCGGTGAACCAGTGCTCCAAGACGATGACCCCCGGAGAGGGAACAACACCAAAGTCTACGTCATCATCCGATCTAGGAGGCCTAGATCTAGGGTTTCCCTGGAACAAATGCCATCTTGAGGAAGAGGGGCACACCATATGGATCTGTCGATGCACCCAAGCTGCTACGGATATTCCCCACGGTTTGACCCGGCGAGGAGGTATGACCCGGCCCATCACTTGGTGGCTCATGGGTCACTCCGCTTACCGGGTCGACCTGGACGACAAGGCCTAGGACCCCGTATGCAAACCGGCGGATGGCCAACTGATAGAGGGGCTTGGAGGTCCGGCTCGCAGAGAAGGTCCAAGAAGAGGAAAGTTCCCTGGCAAGAGAAGCAAGATCTGGCAAGGGAAGCAAGACCTGGACTAGTATCCGGCTTGTAATAGAAAATACACTTGTTATAGTCCTATTGGGACTCTTCTGTTGGGGAACGTTGCATGAAAAACAAACAAAAAATCTACGCACACGCAAGATCTATCCATGGAGATGCATAGCTACGAGAGGGGGGGGGGAGCTTCTACATACCTTGTAGATCGCTAAGCGGAAGCGTTTATCACGCGGTTGATGTAGTCGGACTCTTCGCGATCCGATCACGATTCAAACGATCTAGTGCCGAACAGACGGCACCTCCGAGTTTAGCACACATGCGGCTCGATGACGTATTCTCCTTCTTGATCCAGAAAGCGGGAGAGGAGAAGTATATGAGATCACAACCAACACGACGGCTTGGTGGTGAAGCACCGACAATGCTTCACTTGCGTTGCCGGAACGAGGCGGTGGAACTACGGAGTAACGAGAGAGAGAGGGGCGCCAAGGGCTTTGTGTCCTCTTCGGGCGCCCCCTCCCCGCAGCGCATGCTAGCCCTTGGGTCATGGTGGACCCAGTTGTGGACTTCCGGGCCCCTAAGGAATCCTCCGGAACCTTCTGGAAGCTTCCCGATACAATACAGAGAAAACTGCACCTATTTTTCGAAACCCAAAATATGACTTCCCATATATAAATCTTTATCTCTCGACCATTCCGAGACTGCTCGTGACGTCCGGGATCTCACCCGTGACTCCGAACTACATTTGGTTACCACTCATCAAATATCCTAGTACTACTCTACCGTCAGCGAACATTAAGCGTGCGATCGTGCGGGTTCAGGAATTATGTAGTCATGACCGAGACACATCTCTGGTCAATAACCAATAGCGGGACCTGGATGCCCATATTGATTCCTACATATTCCACGAAGATTTTTTATCGGTTAAACCTTTATGACAACATACGTAATTCCCTTTGTCCGAGATTACCATCGCGTCCTTCGTGTTGTTCGCCATCTCCCGTCTTATCACCCTATCTCAAGATCCAACCGTGAGATCGGGACCGACATAGATCGACAATCTCATCACCCTATATCTACTTATGTTTCAAGGTAAGAGCGTAACATAATACTTTTAAAGCGAAGGTGACATGAGGTTTGTGTCAATGTGTAGCCCACACCACCTCCATTACCCCTCGCCAGTTCGGCTGTTGTTATTGTGTTGATTGCGTACTCTCCCCGCCATCACAACCATCATGCACGATTGCCAACGACGCGGATATCTATCTCGGCAAGTCAGCGATATAACCGTTTACGAAGAAATTTTAGTAATATTTTCTTCAACAACTTTGCTGTATGGAAGTACCCCTTTCTAACCTTCTGGCTAAAGCCCTCAGTCTCCCTCCATTTTTTTTAATTTCCGACCAAATAATTTGGGTTGACCTACCCACTAAACACCCCTCACAAATATTGAGATTGGATCTGAGCGCTCTCCTTCTGGTTCCCCGTCCTCACGGCGTCATGACCGCGTCGACACTGCAGACCAGACCGGAGTCCATCGAGCGTACTATCTCAGGTTATTCCTTTCTTCCAAATCTCCTCCGCAATTTCTCGCGCAGCACAGCGCCTAGAGACGGGCGAAAGCGGCTTCCTGGTGGAGGAGGCGGCACTCGGAGAGGTCGGGGATCAAGCCGGCGAGGCCCTCGTAGTCAGTTAGCGTGGCCCAGACGGCCTCGAGCGGCGCGCCGACCCGCACGCGCGCGCACCAGCCGCCGGTTCTTCTGCCCCGGCAGCTCGTCCCGGCCCTCCTCCAGCTCCCTACCCCCCGCGGCCGTGAGATCCTTCCCTTCGTAGGTGTCCTTGCAGGCGACATCGGGCGCGCTCTCGGAGGAGGCTGAGGAGGAAACCCGGAGGGGGTTGAGAAATTGGTGGTGGTGGCCGTGGTCAAGAGGAGGCGGAGGCTGAGGCGCTGGGGTTGGGGGCGGCCATGGGAGACGAGGAAAAGGGGCAGCCGGAGGCGGTGGACATGGCATGGAGATGACTTGGTTCCCCCCTGTATCTGTATGTGCCGATGTGCGCGATGTTTAGCCCATCTGCCCGTGCAACAGGTCGTTAACCCATGTCTGTGACAACAGATCGAGTGATTCGTGACTCAGATTGCTGTTCCTGACTCGTAAGCAGCACAAAAGCTTTCAATTTCTAATTTCTGTTCCTGACTCGGAAGTATCCTTCCCCGCCAGCATCATTTGCATCCTCCAGCTTAAGGATGCCAAGAGGATTTGTCCTCTTGCTTCCCTTAGTCTTATCTGATTCATTGTTTACTTTGAAGTCAATCCAAGAAAGGAGACTCCTGACAACACCCAAGTTAGAAACTGCAATTGTAAGAAGGGAACATTCCATTAGTTGTGCGGCCACAATAGACAAATCAAGGATAGCAACGTTAAATCATCACGTACCCTTCTTAAGGAAATCTTGAGAGAGCTCGCACGTGGACCCAAAGCTTTCTTGACAAGGCATCATTGGTCAGTGAATCAAATTCAGGGTTGTCAATGAGCGCATTAACAAATACCCACATGTAGCCCTTCACTATATGCAACTCCATGTTAGCCTGATTGTTCTTCTTGTTCACAACGCCCATCACTTGTTCAATGTTTTTTGAACATTTTTATTTACTTATCAATGTTCTTAATTTATTGGTTTGGGTGTATTAGCAAGATTGCTATTAATTTAGCAATATTTTATCTGGAAATTATGACCAAAAACATGAATATAAGTTAATTGAGTTCCAAAAAGGAGCTATTTAGATTTTTTTTGAACACATACAAGTACTTTGATTGCTTGGCAAAAAAAAAGTGTACGTCTAGGACCACGCCGCCGGCCGCCGTGCAGCACTCCTCACTCTCGCCGAGCTGGGAGACAGTCGACCTGCTTTTGTCGATGCCGTCCACGGCGACCACAACCATGGCGACCACAACCACGACCAGGACTCCTGTATTTTTGCATTCTGGAGTGTCGCATGCTTTGTGTAAATAGTCCCAAGTTTTCCTATACTGAAGCATACTACCACCTTCAACTTATTTAACCTTGGTAGTAGTTTGCATACCACATTCAGGATAGATTACTACATGTGTATGTACTGGGAGTAGCCTTGTCAGGATGGGCTCTAATTGGTGTCTCATGTGTATGCTTCACAGCTTTAGTACAGACTTGATTATAGAATGTTGATGTACACATATATATGTTCTGCTTTGATCTTTAAAGCCTAGCTTTTAATTTTCAAATCAAAATTATAGACATATGTTATGCTAAAAGACTTTTGTTCTGCATGCTATAACACAATTTGATTTCATTTAATCTTTTGAGCCTAGCTTCTTTTTGCTTACAACGGCTTCAGTATGGACTTGAGTATATATTTTTCCGGTCACTTTTTAATGCCTGCTTTAAGTATTGTGTTTCTTCTGAAATTGACTCAAATTATGATATTACATACACAAGGGCACAATACAATGCAGCGACAACTTGGTCATAATATTTATGTTCTCTTCAATTTATGCCATAGCAGCGAGGGTAATTAACATTTGGGATTGACATGCAGTTAGGGATGCGTCAGGAAATATGCATGCTTAAGAGGAAATATATGATGCACATTACTCCATTCTGCAAGGTATATAACATCCTTAATTCTTAATGACTTATCTAAATGGTGTGCATTCATAATGATAAGTTCCTTATTTTTTTTGTTCAGTAAAGAAAGGATTTGTTCTCGTAACAAGGATGTAAAGTATAACAGGTTACAAAAACCAACATGGACAAAATAGATCAGGTAAAAAGTTTATGATATTTAAGCTACCTCCAACATTTGCTATAATGCAGAAAATCTTGGATTGCTTAATTCTTCAAAACTGTTAATTCTTAGACAGGAACTCAAGAACAACCTAACACGCATGTGTCTGCTAATGATATGTGTGCAGTAGATGAATGGCCATCCCATGCTTGTCGCATCAATGCACAACTATAGAATGGTAATTTTTTTGTTTATATTTGTCTCCATGTTTTTTACAATGTAATACTTATTACTGCAATAATTCTAGTATGGTTTGGGTTGTAGGAAGCGATGGACAGAAGAAGAAAGGGCGAGGTGTTCTAAAAGGTTTTAAAGCAACTAAGAAGCGTTTATCAATGGATCTGCAAAGCTAAATATTGCGTTCTTTGAAAATTTGGGTGATCCAGTAGGAATGAACAATTGTGTCATTAAAGGATGACGTGGTAGTCATAATGAAAAGAAAGTTACCACTCATTGGGGTGAGGAGGTGGTCGAATATTCACCCTACCATCCATCGACGCATTGTTGCAGATATGATGGTGTGTACAACCTTTTTCACATGTGTTATCTTATTTTTCCATCAATAATGAAGTACTAAAGTCTATCCGTTTGTTGTATGCATTACAGGACAAACGGGACGTGGAAGATATACCAGAAACAGAAGAAAAATTTCTCAAAATTGTAAAAGAGCGATATAGAGGCTGGCGATCAACTCTAAGCTCCAGTTACAAGGCATACAAAACCGATGCAGCTAGATTGGCTAATCTGCCGGAAGATTTACACCCAGAAGATTGGGAATGGATGATTGAGTATGTGTTAAGATGAAATGGTCTGTCTGACTGGTTATATTTGCTTGTTTGATCCCTTAGTTACATGTTTGCTGACACTGGCAATAGTTCCTTTTAACAATGGGGCTGGAACAATTGTATGGCGTATGTTATGTTCAACTCATTAACAAGAATTTCTTTTATTTCTTGATTACAGGATCCGAAGAACTAGCTGGACTGGACTCTAGATCACGGACAATTTAGTCTTCATAGTTAATTAGGGTGGCTAAGTTACATTTGAGTTTCATTTGATGGACATTTGCTATCAGAATTATCAATCTACATATTATACGTATGGTTTTGAATTTTGTAATTGAATGCATGTTTTCTTTTTACGGTTGCAATACGCTGTTATCATAACCCACTTTTGGTTGCTACATGCTAGCACAAGTAAAAATATAGTGTTGTGTCATATCTTAGTTGCTACGCCTACCTGTTTTGTTGCACTAGGATGTTGCAACAGAGCACTTTATATTGTCGCAATAGCTTCACCCCACAATTTTTTTCACGGTGCGATAACTGTTTGGCGCCACCAAAGTAAGTTTTGTTGAAATAGAGTATTGCCACAAAAAGTTTAAATTGTCGCAATAGTTTTTCGCTACAGAGATTTTACTTGTTGTGATACCTATTTATCACCACCAAAACAAGTATGTTGCAGTTTCCTGTTACGATGACTGGAATATTTGTTGCCATAAGTTAATGCCACAAGTGCAGTAGGTCATGGCAATATGTCTGATGCCACGAAAACAAGGATTGTTGCCATAGTTTATTCCCATAAGTGTAGTGGGGCGTGGCAACATGCCTAATATCACGAAAACAAGGATTGTTGCCATAGTTTCTTGCCACAATTGACTATTGCCACGCAAGAGTAATGCGCCACGAACGGCCGTCGTTGGTATAGGTTGTTGCCACAAATGTCTATCGCTACGAGATATCAGTCGCCAAGCTTCGTTACATGTTGCATTAAAGCTATCTCCACAAATCAAATTGTGGCATCAGGTGAGTGTTGCCACGGGAAAACATGTGGCAACTTCCCGCATGGATGTTGCAATAGCACACTTTATTGCCACAATTTCTTTTTCGTCGTAATAACCTATTACCATGTGTCCAGTCGCAACGGCTGCCAACGAATGTCGTTTCATGGCAATAGGTACTTATCACCACGAAACAACACGTATTGCAACAAACGATTTTGTTGCAATAGACCTGGATCCTAGTAGTGCATGGACTCAACATTAGTCATAAGAACTCATATACTTATTGCAAAAATCTACGAGTCATCAAAACAAAGCAATCAACGCATGCTCCTAGGGGGGAGGTTGGTAGGAGTTAACCATCACGCACCCCCGACCTCCACACAAAGGTTGACACTTTACAAATACCTCATGCTCTAACTTCGTCGCATAGCGGGTCACCATACGTGCATGCTACGGGAATCACTAACCTTAACACAAGTATTTCTCAATTTCATAATAACTCCACTAGCATGACTCTAATATCACTATCCTCATATCTCAAAACAATTATCAAGCATCCAACATCTCATTATATTCAATGCACTTAGTGTGATTTTTTTTAATACATTGATATTGGATGTGTATCATGTGAAGACTATTTTTATAGCCTAAACACATTACCATGCTGTTTTAATAGACTCTCAAATATATATAATTGAAGCATGAGAGTTCAACAATTTCTACAAAATATTATCACCACCGTGCTCTAAAAGATAAAAGTGAAGCACTAGAGCAAAAACTATTCAACTCAAAAGATATAAGTGAAGCACATAGAGTGTTCTAACAATTCCTAGGCCATATTTAACTCTCTCAAATAGGTGTGTCCAGCAAGAATGATTGTGGAAAACTAACAAGCAAAGACTCAAATTATACAAGACGCTCCAAGCAAAACACATATCATGTGGTGAATAAAAATATACCTCCAAGTATAGTTACCGATGGATGACACGAAAGAGGGGATGCCTTCCCGGGGCATCCCCAAACTTAGGATTTTGATTGTCCTTGAATTTTACTTGGGGTGCCATGGGCATCCCCAAGCTTAGGACCTTGCTACTCTTTGTTCCATAGTCCATCATAGCAATACTCAAAACTTGAAAACTTCACAACACAAAACTTAGACAAAAATTCTCATGAGCTCCGTTAGTATAAGAAAGCAAACCACTACTCAACGGCACTGCAATGAATTCATTATTTGTTTATATTGGTGTTAAACCTACTGTATTCCAACTTCTCTATGGTTCATACTTGCCAATACTACTCATAGATGCATTGAAAAAAGCAAACAACACACGGAAAACAGAATCTGTCAAAAACAGAACAGTCTGCAGTAATCTGCAGGTTTTGCATACTACTGTAACTCCAAAAACTTCAAACTAAATTGGTAAACGTGAGGAATTTGTCTATTAATCATCTGCAAAAAGAATCAACTAAATAGCACGCTCCAGTAAAATCTGATGACCATTCTAGTGAGCGCTAACGATTCTGTTTTTCACAGCAAGATCACATAAACTTCACACAAGTCTTCCCAAAGGTTCTACTTGGCACAAACACTAAACAAAACATGAAACCACATCTAAACAGAAGCTAGATGCAATATTTATTCCCTAACAGCAGCAAAAACAAAAAATATAAAGTTGGGTTGCCTCCCACCAAGCGCTATCCTTTTACGCCCCTAGCTAGGCATTATACAAGATAGATCTAGGTATTGCCATCTTTGGAAGGCAATCCATAAGTGGCTCTCAGAATAGATTCATAAGGTAATTCAATTTTTTTCTAGGAAAGTGTTCCATGCCTTTCCTTAACGGAAATTGGAATCTAATATTTCCTTTCTTCATATCAATAATTGCACCAATCATTCTAAGGAAAGGTCTACCAAGAATAATGGGACATGAAGGATTGCAATCTATATCAAGAACAATGAAATCTACGAGCACATAATTCCTATTGGCAACAATAAGAACATCATTAATTCTTCCCATAGGTTTCTTAATAGTGGAATCCGCAAGATGCAAATTTAAAGAACAATCATCAAGCTCATGGAAACCTTGCAAATCACACAAAGTTTTTGGGATAGTGGAGACACTAGCACCCAAATCACACAAAGCATAGCATTCATGATCTTTTATTTCTATTTTAATAGTAGGTTCCCACTCATCATAAAGCTTTCTAGGGATAGAAACTTCTAACTCAAGTTTTTCTTCATAAGATTGCATCAAAGCATCAATTATGTGTTGGGTGAAAGCTTTATTTTGACTATAAGCATGCGGAGAATTTAGTACGGATTGCAACAAGGAAATACAATCAATCAAAGAACAATTATCATAATTGAATCCCTTGAAATCCAAAGTAGTGGGTTCATCACTATGCAAAGTTTTAATCTCTTCACTCCCACTTTTAACAATTTTAGCATCAAGATATAAAAACTTCGAATCATTGGGACACCTTAAAGCAGAATCATCTCCGATCCTATATTCATCAAGATTTATACTAGAAAACAAGGATCTAATAGGAGACACATCAATAACTTTCAGATCTTCATCTTTATTTTCATGATAGCTAGAAGAAAACGCTTTAATATAATTCTCTCTTTTAGCACGCATCCTAGCGGTTCTCTCTGCATTCATCAATGGAAATTCTCATGGCTTTGAGAGATTCATTGATATCATGCTTAGGTGGGATAGATCTAAGTTTCAAAGAATCAACATCAAGAGTAATTCTATCCATACTTCTAGCCAATTGATCAATCTTAAGCAATTTCTCTTCAAGCATAGCATTGAAATTCTTTTGCGAGATCATAAACTCCTTAACATTAGTTTCAAATTCAGAAGGCATCTTTCCATAAGAGTTGTTGTAGGAATTACCATAATTATTAGAGGAATTACTAGGAAAAGGCCCAGGATTAAAGTTCCCTCTATAAGCAATGTTACCAAAATTATTCCTACCAACAAAATTCACATCCAAAGATTCTTTGTTATTTTCAATCAAAGTGGACAAAGGCATATCATTAGGATCAGAAGAAGCACTCTTACCAGCAAATAATTTCATAAGTTCATCCATCTTTCCAATCAAAACACTAATTTCTTCAATAGCATGCACTTTTTTACTAGTAGATCTTTAGGTGTGCCATTGAGAATAATTGACCATAATATTATCTAGGAGTTTGGTAGCTTCTCCTAATGTAGTTTCCATGAAAGTGCCTCCTGCAGCCGAATCTAAAAGGTTTCTAGAAGCAAAATTCAAGCCAGCATAAAAGTTCTGAATAATCATCCATAGATTAATTCAAACCATGTGTAGGGCAATTATGTATCATTAGTTTCATTCTCTCCCAAGCTTGTGCAACATGCTCATGATCTAGTTGCTTAAAATTCATAATATCATTTCTAAGAGAGATGATCTTAGCAGGAGGGAAATACTTAGAGATAAAAGCATATTTGCACTTATTCCACGAATCAATACTATTTCTAGGCAAAGAGGAAAACCAAGTTTTAGCACGATCTCTAAGTGCAAATGGAAATAACTTCAATTTAACAATATCGTTATCCGTATCCCTTTTCTTTTGCACATCACACAAATCAACAAAGTTGTTTAGATGGGTAGCGGCATCTTCACTAGGAAGGCTGGAGAATTGATCTTTCATGACAAGATTCAACAAAGCAGCATTGATCTCACAAGATTCATCATCGGTGATAGGTGCAATCGGAGTGCTAATAAAATCATTATTGTTGGTATTGGAGAAGTCACACAATTTGGTATTGTTGTGAGCCATAGTGACAAGCAAGCAATCAAACACACACAAGCAAACAAGAAGCAAGCGAACGATAAACACGCGGCATAAGAAGGGCAAATAAAACGACAAGGGTGAAGTAGGGGAGAGGAAAACGAGAGGCAAAAAATGTAATGCGAAGGATAAGGGTTTGTGATAGGTACTTGGTATATGACTTTTGCGTAAGCGTCCCCAGCAACGGCGCCAGAAATTCTTTGTGCTACTTCTCGAGCTTGCGTTGTATTCCCTCGAAGAGGAAAGGGAGATGCAGCACAGTAGCGTAAGTATTACCCTCAGTTTTTGAGAACTAAGTTATCAATCCAGTAGGAGACCACACGTGAGTCCCTCGCACCTGCACAAACAAATAAGAACTTCGCAGCCAACGCGATAAGGGCTTGGCAATCCCTTTACGGTCACTTACGAATGTGAGATATGATAGAGATGATAGTTTATATTTTTGGTAATTTTGTTTATAAGAACAGAAAGTAAAAGCGGAAAAAGTAAAGTAGATGTAGATTGATATGTTGAGAATAGACCCGGGGGCCATAGTGTTCTCTAGTGGCTTCTCTCATGATAGCGATATTCTACGGCGGGTAAACAAATTACTGTCGAGCAATTGATAGAAAAGCGAATAATTATGAGACTATCTAGGCATGATCATTGTATATAGGCATCACGTCCAAGACAAGTAGACCGACTCCTGCCTGCATCCACTACTATTACTCCACACATCGACCGCTATCCAACATGCATCTAGTGTATTGAGTTCATAAGAACAGAGTAACGCCTTAAGCAAGATGACATGATGTAGAGGGATAAACTCAAGCAATATGATATAAACCCCATCTTTTTATCCTCGATGGCAACAATACAATACGTGCCTTACTGCCCCTACTGTCACTGGGAAAGGACACCGCAAGATTGAACCCAAAGCCAAGCACTTCTCCTATTGCAAGAACTATAGATCAAGTAGGCCAAACCAAACCAATAATTCGAAGAGACTTGCAAGGATATTATGAGCACACATAAATAGTTCATAGAAGAACCAAATATTTCTCATAGATAATCCTGATCATAAACTCACAATTCATCGGATCTCGACAAACACACCGCAAAAAAGATTACATTGAATAGATCTCCTCGAAGATCGAGTAGAACTTTGTATTGAGATCCAGGGAGAGACAAGAAGCCATATAGATACTAGCAATGGACCCGAAGGTCTGCGGTAAACTAATCACAACTCATGGTGAGGGCGATGATGATGATGTAGAAGAACTCCGTGATGGATCCCCCCTCCGGCGGAGCTTCGGAACAGGCTCCAAGATGGGATCTCACGGGAACAGAAGGTTACGGTGTTGGAATTAGGGTTTTATCTCTGTTGCTGATGGTTTCAGGGTACGTAGACTTATATAGGAGGAAGGACGACACCGGGGGACTCACGAGGGCCCCACGAGGTAGGGGGGTGCGCCCTGGGAAGGGGGCGCACCCCCCACCCTCGTGGGCACCTCGTGGCTCCCCTGACGTGGTTCTCAAGTCCCCCGTGCGTGATTTTCTCCAAAAATATCTCCCCCGAAGGTTTCATTCCGCTTGGACTCCGTTTGATATTCTCTTTCTTCAAAACCCTAAAATAGGCAAAAAAAAAGCAATCTGGACTGGGCCTTTGGGTTAGTAGGTTAGTCCCAAAAATGATATAAAGTGTATGAAAAAGCCCATTAAACATCCAAGACATCATAAATAATAGCATGGAACAATCAAAAATTATAGATACGTTGGAGACGTATCAATGACCAAAGTGAGTTAATCAAGCCCTTGACTCAATGCTAATCTTTATTATATAGCTCACGGACTCGATTACAAAGGGTAAAGATCATAAGGGAAAATCTCACAACTAGATCATGCTAACTTTATTCTACTTGAACAAGATACTACCAAAAGGATCGAACTAAGATAAACGGTAAAGATAGGAGTGATGGTGATACGATACCGGGGTCACTCCCCCAAGCTTGGCAGTTGCCAAGGGGAGTGCCCATACTCATATGATTATGTCTCCTTCTTCAGAGGTGGTGATGTAGGCTTCTTCCTTAACTTGCGCTTAAGGGCGGAATTTTGCTCCCTTAGGTCACTGATCTCTTGCTCAAGATTTAATATCTTCTTGCATAGTGTCTGCTTGTTTTCCTGCAAGAGGTTAAAAGGGATAAATTCGATCTTAGGTTTCTTTACTCTGTCGGGGAGGCTTGACTTTTTGAACCCCACATGCATGTCCCCTGGTTGAGGAAGTGGGACTTCGTCTTCATCTGAGCTGGTCCAATCCTTCCCCTTGGGATCATAGTCCTCTTCTTCCTCCGTGGTCCAACCATAATGCTCCCAGTCCCCATAGACCTTAGGGTCAGCAAGGGAATCAGCCACATAGCGTTCTCCCTCTGAATCCTGGGACAACATGTTGCTTTTATCTGCGATAGAAACAACTCGAAACGAAAAGAGAGGATATTTGCGTGATACAGAGGTCAAAACCTTCGGGAGTATATATAATGAATTTTTCACGACCAAAAGGAGTAACCCATAAGAAAACGGAGTCCGAGAGGCACACGAGCTGCCCACGAGCCAGGGGGCGCGCCCAGGGAACGGGGGCGTGCCCTCCACCCTCGTGGACGGCTCGTGTCTCTTCCAGACTGCTACTTATTTTTCTAATTTTCTAAATATTCCAAAACGTAGAAAAATTGCCTTTAGAATTGTTTTGGAGTCGGTTTACTTACCGTATCACATACCTCTTCCTTTTCGGAGGCTAAATAGTTCTGGAAAGTGTCCCTTATGTATTCCTCCGGGGTTACGGTTTCAATAACATTGGTTTCAACATTTATAGGATTACCTGAGAGGTAATATTTGATTCTTTGACCGTTCACCACCTTCTGATTTGTGCCTTCGAAGTTGTTGATTTTTATGGCACCGGAACGATAGACCTCCTCGATAACGTAAGGTCCTTCCCACTTGGAGAGAAGTTTTCCTGCAAAACATCTTAAAAGAGAGTTGAATAGCAAGACATAATCACCTACGCTAAACTCACGCTTTTGTATCCTTTTGTCATGCCATCTTTTAACTTTCTCTTTAAACAGCTTGGCATTCTCATAGGCCTGGGTTCTCCATTCATACAGGCAGCTAATGTCAAATACCTCTTTTCACCAGCAAGTTTGAAATCATAATTGAGCTCTTTGATAGCCCAATATGCCTTATATTCTAGCTCAAGAGGTAAGTGACAAGCTTTTCCATATACCATCTTATATGGAGACATGCCCATAGGATTTTTGTATGCAGTTCTATAGGCCCATAATGCATCATCAAGTTTCTTTTACCAATTGTTCCTAGACCTATTAACTGTCTTCTGCAAAATTAATTTCAACTCTCTATTACTTAGTTCTACTTGACCACTAGTCTGTGGGCGATAAGGGGATGCAATTCTATGATTCACATCATATTTAGCAAGCATTTTACGGAAAGCACCATGAATAAAGTGTGAACCACCATCAGTCATTAGATATCTAGGGACTCCAAACCTCGGGAAAATAATTTCTTTAAGCATCTTAATAGAGGTGTTGTGATCAGCACTACTAGTTGGAATAGCTTCTACCCACTTTGTAATATAATCAACAACAACTAAAATATGTATGTACCCATTAGAGGTAGGAAACATTCCCATATAATCAAAGCCCCAAACATCAAATGGTTAAATAACAAGTGAATAATTCATAGGCATTTCTTGACGTCTACTGATATTGCCAATTCTTTGATATTCATCACAAGATAAGACAAACTTACGGGCATCCTTGAAGAGAGTAGGCCAATAAAAACCAGATTGCAATACCTTGTGTGCAGTTCTATCTCCCGCATGGTGTCCTCCATAAGCTTCGGAGTGGCACTTGCGCAGGATCTGTTCCTGTTCATGCTCAGGTACACAATGTCTAATGATACCATCTACTCCTTCTTTATAAAGATGTGGGTCATCCCAGAAGTAATGTCTCAAATCATAGAAGAACTTTTTCTTTTGCTGGTATGTGAAGCTAGGAGGTATAAACTTAGCAACAATATAATTAGCATAATCAGCATACCATGGAGCAGTATGAGAAGTATTTATGACAACAAATTGTTCATCAGGAAAACTATCATCAATAGGTTGTGGGTTATCAAGTATATTCTCTAACCTAGACAAGTTGTCTGCGACGGGGTTCTCAGCTCCCTTTGTATCAATAATATGCAAGTCAAACTCTTGCAGCAAGAGAACCCATCTAATAAGTCTAGGTTTAGCATCTTTCTTTTCCATAAGGTATTTGATAGTAGCATGATCAGTGTGGATAGTTACTTTAGAATCTACAATATAGGGTCTAAACTTATCACAAGCAAATACAACTCCCAAAAATTTCTTTCTCAGTAGTGGCATAATTTCATTGGGCACTGTCTAGAGTTTTACTAGCATACTGAATGACATTCAATTTCTTATCAACTCTTTACCCTAGAACAACACCTACAACATAATCACTAGCATCGCACATAATCTCAAACGGTAAGTTCCAGTCAGAAGGTGGGACAATAGGTGCAGAGATCAATGCTTTCTTAAGTATTTCAAATGCTTCTAGACAATCATCATCAAAGACAAAAGGAATATCTTTTTGTAAGAGATTAGTGAGAGGCCTGGAGATTTTGGAGAAGTCCTTAATGAACCTCCTATAAAACCCGGCATGACCAAGCAAACTTCCTATACCTTTGATGTCCTTCGGGCATGGCATCTCTTCAATAGCATCAACTTTAGCTTTGTCAACTTCAATACCTCTTTCAGAAATTTTGTGTCCCAAGACATTGCCTTCATTAACCATAAAGTGGCACTTCTCCCAATTCAAGACAAGATTAGTGTCTTCACATCTCTGCAAAACTCGATCAAGGTTGCTTAAGCAATCATCAAAAGAAGTTCCGTAAATAGAGAAATCATCCATGAAAACCTCAACAATCTTTTCACAAAAATCAGAGAATATAGCCATCATGCATCTTTGAAAGGTAGCAGGTGCATTATCTAAACCAAAAGGCATACGTCTATAAGCAAAGGTACCGAAAGGACAAGTAAAAGTGGTCTTTTCTTGATCCCCTTTTGACACATGTATTTGAGAGAAACCAGAATAACCATCTAGAAAGCAAAAATGAGTATGCTTGGATAACCTTTCTAGCATTTGATCAATAAAAGGCAAGGGGTAATGATCTTTCTTTGTAGCTTTATTTAACTTATGGAAATCAATTACCATCCTATAACCTGTAACTATTCTTTGCGGGATCAATTCATCTTTATCATTAGGCACGACAGTCATACCTCCTTTCTTAGGGACACAATGGACATGACTTACCCACTGGCTATCAGCAACTGGATAGATAACACCTGCCTCTAGAAGCTTTAGTATTTCCTTCCTTACCTTTCATCTTAGGATTTAACCGTCGCTGATGATCAATAACCGATTTAGCGTTTTCTTCCAGATTTATCTTGTGTAGGCATATAGTGGGACTAATGCCCTTAAGATCATCCAGAGTATATCCAATAGCAGCACGATGCTTATTTAGAGTTTTCAATAGTTTTTCTTCTTCCTGCTCTGAAAGGTTAGCACTAATAATAACATGATATATCTTCTTTTCATCAAGATAAACATATGCATATCAATACGGTTCCCTGTTTAAAGAATATTTCATCTATTTCAACACGGGATCACCCTTGGGTGGAGGAGGATCCCGTAGGATTTCAACAGGCAGGTTGTTTTTCAATACGGGTCCCTGTTTAAAGAATATTTCATCTATTTTCCTTCTCTCATTAATATGCATATCATTTTCATGGTCTAGCAAGTATTGTTCTAAGGGCATAAATTTTCATGGTCTAGCAAATATTTCATCTATTTCCCTTCTCTCATTCATATTTCATCTATTTCCCCTTTCTGAGACCGCAAAACATAAATGCAGAGCAGCTTTAAAGATCAAGGACTGACTAGACATTGTAATTCAAGGTAAAAGAGACCCAGTCATGATCATACTCAATGCAAATTAATGGTAATACATTCAAATGAAAGAGTGATACGTCCATTTTGCATCATGCTTATATGTTGATATTTATTGCATTATGGGTTGTTATTACTTGCTTTGTCACAACACTTATGCCTTTCCTCTCTTATTTTACAAGGTTTACATGAAGAGGGAGAACGCCGGCAGCTGGAATTCTGGGCTGGAAAAGGAGCAAACTCTGGAAACCTATTCTGCACAACTCCAAAAGCCCCGGAACTCCACAGAACTCCGTTTCAGAAAATAAAAATAATATCTGGCGAAAGAAGTTCACGAGGGGGCCACCGGCTGTCCACGAGGGTGGGGGGCGCGCCCCCCTCTCAGGGCGTGTCCCCTGTGTCGTGGGCCCCCTGAAGGCCCCTCGGTGCCCATCTTCTCCTATATGAGGTGTTTTGACCTGGGAAAAAATTAGAAGGAGGCTTTCGGGACCAGACGCTGCCGTCTCGAGGCGGAACCGAGGCGGAAACTAATCTAGGGCTCTGGCAGAGCTGTTCTTCCAGGGATAGTGCCCTGCGGGAGGGGGAAATCGTCACCGCCGTCATCACCAACAACTCTCCCATCTTGGGGAGGGCTATCTTCATCAACATCTTCACTAGCACCATCTCCTCTCAAACCCTAGTTCATCTCTTGTATCCAATCTTTGTACCCAAACCTCAGATTGGTACATGTGGGTTGCTAGTAGTGCTGATTACTCCTTGTAGTTGATGCTAGTTGGTTTATTTGGTGGAAGATCATATGTTCAGATCCATTATGCATATTAATACTCCTCTAATCATGAACAATATTATGTCTTGTGAGTAGTTACTTTGGTTCCTGGGGACCTGGGAGAAGTCTTGCTATTAGTAGTCATGTGAATTTGGTCTTCGTTCGATATTTTGATGAGATGTATGTTTTCTCTTCTCTAGTGGTGTCATGTGAACGTCGACTACATGACACTTCACCATTATTTGGGCCTAGAGGAAGGCATTGGGAAGTAATAAGTAGATGATGGGTTGCTAGAGTGACAGAAGCTTAAACCCTAGTTTATGCGTTGCTTTGTAAGCGGCTGATTTGGATCCATATGTTTCATGCTATGGTTAGGTTTACCTTAATACTTCTTTTGTATTTGCGGATGCTTGCATTAGAGGTTAATCATAAGTGGGAGGTTTGTCCAAGTAAGGACAGCACCCAAGCACTGGTCCACCCACATACCAAATTATCAAATTACCGAATGCGAATCAGATGATCGTGATGAAAACTAGCTTGACGATAATTCCCATGTGTCCTCAGGAGCGCTTTCCTTTATATAAGAGTTTGTCCAGGCTTGTCCTTTTCTACAAAAAGGATTGGGCCACCTTGCTGCACCTTATTTACTTTTACCTTTATTACTTGCTACCAATTACCTTATCACAAAACTATCTGTTACCTATATTTTCAGTGCTTGTAGAAAATACCTTACTGAAAACTGCATATCATTTCCTTCTGCTCCTCATTGGGTTCGACACTCTTACTTATCGAAAGGACTACGATAGATCCCCTACACTTGTGGGTCATCAAAACTCTTTTCTGGCGCCGTTGCCGGGGAGTGAAGCGCCTTTGGTAAGTGGAATTTGGTAAGGAAAATTTTATATAGTGTGCTGAAATTTATTGTCACTTGTTACTATGGCTCAAAATTCTTTGAGGGGCTTGTTCGGGGTATCTTCACCTCAGACAGAAGAGCAAAGAGTTGCTCCGCAACCTACTGCACCTACTGAAAATGTTTGCTTTGGAATTCCTTCGGGTATGATAGAGAAACTGCTTGAAAATCTTTTTACAGGAGACGGAAGACTGCATCCCGATTTACATCTAATCTATGTGGATGAAGTTTGTGGATTATTTACGCTTGCAGGTATGCCCGAGGATGTTATCAAGAATAAGGTCTTCCCTTTATCTTTGAAGAGAGATGCATTGGCATGGTTTAGGCTATGTGATGATATTGGATCATGGAACTATAACCGTCTGAAGTTGGAATTTCATCAGAAGTTCTACCCTATGCACCAGGTTCATCGTGATCATAATTATATTTCTAATTTCTAGCCTCGCAAAGGAGAAACCATCGGTCAAGCTTGGGGGAGGCTTAAATCAATGTTATATTCATGCCCCAATCATGAGCTCTCAAGAAAAATGATCATTCAAATATTTTATGCTCGGCTTTCTCTCATTAATCGCACCATGCTCAATAATTCTTGTTCTGGCTCTTTTATGATGAAGACTGTTGAATTCAAATGGGATTTATTGGAAAGAATTAAACACAACTCTAAAGATTGGGATCTCGACGAAGGTAAGGAGTCAGGTATGAACCCTATGTTTGATTGTGTTAAAGCTTTTATGGATACCGATGTTTCCCGTGAGTTTAGCACTAAGTATGGACTTGAATTTGAGATAGTAGCTTCTTTCTGTGAATCATTTGCTACTCATGTTGATCTCCCCAAGGAGAAGTGGTTTAAATACCATCCCCCTATTGAAGTAAAAGTAGTTGAACCTATTAAAGTTGAAGAAAAGACTATCACTTATATTGAGCATGATCCTATTATTCCTACTGCTTATATTGAGAAACCACCTTTCCCTGTTAGGATAAAGGATCATGCTCAAGCTTCAACTGTAGTTTGTAAGAGTAATACTAGAGCACCTACACCCTCTGAGCAAATTAGAGTTGAACCTAGCGTTGCTATGGTTAAAGATCTTTTGGTAGAAGATTTAGACGGACATGTTATTTACCTCCAAGAAGAGTCTGCTAGAATAGCCAAACCCAAAGTTAGAAATAAACATAGACCTGTTGTAGACTTGCCTGTTATCTCGGTTAAGATAGGAGATCATTGCTATCATGGTTTATGTGAAGTAGGTGCTAGTGCGAGTTTTATCCATCTTACTTTATATCGAGAAATTATGCATGATATTGCACCTGTTGAGTTAGAAGGGATTGATGTTACTATTAAGCTTGCTAATAGAGACACTATTTCACCAATTGGGATTGTTAGAGATGTTGAAGTCTTGTGTGGAAAGGTTAAACACCCTGCTGATTTTCTTATTCTTAGTTCCACACAAGATGAATTTTGTCCCATTATATTTGGTAGACCCTTCTTGAATACTGTTAATGCCAAGATAGACTGCGTGAAAAATATTGTTACTGTTGGATTAGGGGATATGTCTCATGATTTTAACTTTGCTAAATTTTGTAGACAACCCCTTGATAAAGAACTACCTAGTAAGGATGAAATTATTGGTCTTGCTTCTATTGTCGTGCCTCCTAAAGATCCTTTAGAACAATACTTGCTAGACCATGAAAATGATATGCATATGAATGAGAGAAGAGAAATAGATGAAATATTCTTTAAACAGGGACCCGTATTGAAAAACAACTTTCCTGTTGAAATCCTAGGGGATCCTCCTCCACCCAAGGGTGATCCCGTGTTTGAACTTAAACCTTTACGTGATAATCTTAAGTATGTTTATCTTGATGAAAAAAAGATATATCCTGTTATTATTAGTGCTAACCTTTCAAATCAACGGCCTCTTCAACGACTACAAGGTCAATCGCCAGCTCCACCTCACGGCCGAGCTCGGTAATGTCAAGATGGGAGAGATGAGCATGACCGACTATCTTTAGAAGGTCAAGTCTTTCTTCGATGGGCTTGCGGATCTTAGCTCACCCGTTGATGACGCTGAGATGGTGCTCCACTGCCTCAACGGACTCTCCGAGCAATACGAGTATGCCGCCGACCTGATCTCCCTCATGCCAGGGATGTCCTTCGCGCAGTGTCGCTCTTTGCTCGCGCTCCAGGACATGATGCGCAAAAATCGCCACGCTCGTAACACGGACACGGTCCTCTACACCAATGCTGGCAACCCTCACAAAGGGAAGAAGAAGAAGGCCGTTGTTGGAGTCGCAAAGGAGATCACGCCCGTCCAGGTGCCCGCAGCTCCCGCGACCCCAACGGCCGCCACACCTTCCTGGCCCTCCCCGCAGCACCCCTGGAACGACGCCATCCAGATGTGGCCCTACGGCCAAGGGGGCCAACTCGGTCGTGCGCCGCCCGCCTACGCCCAATCTCCCAGCTACGTGTCGAGGCACAACCCGTCGCCGCATGCGCTCTACGCCCAGAGCCCGTACACGCGTTGCCCCCCTATGATTACGGCTACGGCCGTGCGCAGCCCACCTACGGACTCGCCGCCCCGGCTCCATCATCACCGGAACCGTCAACGGCCTCGTGGGACCAGGCTGCACTAATGCACCAGTTCCAGACCATGGGGCTGCAAGCACCCATCAGGGAGTGGGTGATGGACACCGGCGCCTCCTCCCACTTCGCATTTGATCCCGGTATGCTCACCTCCATGACCCCACCCCCTCCTCTCGTCGTGATGTCGTTGTCGGTAACGGTTCCACTCTTCCAATCACCGCTATCGGGCATGTGCGTCTTCCTATTTCCATCACTTCTCGTCCTCTTTATCTTAGTAATCTCTTAGTGAAGGAAATATGCCCTAGAGGCAATAATAAAGTTGTTATTTTATATTTCCTTATATCATGACAAATGTTTATTATTCATGCTAGAATTGTATTAATCGGAAACTTGATACATGTGTGGATACATAGACAAAACATCGTGTCCCTAGTAAGCCTCTTCTAGACTAGCTCGTTAATCAAAGATGGTTAAGTTTCCTAACAATAGACATGTGTTGTCATTTGATGAACGGGATCACATCATTAGGAGAATGATGTGAGGGACAAGACCCATCCGTTAGCTTAGCATAATGATCGTTAAGTTTTATTGCTATTGCTTTCTTCATGACTTATACATATTCCTCTGACTATGAGATTATGCAACTCCCGAATACCGGAGGAACACCTTGTGTGCTATCAAACGTCACAATGTAAATGGGTGATTGTAAATATGCTCTATAGGTGTCTCCGAAGGTATTTGTTGGGTTGGCATATATCAAGATTATGATTGTCACTCCGAGTTTCGGAGAGGTATCTCTGGGCCCTCTCGGTAATACACATCATAATAAGCCTTGCAAGCAAATTACTAACGAGTTAATCACGGGATGATGTATTACGGAACGAGTAAAGAGACTTGCCGGTAATGAGATTGAACTAGGCATGAAGATACTGATGATCGAATCTCGGGCAAGTAACATACCGATGGACAAAGAGAATTACGTATGTTGTCATAACGGTTCGACCAATAAAGATATTCGTGGAATATGTAGGAATCAATATGGGCATCCAGGTTCCGCTATTGGTTATTAACCGGAGAGGTGTCTCGGTCATGACTACATAATTCCCGAACCCGCAGGGTCACACGCTTAATGTTCGTTAACGCTAGAGTAGTTTTGGGATATTTGATGAGTGGTAACCAAATGTTGTTCGGAGTCCCGGATGAGATCCCGGACATCTCGAGGAGTCTCAGAATGGTCGATAGGTAAAGATTTATATATATGAAGTCATATTTTGGGTTCAGGAAAAAAGTGAAGTTTTTTCGGTATTGTATCGGGAAGCTTCCAAAAGGTTTCGGAGGGGTCTGAAAGTCCACAAGTGGGTTCACCACATCCCAAGGGCTCGCATGGGCTAAGGGGAGGCGCCCTGGCCTTATAGGTCCAGGCGCACCAAGTCCTCAAAAGCCCATGTGGCTAGGGAAGGCAAAAAGGGAAGGAATCCTAATAGGAAAAGGATTGGACTTGGAGTCCATGTCCTCTCCCCTATTGCTGCGCCCTATGACTTGGAGGGGCTGTTTGCCACGCCCCTACACATATATATAGAGTGGGGTGTGCCCCAAGAGGATAGACCAAGCCCTTGGCGCCCCTCTCTCTCCCGTTACTCCGTAGTTCCATCGCCTCGTCCCGGCGACGCTTGGCGAAGCGCTGTCGGTGCTCCACCACCACCATCACCACCACGCCGTCGTGTTGGTTTTTATCCCATCTACTTCTCCTCTCCCGCTTGCTGGATCAAGAAGGAGGAGACGTCATGAGCCGCAGATGTGCTAAACTCGGAGGTGTCGTACATTCGGTACTTGATCGGTTGGATCGTGTAGTTGGATCATGCAATTGTTCCACTACATCAACCGCGTTGATATAACTCTTCCTCTTACGGTCTACGAGGATACGTAGGCATACTCTTCCTCTCGTTGCTATGCATCTCGTAGATAGATCTTGCGTGAGCGTAGGAAATTTTTGAAATTGCATGCTACGTTCCCCAACAATAGAATCATGAGCCAGGTCAATACATAGATGATATGCACGAGTAGAACACAAAGAGTTGTTGGCGATACTAGTCATACTGCTTACCACCAATGTCTTACTTGTATACGACACTATTTTTGGATGAAGCGGCCCGGACCTACATTACATGACCGCGTTCATGAGACTGGTTCTACCGACGTGCTTTGCACACATGTGTCTGGCGGGTGTCTGTTCTCCAATTTAGTTGAATCGAGTTTGACTACGCCGGTCCTTGTTGAAGGTTAAAACTACACACTTGATGAAAAATCATTGTGGTTTTGATGTGTAGGTAAGAACGGTTCTTGCTCGAAGCCCATAGCAGCCACGTAAAACATGCAACAACAAAGTAGAGGACGTCTAACTTGTTTTTGCAGGGCATGTTGTGATGTGATATGGTCAAGACGTGATGAGTTATACGCTATTGTATGATATGATCATGTTTTGTAAATTACCGGCAATTGACATGAGCCTTATGGTTGTCTGTTTATTGTATGAATTGCGAATGGCATGTAATTGCTTTACTTTATCACTATGAGTTAGCGATAGTAGTAGAAGCAATAGTTGGTGAGACGACCACAACGCTACAATGAAGATCATGGTGTCAAGCCGGTGACGATGGAGATCATGACAATTCTTTGGAGATGGAGATCAAAAGCACAAGATGATGATGGCCATATCATGTCACATATTTTGATTGCATGTGATGTTTATCTTTTATGCATCTTATTTTGCTTAGTACGGAGGTAGCATTATAAGATGATCCCTTACTAAAATTTCAAGGTATAAGTGTTCTCCCTGAGTATGCATCGTGCGAAAGTTCTTCGTGCTGAGACACCACGTGATGATCGAGTGTGATAGGGTCTATGTTCACATACAACGGGTGCAAAACAGTTTTGCACATGCAGAATACTCGGGTTAAACTTGACGAGCCTAGCATGTACAGACATGGCCTCGGAACACTAGAGACCGAAAGGTCGAACGTGAATCATATAGTAGATATGATCAACATAGAGATGTTCACCATTGAAGACAACTTCATCTCACGTGATGATCACACATTGTTTAGTTGATTTGGATCATGTGATCATTTAAATGACTTGAGGGATGTCTATCTTAGTGGGAGTTCTTAAGTCATTTGATTAATTAAACTTTAATTTATTATGAACTTAGTCCTGATAGTATTTGCAAATTATGTTGTAGATGAACAGCTCGGGTTGTAGCTTTCCTATGTTTTTTATACGTTCCTAGAGAAAACTAAGTTGAAAGATGTTAGTAGCAACGATGCAGACTAGGTCTGTGATCTGAGGATTATCCTCATTGATGCATAGAAGCATTATGTCCTTGATGCACCGCTAGGTGACAGACCTATTGCAGGAGCAGATGCAAACATTATGAACATTTGACAAAGCTCAATATGATGTCTACTTAATTGTTTAGTGCACCAAGCTTTACGGCTTAGGACGTGGACTTCAAAAAGGTTTTGAATGCCACGGAGCATCACTACAAGAAATATGTCTACTTGTGACCTTCTGTCAGTGATCCTGGAAGAATTGGACATAAATCTACGACCATTTGAGACCAATTGGTCAAAAGTTGTCGAGGGGGTTCCAAACCATAAACTATAATGACCATTTTGGTCAGAAAGGTCGTAATTTCCTTACACGAAATGGTCATAAAGCAGACATCACTGGTCCGCTGCCTTATTTCTAGCTGACCACGACCAATATAGATGGTCATAACCTTGTAAGTTGTGGTGGATTGCTATGACTAAGTGCCACCTCATCAGTTTTGCCTACGTGTCATGTACATATGTCAATTTTTGCCCTAGGTTTTGAAGCAACCTATATTTGTGTCATTCCCAAAAATCATAAAAAATCTCATAAATTATTTGGGTCATATATTCGTCAAATATGTAGAAAACCTTCCTTGCATAGTTCAAAAATAATTCAACAATATTCATTTTTCCTATTTTGTTCAGAAGAGCTCTTTTTGAAGGAAGTGCAATTTTTATATTCTTGATTGCCCTTAAAAATTTTGGGCACTCTTTCCTATCCAAACCATTGCCTCATGACAAAATACAGCTCCATTTGTGTAGTAAATGTTCCTCGGCAAATTTCCAAAGTTTTTGTTCAGCTAGAAGCTTTGTGAAGGAAGTACTAGCTATGCATATCCAAATGGCATGAAATTTATACAGTGCGTTCATATGCCGAAATTATCACCCTCCTCCAAATTGCAGCTCAATCAAATCATGTATGTGAGCCTAGCTTTAATTTTTTATTTTCGGTACAGATTGGCACATTGCAAAGCAAGTGCTATCTATACCACTCCTATTGCCCTCAAACTTCTTTTTCAATCTTCCATATCCAAATCATCGCCAAATGCCAATATTCAGCTCCATTTGCTTACTAAACCTTCCTCGACAAATTTCCAAAGTTTCTATCCAGAGAGAAGCTTTGTGAAGGAAGTACAAGCTAGGATTATCCAAATGGTATAAAAAATTACAGTGTTTTCCTATGCCCAAATGACCATACTCCACAAAACTTCAGCTCAATACATTTATTCATTTGAGCCCAGCTTAAATATTCATATTTCTGCCCCATGTGGTACATTGCAAAGCAAGTGCCATCTACGTTCCTCCATTTGAGGTGAAAATTTGCCAAGCTAGTCTCCCTAGTAGATGATCAACCTGAGCCAAAATTCAGGCCCTTTGGCCATGTGCATTTCTCGTACCACTAATCAAACACTTGGTTGCTAATTCATGTTTGGCATAGCTCGGTCTCCTCGTGAGAGTCTTCTGTTGTCATTTTCTTCCTAGCACTTACCTAGGGAGTGCCCAACCCACTAGACATGTCTAGGCCACCCAGGACGCATGGCAACGCCACGGTCACACGGTGACCACGTGGTGGGCATGCGAGTTTACGCGCTTTGGAGTTGGGGCCCTGGGCCACCATCCAAACCTCGACGTATCACCACCAAAACATGTATTTATACTTAAATAGATAATTATGTAACTAGAAACGATTTTTGGAAAAACTAAAGAGCAAACTACAAGGCAGCTGCAGTTCAAATTTGACCCGTTTCCAGCTGGATCGGCGGAAATTTCCCTTTTTCACCAGAGGTCGATAAAAGCTTTCGACACCCAATATTTTTGTCAATTGTGCATTAAATATGGCATACAATTTTATAAAATGATTTGGTCACATTTTGCAACAAATATATGGTAGGTCCTTCACAAAAAAACTCATTTCGACCACTCAAAAAAATGGAAAATGATTTTTTCGTCCAAAGAAAATGAAAACTTCCTTAGGCAACATTGTTTTCCATTACAAGATTCCCCCTTACGCACAATATGAGATCATTTCAACAAACTATTCCAATTTTTTGATTATTTGAATATTTTATGCCCGTTTCAAAATGCGGTCAAAACGGCGGGCATGACCGTTCCTAGCTAGTGGTAGAATCTTGGAAAACTTTTGGTGTTTCTCTAATTAAATACATACTTATGTACCTAGAAACAATTTTTGGAAAAATATAGAGCAAACTACAAGGCAGCTGCAGTTCAAATTTGACCCGTTTCCCACTAGATAGGCGGAAATTTGTCTTTTTCACCAGAGGTGGATAAAAGCTTTGGACACCCAAACATTTTGTCAATTGTGCATTAAATATGGCCTAGTATTTTATAAAAACGATTTGGTCTAATTTTGCAACAAATATATGATAGGTCCTTCACCAAAAAATTCATTTCGGCCCCACGAAAAAATGGAAAATGAATTTCTGGTCCAAAGAAAATGAAAACTTCCTTAGGAAACATTGTTTTCCATTACAAGATGCCCCCTTGTGCACAATATGAGATCATTTGAACAAACTATGCCATGAATGTGGCCATAAGATTGATCATTTGGCTTGAAAGCCATGAATCTTCACACATGATAGCTCATTTCTGAGAACACTTTCTAAAAAGAATTGCAATATTACAAGTTCATTATTTTTTCTGATAACTGGGTCACATATATTTACACAATGCGAAGGTTTTCCAATTTTTAAATTTTTTTAAAAAAAATTTATGCCCGTTTGAAAATGCGGTCAAAACGGCGGGCATGACCGTTCCTAGCTAGTGGTAGAATCTTGGAAAACTTTTGGTGTTTCTCTGATTAAATACATACTTATGTACCTAGAAATGATTTTTGGAAGAAATAAAGAGCAAACTACAAGGCAGCTGCAGTTCAAATTTGACCCGTTTCCTACTGGATCGGCGGAAATTTGTCTTTTTCACCAGAGGTGGATAAAAGCTTTGGACACCCAAAAACTTTGTCAATTGTGCATTAAATATGGCCTAGTATTTTATAAAAATGATTTGGTTTAATTTTTCAACAAATATATGGTAGGTCCTTCACAAAAAAATTTCATTTCAGCCACTCAAAAAAATGGAAAATGAATTTTTTGTCCAAACAAAATGAAAACTTCCTTAGGAAACATTGTTTTTCCATTACAAGATGCCCCCTTGTGCACAATATGAGATCATTTGAACAAATTATGCCATGAATGTGGCCATAAGATTGATCATTTGGTTTGAAAACCATGAATCTTCACACATGATAGCTCATTTCTGAGAACACTTTTTTAAAAGTTTAATTTTTTTTGATAACTGGGTCACATATATTTACACAATGCGAAGGTTTTCCAATCTTTTTTAAAATTATGCCCGTTTCAAAATGCGGTCAAAACGGCAGGCATGACCGTTCCTAGCTAGTGGTTTAATCTTGGAAAACTTTTGGTGTTTCTCTAATTAAATAGATACTTATGTACCTAGAAAAGATTTTTGGAAAAAATAAAGAGAAAACTACAAGGCAGCTCCAGTTAAAACATGACCCATTTCCAACTAGATCGGCGGAAATTTGTCTTTTTCACCAGAGGTGGATAAAAGCTTTACACACCCAAAAAATTTGTCAATTGTGCATTAAATATGGCCTAGTATTTTATAAAAATGATTTGGTCTAATTTTGCAACAAATATATGGTAGGTCCTTCACAAAAAACTCATTTCGGCCACTCGAAAAAATGGAAAATGAATTGTCGTATAAAGAAAATGAAAACTTCCTTAGGCAACATTGTTTGAGATTACAATATGCCCCCTTGTGCACAATATGGCATCATTTCAACAAATTATGCCATGAATGTGTGAATAAGATTGATCATTTGGCTTGAAAGCCATTGATCTCCACACATGATAGCTTGTTTCTCAGAACTCTTTTTTAAAATAATTAACGTAGTACAAGTTTATTATTTTTCCTGCTGACTTGGCCACATATAATGACACAATGCGAAGGTTTTCCAATTTTTTCTTTTTTAATTTTCATGCCAGTTTCAAAATGCGGTCAAAACGGCGGGCATGACCATTCCTAGCTAGTGGTTGAATCTTGGAAAACTTTGGGTGTTTCTCCGATTATATAGTTACTTTTGTACCTAAAAATGATTTTCGAAAAAAAAAATAACAAACTATGTGGCAGCTAGAGTTTAAATTTCAACTGTTTCCTACTAAATCATCAGAAATTTGTCTTTTTCACTAGAGGTGGTTAATAACTTTTGACACCCAACCATTTTGTCAATTGTGCATTAAATATGGCCTAGTATTTTAGAAAATTTATTTGGTCCAATTTTGCAACAATTATTTGGTAGGTTCTTCAAAAAAAATCTCATTTTGGGCACTCAAAAAATTATTTTTAGTCAACTACGACCAATTTAGATGGTCATAACGTCGTACCGCATTCTGATTGGTCCGTAGACGTAACACGCGGATCGTGCATCAAACATGGTCAGATGCTCGGGGAACCAACGACATCAACCCTTCACACCAACCCCAAAACCCTAGATGGTCATTTTGCATCCACCCCCGCCTCCTTTCTTTCCACATCCATCCATCGATCACCTTCCAGATCCCCCATCTCCTCGCTGTCTCGCCAGATGGAGAGAGCTCGCCTCCTCCCTTCCAGATCCATCGCCACCACCAACTCCCTTTGTGGGACCTCGCTGTCGTTCATGGCCTCCCCCATGCCCTCCTCCTCTCGCCCCTCACCTTCACCGCATCCCTGACGCAGCCCACACCCATCCGCATTGTCTCCCCAAACCCTAGCCCCGCCCCGCGGCTCCTCGTCGTCCTCATCTCCCCCGACTCCCTCGCTCTCCTCCCCTCATCGCCGCCTCCTCTCCACGCGTCCCTCCTCCTCCCATAGCTCCCAATGTAGCAGTCCCGCGCGCCCATCCGCATCTACCTCCACCCATTGAGCAGCAGCAGGTCATGCGGCGGCCAGATCCATCGCGTTGCTTCCGGATCCGCACCCTCGTCACATGTGCTCGACACCATGGAACTCGACAAAAGTTCTTCGCTCGCCCTCTTCTCTTCTCCTTTCGATTCAATCTGGTTGTTGCTCACGCATGCCCGATTTCTTCCTCACGCAGGTCGTCGTCAAGCCCTCGGTCTGGCTACGACATCCAGCGCGCTCTCGCGGCTGATGGGCATAGGATGGTCCATGCACGCTGGTGATGGCGGCTCACCAAGGTTGCCGTCGTGGCTGATGGCATGCACGAGGCACCCAACGACCTCCTCCATCGCCAACCACCAGCGCCTAGCTGGAGGATTTGCATTCTATCCCCTCCTCCACACGAACGCCCTCCTGCCTGCAACCATGACACGCACGGGAGAGCTCAGCTCGCCTTCATGGGCGCCCTCTTGCTAGCCGTCGATAAGGTCTTGTACACGAGGTATGCCATCTCCCCTCCTTCATTTTCCTTCCTTCCTGTCAAGTTATGTGATTGCTTGTCTATTTGTTAATTTGTTACCAACTAGGTTCAGTAAGCTAGGGGCTGTCAGCCATTAAATTCAGAGAAATCCCTGTCAAGCATCAGGTTCTCCTACATACCTACTACTATATGTTTTTACTGAATATATTCACTGAAGGAAATATGCCCTAGAGACAATAATAAAGTTGTTGTTTATTTCCTTATATCATGATAAATGTTTATTATTCATGCTAGAATTGTATTAACCGGAAACTTAATACATGTGTGAATACATAGACGAAAACAGAGTGTCCCTAGTATGCCTCTACTAGACTAGCTCATTTATCAAAGATGGTTATGTTTCCTAACCATAGACATGAGTTGTCATTTGATCAACGGGATCACGTCATTAGGAGAATGATGTGATGGACAACACCCATCCGTTAGCTTAGCAACTTGATCGTTTAGTTTTACTGCTATTGCTTTCTTCATAACTTATACATGTTCCTATGACTATGAGATTATGCAACTCCCGAATACCAAAGGAACACCTTGTGTGCTATCAAACGTCACAACATAACTGGGTGATTATAAAGATGCTCTACAGGTGTCTCTGAATGTGTTCGTGGTGTTGGCATAGATCAAGAATAGCATTTGTCACTCCGATTGTCAGAGAGGTATCTTTGGGCCCTCTTGGTGGTACACAACATAATAAGACTTGCAAGCAAATGACTAATAAGTTAGTCACGAGATGATGTATTACGGAACGAGTAAAGAGACTTGCCGGTAATGATATTAACTTGGTATAGTGATACCAACGATCGAATGTCGGGCAAGTAACATACCGATGACAAAGGGAACAAAGTATGTTGTTATGCGGTTTGACCGATAAAGATCTTCGTAGAATATGTAGGAGCCAATATGAGCATCCAGGTTCCGCTATTGGTTATTGACTGCAGATGAGTCTCGGTCATGTCTACATAATTCTCGAACCCGTTGTGTCCGCACGCTTAAACGTTCGATTACGATCGGTATTATGAGTTTATGAGTTTTGATGTACCGAAGGTAGTTCGGAGTCCCGGATGGGATCACAGACATGACGAGGAGTCTCGGAATATCCGAGACATAAAGATTAATATATTGGACGACTATATTCGGACACCAAAAGTGTTCCGGGTGTTATCGGATAAAACCGGAGTGTC
The DNA here is from genome assembly GCA_902687465.1 of Secale cereale. NCBI lineage: Eukaryota > Viridiplantae > Streptophyta > Magnoliopsida > Poales > Poaceae > Secale > Secale cereale. The sequence goes on from LR738712.1 coordinate 742,768,820, forward strand.
GGAGGGGTTACTACAACCCCCCGGGGGGAGTGTGCGCCATAGTGGGCGAATGAGGGAAAGAGAGAGGAAGCCCACTAGGGCCGGCTGCAGCCCCCTAGGACTCCTAGTTGGACTAGGAGTGGGAGGGGTCGCGCCCCTCTCTTTCCTTCTCCTCTCCTTCTTCCTTTCCTACTCCTAGTAGGTATAGGAAAGAGGGATTCCTACTCCTACTAGAAGTAGGAAACCTACTCATATGGCGCGCCCCTTGGGCTGGCCGCACCTCCCCCTTGATCCTTTATATACAGGGGCAGGGGGCACCCAAAGACACACAAGAAACATTGTTTTAGCCGTGTGCGGTGCAACCCTCCACAGAAACACACCTCGGTCATACCATTGCAGTGCTTAGGCGAAGCCCTGCACCGGTAGCTTCATCATCTCCGTCACCATGCTGTCGTCTTGACGAAACTCTCCCGTGGAGCTCAACTGGATCAAGAGCTCGTGGGACGTCATCGAGATGAACGTGTGCTGAACACGGAGGTGCCGTACGTTCGGTGCTTGGATCGGTTGAATCGCGAAGACGTTCAACTACATCAACTGCGTCACTAGACGCTTCTGCTTTTGTCTACGAGGGTACATAAATACCCTCTCCCCTCTCGTTGCTATGCATCTAGTAGATAGATCTTGCGTGATCGTATGATTTTTTTTGAAATACTACGTTCCCCGACAGTGGTATCAGAGCCAGGTCTATGCATAGATGATATGGACGAGTAGAACACACTGAGTTGTGGACGATAATAGTCATACTTCTTACCAGCATGTCATACTTTGATTCGGCGGTATTGTGAGATGAAGCAGCCCAGACTGACATTATGCGTACACTTACGCGAGACTGGTTTCACCATTACCAGCCCTCGTTGCTTAAAGGTGACCGGCGGGTGTCTGTCTCTCTCACTTTAGCTGAATCGAGTGTGACTATGCCCGGTCCTTGTGAAGGTTGAAACATCACATACTTGACGAAAAATCGCTGTGGTTTTGTTTGCGTAGGTAAGAACGGTTCTTGCTAAGCCCGTAGTAGCCACGTAAAATTTGCAACAACAAAGTAGAGGACGTCTAACTTGTTTTTGCCGGGCATGTTGTGATGTGATATGGTCAAGACGTGATATGTTGGCAACCGGCAGGAGCCGGATGGTTGTCTCTTTATCGTATAAATTGCGAAGGCCATGTAATTGCTTTACTTTATCACTATGAGTTAGCGATAGTAGTGGTAGAAATAGTTGGCGAGACGACCATGATGCTACGATGAAGATCATGGTGTCTAGCCGGTGACGATGGAGATCATGACAATGCTTTGGAGATGGAGATCATGACAATGCTTTGGAGATGGAGATCAAAAGCACAAGATGATGATGGCCATATCATGTCACATATTTTGATTGCATGTGATGTTTGTCTTATTATGCTTCTTATTTTGCTTAGTGCGACGGTAGCATTAGAATATGATCCCTTACAAAATTTCAAGGTATAAGTGTTCTCCCTGAGTATGCACCGTTGCGAAAGTTCGTCGTGCCGAGACACCACGTGATGATCGGGTGTGATAAGCTCTATGTTCACATACAAAGGGTGCAAACCAGTTTTGCACACGTAGAATACTCGGGTTAAACATGACGAGCCTAGCATGTACAGACATGGCCTCGGAACACTTGAGACTGAAAGGCCGAGTGTGAATCATATAGTAGATATGATCAACATAAGATGTTCACCATTGAAAACTACTCATCTCACGTGATGATCGGACATGGTTTAGTTGATTTGGATCACATGATCATTTAGATGACTAGAGGGATGCCTATCTAAGTGGGAGTTCTTTAGTAATATGATTAATTGAACATTAATTTATCATGAACTTAGTCGTGATAGTTTTTGCATATCTATGTTGTTGTAGATCAATGGCCCGTGCTACCATTCCCTTGAATTTTAATGTGTTACTAGAGAAAGCTAAGTTGAAAGATGATGGTAGCAATTACACGGACTGGGTCCGTAAGTTGAGGATTATCCTAATTGCTTCACAGAAGAATTATGTCCTTGAAGCACCGCTAGGTGACAAGCCTCCTCCCACTAATGTAGACACTTTGAACGTCTGGCAGACGCGGTCTGATGACTACACGATAGTTCAGTGTGCCATGCTTTACGAGTTAGAACCGAGACTTCAATGATGTTTTGAACGTCAAGGAGCATATGACATGTTCCAGGAGTTGAAGTTAATATTTCAAGCAAATGCCCGGAATGAGAAATATGAGATTTCCAATAAGTTCTACAACTGCAAAATGGAGGAGAACAGTTCTATCAGTGAACACTTGCTCAGAATTTCTAGGTACTATAATCATATGACTCAACCTGGTTGCAAAGTTGACGAAGATAGTGTTATTGATAGAGTTCTTCAATCACTTCCACCAAGCTATAAAGGCTTCGTGATGAACTATAATATGCAAGGGATGCAGAAGATGATTCCCGAGCTCTTCGCTATGCTCAAAGCAGCGGAGGTAGAAATCAAAAAGGAGCATCAAGTGTTGATAGTTAACAAGACCAATAGTTTCAAGAAAAAGGGCAAGGGAAAGAAGGGGAACTTCAAAAAGAATAGCAAGATAGTTGCTACTCCCATGAAGAAACCCAAGTCTGGAGCCAAGCCTGAAACTGAGTGCTTCTACTACAAAGGGACTGGACACAGGAAGCGGAACAACCCCAAGTATTTGGCTGATAAGAAGGATGGCAAAGTGAACAAAGGTATATATGATAAAGCTGTTATTGATGTGTACCTTACTAATGCTCGTAGTAGCATCTGGGTATTTGATACTGGTTCAGTTGCTAACATTTGTAACTCGAATCAGGGGCTACGGATTAAACGAAGATTAGCTAAGGATGAGGTAACGATGCGCGTGGGAAATGGTTCCAAAGTCGATGTGATCGCCGTCGGCACGGTACCTCTACATCTACCTTTGGGATTAGTTTTAGACCTAAGTAATTGTTATTTGGTGCCAGCGTTAAGCATGAACATTATATCTGGATCTTGTTTATTTCGAGACGGTTATTCATTTAAATCTGAGAATAATGGTTTTTCTATTTATACGAGTAATATATTTTATGTCCATGCACCCTTGAAGAGTGGTCTATTCTTGTTGGATCTCGATCGTAGTGATACACATATTCATAATATTGAAGCCAAAAGATGCAAGGTTAATAATGATAGTGCAACTTATTTGTGGCACTGCCGTTTAGGTCATATTGGTGTAAAGCGCATGAAGAAACTCCATAGTGATGGACTTTTGGAATCACTTGATTATGAATCACTTGGTGATTGTGAACCATGCCTCATGTGCAAGATGACTAAAACTCCGTTCTCGGGAACAATGGAGCGAGCAACAGATTTGTTGGAAATCATACATACTGATGTATGTGGACCAATGAGTGTTGAGGCTCGCGGCGGGTATCGTTATTTTCTGACCTTCACTGATGATTTGAGCAGATAAGGGTATATCTACTTGATGAAGCACAAGTCTGAAACATTTGAAAAGTTCAAAGAATTTCAGAGTGAAGTAGAGAATCATCGTAACAAGAAAATAAAGTTTCAACGATCTCATCATGGAGGCGAATATCTAAGTTACGAGTTTGGTCTTCATTTGAAACAATGTGGAATAGTTTCACAGCTCACGCCACATGGAACACCACAGCGTAATGGTGTGTCCGAACGTCATAACCGTACTTTATTAGATATGATGCGGTCTATGATGTCTCTTACCGATTTACCACTATCGTTTTGGGGTTATGCTTTAGAGACAGATGCATTCACGTTAAATAGGGCACCATCTAAATCCGTTGAGACGACGCCTTATGAACTGTGTTTTAGCAAGAAACCAAAGTTGACGTTTCTTAAAGTTTGGGGCTGCGATACTTATGTGAAAAAGCTTCAACCTGATAAGCTCGAATCGAAGTCGGAGAAATGTGTCTTCATAGGATACCCAAAGGAGACTGCTGGGTACACCTTCTATCCCAGATCCGAAGGCAAGATATTCGTTGCTAAGAATGGATCCTTTCTAGAGAAGGAGTTTCTCTCGAAAGAAGTGAGTGGGAGGAAAGTGGAACTTGATGAGATAATTATACCTTCTCCCGAATAGGAAAGTAGTACATCACAGAAACTAGTTCAAGTGATTCCTACACCAATTAGTGAGGAAGCTAATGATGATGATCATGAAACTTCAGATCAAGTTACTGCTGAACTTCATAGATCAACCAGAGTACGTTCCGCGCGAGAGTAGTATGGAAACCCGGTTCTGGAAGTCATGTTACTAGACTATGATTAACCTACGTACTATGAGGAAGCGATGATGAGCCCAGATTCCGCAAAATGGCTTGAGGCCATGAAGTCTGAGATGGGATCCATGTATGCGAACAAAGTATGGACTTTGGTTGACTTGCCCGATGATAGGCAAGCCATTGAAAATAAATGAATCTTCTAGAGGAAGACTGACGCCGACGGTAATGTTACTGTCTACAAAGCTCGACTTGTTGTGAAAGATTTTCGACAAGTTCAAGGAGTTGAGTACGATAAGACTTTCTTACCCGTAGCGATGCTTAAGTCTGTCCGAATCATGTTAAAAATTTGGCAAATGGATGTCCAAACTGCATTCCTAAATGTGTACCTCAAAGAAGAGTTGTATATGATGCAACCAGAATGTTTTGTCGATCCTAAAGGTGCTAACAAAGTGTGCAAGCTCCAGCGATGCATCTATGGACTGGTGCAAGCATCTCGCAGTTGGCATATACACTTTGATGAGGTGATCAAAGCATATTGTTTTATACAGACTTTTGGAGAAGCCTGTATTTACAAGAAAGTGAGTGGGAGCTCTGTAGTATTTCTGATATTATATGTAGATGACATCTTGTTGATTGGAAATGATATAGAATTTCCGGATGGCATAAAAGGATACTTGAATAAGAATTTTTTAATGAAAGACCTCGGTGAAGCTGCTTATATATTAGGCATCAAGATCTATAGAGATAGATCAAGACGCTTAATTGGACTTTCACAAAGCACACACCTTGATAAAGTTTTGAAGAAATTCAAAATGGACCAGTCAAAGAAAGGGTTCTTGCCTGTTTTACAAGGTGTGAGGTTGAGTAAGACTCAATGCCCGACCACTGCAGAAGATAGAAAGAAAATGAAAGTCATTCCCTATGCCTCAGCCATAGGATCTATCATGTATGCAATGCTGTGTACCAGACCTGATGTGTGCCTTGCTATAAGTTTAGCAGGAAGGTACCAAAGTAGTCCAGGAGTGGATCACTGGACAGCGGTCAAGAACATCTTGAAGTACCTGAAAAGGACAAAGGATATGTTTCTCGTTTATGGATGTGACAAAGAGCTCGTCGTAAACGGTTACGTCAATTCAAGCTTTGACGTTGATCCGGATGACTCTAAGTCACAAACCGGATATGTATTTTTATTGAACGGTGGAGCTGTCAGTTGGTGCAGTTCCAAGCAGAGCGTCATGGCGGGATATATGTGTGAATCGGAGTACATAGCTGCTTCAGAAGCAGCAAATGAAGGAGTTCATATCCGATCTATGTGTAATACCTAGTGCATCGGGACCAATGAAAATCTTTTATGACAACACTGGAGCAATAGCCATTGCGAAGGAATCGAGATTTCACAAAACAACCAAGCACATCAAAAGACGCTTCAATTCCTTCTGCAATCAAGTCAAGGAGGGAGACATAGAAATTTGCAAGATACATACGGATCTGAATGTCGCAGACCCGTTGAGTAAGCCTCTTCCACGGGCAAAACATGATCAAAACCAAGACTCCATGGGTGTTAGGATCTGTACTATGTAATCTAGATTATTGACTCTAGTTCAAGTGGGAGACTTAAGGAAATACGCCCTAGAGGCAATAGTAAAGTTGTTGTGTATTTCCTTATATCATGATAAATGTTTATTATTCATGCTAAAATTGTATTAACCGGAAACTTAATACATGTGTGAATACATAGACAAAAACAGAGTGTCCATAGTATGCATCTACTAGACTAGCTCATTGAACAAAGATGGCTATGTTTCCTAACCATAGACATGAGTTGTCATTTGATCAACGGGATCACATCATTAGGAGAATGATGTTGTCGGAGATATTGACCACGGGTACCTGAAGATGGCATGATAGTATCCCCAGACATCAGGGCTAGCAAAGCCCCTCAGTCCGATCGCTCAGGCCACGCTACGCGGCCCCCTGTCCGACTGCCCGGGCCGGCTTCCCACCCGGCTGCCCGCCTGCAGACGGTAGTCGTACGAGGCGCCCGCCCGATCAGTCTGACTGGTCCCCGAGCCGACTGCTCCTCCCGTCCGGCTGTCCGGCCGGCAGTCGGCTGCTGACTGCGCCAACCAGTGGGCTGCCCGAAGTCAACCGCTGCACCGACAAGACCTCAACGAGACGGCCATACCGTGGACAAGATGGGTGTACCTAAGCACTGTACACGTGTCACCTCAAGCCATCATGTATAGTGTCACTTGTCCCTGGGCACTATTTATGAAGTGACTCAGGACAAGCATGACATCCACCCATACCCATACCCATGCTCACATAGCTTACATACTAAGCTACCCATGCCTATATATATCGCCATCCATCCATCCATCCAGGATGTGCACTCACGCCACGGACTCACTCTCCCACACACTCACGCATGGAGACACATGCATACATGCTCTCACGCATGCTTGGTCAGGCTTATTCGACAACCATACCACACACTACTTAGCTAGCTAGCTACTTGCTAGTCCTTTCAGTCGAACACAGCTCTAGGAACGCTCTGTACCAGATATCCCACATATACTCAGATATGCAGGAGTAGGGGTGTTATCTCTGTGGAGAGCCCTGAACCTGGGTAAACCACCGCGTGCTACTGGCCTATCCGTCCTCCGATATCCGGCAGCAGTCTTTCCCTCACACGAAGCCACTCCGTGGCATTTGTT
>LR738712.1:742781536-742796470 GCA_902687465.1 Secale cereale
CCCCCCCGGGGGGGGGGGGGGGTATGGGCCATAGTGGGCCAATGAGGGAAAGAGAGAGGCAGCCCACTCGGGCTGGCCGCACCCCCTAGGAATCCTAGTTGGACTAGGAGGGGGGCACCCCTCTCCTTCCTTCTCCTCTCCTTCTTCCTTTCCTAATCCTAGTAGGAATAAGAAAGAGGGATTCCTACTCCTAATAGGAGTAGGAAACCTACTCCTATGGCACGCCCCATGGGCCGGCCGCACCTCCCCCTTGCTCCTTTATATACAGGGGCAGGGGGCACCAAAATACACACAAGAAACATCGTTTTAGCCGTGCACGGTGCCCCCCTCCACAAAAACACACCTCGTTCATACCGTTGTAGTGCTTAGGCGAAGCCCTGCGCCGGTAGCTTCATCATCTCCGTCCTCACGCCGTCGTGTTGACGAAACTCCCCCGTGGAGCTCAACTGGACCAAGAGCTCGTGGGACGTCATCGAGCTGAACGTGTGCTGAACGCGGAGGTGCCGTACGTTTGGTGCTTGGGTCAGTTGAATTGCGAAGATGTTCGACTACATCAACCGCGTCACTAGACGATTCCGCTTTCGGTCTACGAGGGTACATAGATACACTCTCCCCTCTCGTTGATATGCATCTAGTAGATAGATCTTGCGTGATCGTAGGAATTTTTTTGAAATACTACGTTCCTCGACATTGACATGCCATGACACTATGAAGTAACAGAATGGCTAGAAGAAGCTTTCACTTCTAAGGATGACATCACTAGGAAGAATCATTGTAGTCAAGTGACCATAATATCTATTTTATTGTCCTGAACTTTGTTGTTACTTGGATGTTGCAGTCCTTGATTGTTCTCATGATATCGTACAGGAGGCCCTTGTGGTCGCCGCTGGAGGGGTTGGAGCTTGGCGGCGGCCTGGTGGATGACGGGGGCCTAGACGGTGGCTATTTCTGCAGCAGGATGATAGCTTAAATTTTGTGATAATTTTGGAATAGCTTCAGCACCTACTATTAATTTTGCACATAAAGCTTTAGTATTTTAGCACATGAAGCTTCTGCTACTGTTATTCTTGTCATGAATCTTCCACCATTTTTCAGTAGCTTAAATTTGACTTGGTGTAGTAATCTTGGTGCTTAGTGCTGCTTGTATCTCATGCTAATTGTTGCAAGAGTAGTTTCAGTAGTTTTATAACAGCAGCAGTACCACAAATTTAATTGAATTCAATTAAAATTTCCAGAATCTCTTCTAGATATGTAATGTTTTAGTGCAACAAAGTCATACCGAGTGAGGTTCATGTGGTGCTCTGAGATGCTCCTTGTGGTTTGTTGTCAAGACTGATATGCCCTATATGTCATGATGTTGGTAGCTTGTTTTAGTCCAATATCTCTTCTTGATAATATTGTTAGTATAATTCAGTCCAATAACTCTAATTAATTAACTGAATTTATTTGTTTAATTAAATTACATTGAAACCTTTCCTTCTATTATAATTAAAGAAGGGTTTCAGTTTAATTAAAACTAATGGAAACCTTTTCGGTTAGGCCTGTTGTTTACTATAGTAATAGAGTAAGTAATTTAGTGTAGACGCTTGCTGTTAGTAGTAGACTAAGTAATTAACTCCAGTTGTTTACCATAAGACTTGCTGTTTAGCAAGGCTTGAGTAATTTAGTATATTGCATCTTTAGTTTCAACTGGAATTTTTAGCATGCTACTGTGACATCTACTGAAAATTTCAAACACATGAAAGGAGTACTGTAGTTACAAATGGAGCCTACAAATTCTATACATCTACTGTACTCATTTTTCAGTTATCTATAGTTACAAAGCATCAATTGTAATACTGTAACTAAACATATCTTCTTATCCTCTGTCATTTTACTCATACACATGCTTATGATCTTGTTAACACATGCTGATGCCCATTTTACTCATGCACATGCTCACAATCTTCTTATTTAAGACAGTAACTACTCCATTTGATTGCATGAGATCTATTTGAATGCATGCTCATAAGATTGTAACTGGTGTACAATATCACAGTGAACATGCTCATGATCTCTATTTGAGTGCATGTTCTTCGAGTACTCGCAGCCTGAATTTTGAATGGGATCTTCTTCCATGTTGAAATCACCATTTCGGTCATCATGACTTCATTCGGGTACGTCCGCTTCTTTAGCTGGAGTACAATTGAAATCAAAATCCATTTTGGAGTGCTCTAAGTTACTGGTCTGTTATACCGATTCTCCAAGTTACTCCATTCAAACAAATATGTTGATCTGATCTGCTACAGTAGTAGTTGTTGATCTTGTTGTAGTAGTACTTGTTAATCTGATCTGATATGTTGTAGTAGTTGTTGATCTGATATGTTGTAGTTGTTGTTGATTTGGAGTAGTTAATGTTGCTGATATTATATGTTCTACTGTTGCTGATCGGATCTGCTGTTGATCTTGATGTAGTAGTAGTTGTTGATCTGATCTCATCTACTGTAGTAGTTGTTGATCTGATATGCTATAGTTGCTATTAATTTGGAGTAGTTAATTTTGCTGATATTATATGTTGTACTGTTGCTGATCGGATCTGCTGTTGCTATTGCAGTAATGCTGGATCTGCTGCTACTACTCGCTATAGGATCTGGTTATCAACCTAAGATGTTGCTGCTCAAGTCATGGCGACAACCAGGGATGCTCTGCTAAGCTGATTCAACCTGGGATGATGCTGATGATCTGCTGCTCAACAAGGTGATGCTGCTTCGTTCAGCCTCTATGAACATTCACAAGAGCTTTAGCCTGGAAGTGAAGAAGTCAGAAGTATATTTGTAGTATGATAGTATCTTGGTGAAATGAATGATGTAAAGATTGTGCTATTACAAGAGCTCTAACCTGAGACAACCTGAGAAGTATATTTGTAGAATTTTGGCTAATTGGCATGTGTTTTGATAATTTTCATTTGTTTACTATTCTCATTGAAATAATTGTTTCAAATTGTGGAAGTTCAAACCCGGGCCGTCGTTAATTAGAACCTGAGAAGTGGGACCTAGTAGTATTTGGCATCAAAAAGGCCATTTACCAAATAATATTCACAGGAAAGGCTAAAAATTAAGAAAATTGACTACAAAAAGGTCGAGGCCCAAAAGAAAAATAGATGAGACCCAAAAAAGAAATGGACCGCGGAAAGGCTGAGGTCCGAAAACACTAAACGAAGCTTAGGGAAGAAAAGCTGAATTATTGGGCTCGGCCCATGTAAAACAATGAATTGGACCAGGCTGAATCTTACCAACGACCTTTCGAATTGGTCGTAATTTTGCCACGTCAGATTGCCATGTCGGATCCGACGTGGCCTGGGCAGACAGCCAGTGACCAAAACAAAAGTTCATTGGTTCAACGACCTTTTGTTTAGGTCGTAAACGTCTACGACCTTTTCCCGAAGAAGGTCGTTAATTTCAGTTTACGACGGCCAGCTTTTGACCATCTGTTTTTTTATCACAAAAACGTCACAAATGGAAAATAATGACCACACAGTGACCAATTGCAACAACCTAATTTTCAATTTGGATGTTATCATAGATCATTGATATGCATTCATCATTTGAGCATGAGTTTATTTGAAAATTGATCCAAAACTTTAAGCATTCAAGGACCCAAGTGAGAGAGTTGGAAGTTTCCAAAGGGAATCCCACTATTTTATTTATTTTCCAAGTGGGGTTGGATCAATAATATTTTTGTCAAATTTCATTTTTCCAATATTTAAAATAGACGAGAGAAGATAATATGACTTCTTCCAAAAAATAAAAATAAATGTTGAAATTTTATTTTTGGGTAAAAATAATTTTTATTGGATTTTTATTTGCAGTTTATTACATTAAAAATTTCATTAGAAAGTTATTTTCTTTTTAGACATTTTGATGCCAGAAAAATGTTCACTTTGTTCTAAATATTAGGTTTAGATTGTGAAAATTGTTTCCTGTAATTTTAATTTTTTATCTTATTTTACTAGCAAAAGAGCCCATGCGTTGCAACGGGAGAGAAAACATAACACACGCTCTTAACGCAACAACCATCACTCAAGATCACAATAGGTCCATCTCCTTTATTTTTGCGAGGCATCATATTTGTGTTGCCGCTTATCCTCATTCTCAACCTCGCCGGCGATGGCCTCAGTGTTCACACAAAACAAAGCAAAATACGTGTTTAAATATGATTGCAATCCGGATCGCCATCGGTACGAAAGAAAAAAAACGGATCTTGCGCTATAAATTATAAGTTTGTTTCCAAAACAATATTTTAAAAATATTTAAGAGGTAAAATTAACATCATATTTGGATTCTACATATTTTTTTAATAAAATTTCATATACAATATGTTAAAATCAAAGTTACGGTTTAAAAGATACGTATAATTTAGAAAATCATTTGTTTGACTTAAATGTATTCCAAAATAATATTTAAATATACTTAACAGGTAAAAATAATCTCATATTCATATTCTACATATTTTTCTAATCAAATTTCATATATAACATGTTCAAATCGGAGTTACGGTTTAAAAGATATGGATGATTAAAAAAAATTATTTGACATAAATATGATCCGCGGATGAATTACCTAAAACATCAGGGGGGGTTTCGATAAATGTAAAATAACGGTTCAGGTATGACTTAAATCCGGACTGCGGGTTGATTTCAAGAAAACACAGGGACTTTCGTGTAAAATACAAAAAAATGGTTCGTTTTAACTTAAAATAGGACTGCGGGTTGAGTTCTCTGAAGTAGAGGGACTTTTAATAAAATTGCTATGACGGACGAGAAGAAACTTAATTTGCTATATTATTAGGTAAAGATTTGTATTTTTTTTGTTCGGGTGTATTTAAAAAAAAATTGGCCCGAGCCAACCGGGCCAAAGGCCCAGCCGGCCTCCGCCTCCGCCTCCCTTGCCGACGCCGGACTCCGCCGGGAGTCCGACTCTGCCCCGCCGACGCCTTGCCCCTCCACCAAGGCACTCGAGCCCTCCCTCCTTATAAGCCGCTCGCCCCGACTCGCCTCCTCACATCGCCGCAGCCGCCACCTCCACCGCGCCCCGCCGCCGGGCCGCCAGCCACACCGGCGCCGCGACTCGCCGCCGTCCCGCGGCGAAGCCGCCTGCACCGCGCCAGCCACCCCGCCTCCCGCGCCGCCGCTCGCCACCGACCGCCGTCGCCCGTTGCCCGACCCGCCGCCCGTTAACCCGACCCGCGGACCGAATCCGATCCGCGACGTAATAAACCGTCGTTTTTTATTTTCGTTCGTTTTTTTAAACATTAGTTTGTTTTTTTAGAAAACCCTAGATCATTTTTTTGTTTTATTATTTAACGAACGTCCACTGTTTACTTATAGAAAACGAACGTTCGCAATTTAGTCTTTTCTTTTTTCTATTTATTTTCGGCCAAGGACCTATCCACGATGAAATTTTTTACACACCAGTCACTGATCTTCAAACCCTCGTTACTTTTTACTCGTTAGTCGGAATTAGATGAAACCAATGCAAATTTCTACGTTTTGATCTTATATTTCTAGTAACGCAACTCAAATTTGATTTTGAAAGTTTTAAATTTTGAATTCAAACTGTTTTGTGTTTGAACTTCATTTGATCGTAATTTGGGTTTCGTAACTCCGTTTGAGTTGATTCTTTTTGCAAATCGAAGCCACAATGTACTCTCGCGTGTGAACAACAGTTTGTAAAGACTGTGGTTACGCTGCAATCATGCACCATCACGTACAGATTCATCTCACACGGCAACAGGCCGCTTTGGAGGAGGATGCCAATGTGCTGCGAGCCTCAAGGCCATCCTCCCCCTGAAGAGCAGGTAGAAGCCAAGCAGGAAGAACAGGACCAGGAGATACAACCAGAAGTAAGCTTCCCAGAGGAGGAACGGATCGTTGCTGCCACCGTCGTCGTTGCAACTGCAGCCGCAGTCATTGCGCAGAGACTTGGTCCCCCTAACGGCTCTGTGTGGGTCCAAGATGAAGTCCAGGTTCATGGCTTCGCGCCCCAGCATGAAACGTGTTCTTTTTTGTTTGAAGCTTTCCATCGACGCCACGACTGACAGTAACAAAAGAAAACCAATGTGGTGGCGTTGCCAATGGATTAGCTTCATATATCCAAGATTTTCTAGTGAAAATTTGGATAAAGAAAAGGAGACTACGCCAAGTGAGGACTGAGACATCCCCAACCATGTTTAATACATGCATGCTATCTAGCCATATACGTAAATGATGATGTTTTGGATAGGAGCCTACAAAGCCTAACTTCGTAGCTCTGACCAGGTGCAAGTATCCGATGGTAATCGCCAAAAGTTTCACTAGCATTTATCTATGGTCGAGCATGGGACGTGTATTAGGATCACTCAAATGATAAACCCACAAATTTCAGCATAAATTTGCCATTTCATCCATAAGACCACAAAATAATCCATTTGCATCCAGGATCCAAATGTCACTTATATATACCTCACCCGATATAGGTTAAGGTTGCCAAATAATCTCACCTTCGAATCAATTCCCTTCACCATGAGTGAGCCTGGTATAGGACGGCCAGTATCTGCAGCAAATATCCTTCCACGAACTCCTGTCTGAAAGAAGAGTTAATATTGTGCACACAGTGACAAACACTGGCTATGTCAACAAGGAACAAAACCGAAAGAAACAACGAAAGAGAACAACAAGGAGCAAAACCCAAAGGAACAACTTCAATAACACTGGAAGGTACTATTTCGGAAGGGACTGAGAATGAAATGATGGTAGTGCCTCAACCCAGACCCTGGAACAAACATGGTGGTTGAAGAACTCTGTGCCCCAACCCATATACTAACTGACACCATTTCATGGTTGTTAATTATTTCTGGTCCATGACCATAGGAATCGAACACTAGGAACATCTTACCTTTACAAGGGTTGCAACAAGATTGAGCATGCCCATCTTATTTTGCTACCATATGACAAGAAGCTGTAGTAGAAAATTATACAGAATATCAGAACAAAAACATGTCTACCAAGTGGTCTACAACAGCAGCAGCAGAAGCAGAAGCACAACAAGATGAAAAAGTACCTCAGATGCTTTTGGCCATTTTACATCACTAATTTCAAGGGTTAACTCAAAGCAGCCTCCGTGTATATAGTTCCAGTCTTGCATGCCAACATAAATTGGATACCTGCATCACAAACCATAAATTGCTATGTTCGGTCTTCAAAAGTACTAACACTCATTGGAATATTAATGTAACGAAAGTTCAATATGGAGTAGCAAAGCGATGCTAGTCTTTTATTTTCTTTATGACAGCGCTCCATTTGTAATGCCTCCTTCAAACTCCTTGCTCAAAGACATGTTATAGTGTGACTGACTATACACTGACGCACTGTACCGGAATGTCTTGTCATCAGGACATCCATAATACTATTTTCTGTAAGCAAGACAATCTATGTGAGAATGCAGTCTGAAACAAAGTAAGTTTGAGTTCCTAAAGACTAGTAGGTGAATGAAAAATAGCTAAACCAATGAAGTAACTGCTACACTGAACAAAAACTGAGGCAAAAATATTGCATTACAAGATAACATTGTATGACATTAAATCCAAGGGCTCCAACAGCGCCAGTTGCGATATATTGATTAACAACCCATTATATGCACGACTGTTGATCAGCTGCTCATAAAAGTTTAGCTGTGAGCTGCTTATCTATCGTGATGGTCCTACAAATAAGAAAAGGTACATATAACAAATGTATGGGGTATCAAGAGAATATTGTTGTTTAACAAGCATGGGTGGCCACGTGCAATCCAACCTCTGAATAAACCACTTGCGACCATCAGAATTGATGTACCAGCATTAGCAAGGACTCAAAGAGGCAAACACAAAATATGCACACTAGTGGTCACACGTATTGAGTACTAATATTCCGATGTCCCGGAAAATAACATGTCTTGACAGTATCAAGATCCTCAAGCCATAAAAAATAATGACTTATCTCCTCGCAGTTTAGTTCAGCACTGGGACAGTAGTAGTGTTGTCTACCTAGCATCGGACATATTTGCTCGAATGGAAATAAGTTGTCAATATAAATTAGTTGTCAACTATTTTTAAATAAAAAATATAAATTACTTAATAAATAGAGTTGAGAAACTCACATAATGGTAGAACTGGAGGCGTCTGCACATCGACCCAGATGTCGATATTACCTTTAATTTCATGTTCCGGACGAATATGAAATGTGATAAGCATATTAGGCTCAAATGCATAAGCCTTGCATAGTGCTCTATAATTTTTGCATTCTAAATAGTAGTAGGTGTCTGCATTGTATACTTTTACGGCAAAAATATAACCATGCTTCGTCCTCAAGTGAACTCTCTTTACCTCCATACTTTCCATAGTACGGAAACCAATCTTATCCAAGACATACATTCTTGCATGGCATGGGGTACGCTAGTAGAATTGTATAAAAAAAATTATCAGTTGAAGCAAGAGAAGAAGAAGTCATGCTTAATCACGAAAAAAGACTTGTCATTGAGACTTACTATATCCACTTCGAAGGTCTCATCCAGCATGATGGTGAAGCACCTACCACCAACTAGGTGAGTCATGTCACACAGGCCACGCTCATCTTCGTAGTATTCGCACATAACGAATTCCCTTTCGTTGTCAGAAATTTCATATGTTCATAGTTGAAACATTAAAAATCGATCGAAGGCAACTACGAGGAAACTCAACACACAGATCACAATTACTCAATATGCAATGGGTTGACTTTAGGTCTGTCGTGTCTTCATTCCTAAACTCTTCTCTCACGTATATAGTCGGGATTCTTCCACTCTCACATTTCGACTGTCGGTGATGGTCGTTACTCCACCTTTTCCCTAGTGCATTACAAATATCTAGCACAGCGAAAAGAAGGAGAAGCAACCTGCACAACAACAGTCGGTGTCGTGGTTTTGTCACGGCATATGTCCTAGCATGATGACTTAGTCGTGGAGCCATCGCGACGGGTTAGCTTAAAGGGGTTAAAGCGGACAAAGGACGCAAGGGATTTTTATACTAGTTCGGCCCCTTACGATGAAGGTAAAAGCCTACTTCTAGTTGTTGTGGTATTGCTAGGGTTTCGATGACCAGAAAGAGAATCCGCTTTGCCTGTGTCTCGAGCTGTTGTTTGTTGTCCCTGAACCGCCGCCGGGTCGTCCCTTTATATACACACGATGACGCCCGGCCGGTATACAGAATCCCAAGGCTGGCTCATAAACATGCCCGGCCCGGTTTCTACATCATCCCTACCTTACAATACAAGTTACACACCATATGCTGGTTTATGTCTACGGGCCCAAATGCCCTTCGGGCCTTGGGCCTTTTAGTCTTCTATAATAAAATGCCATACTCCATGTCTTCATGGGCTTCGATACGAGTAATTCGGTATAAGTATAAACCGGCCCTTCCTGGGCGGTTTATACCCAGTAGTTATATCCCCAACATTAGGCCCCAGATTGATTTGAACCTGTTCATGTTAATCTTCAACACTTCAGAAACCTTTTCTTCAATGCCTTCGAATGACCTTGTAAATCGCCATGACGTCATCTTCCAGGTTCATATTAAACCGCCATGACATCACCTGTTCATTTAAAACCTGTATATATTTTAACCTTTATTAATTAGCCTCCGAAGACCGAGGCGACAACTCTGCCCCATATCCATTTGTTGGGCTCCTTGATTCTCGCGCCTGTCGTTTATCCCTTCCGCTTATAAATTGGGCGAGGGGTCCCTTTCTTTTTTATCCCCTTGCATCTTTGCCCTTCTTCTACCTCGTGCTTCCTCAGTGCCCACCGTTTCGGTTGTCTTCAGAATCTCTTCCAATGTCCGACTCCGGTTTAATAATGTACATATGCCTCAATATCTTTCCTGCTGAGTCTGCGACGCTTTATGCCTATTTAGTCACGATTCATAAACCGACCTTTTATCTATAATTTTAGCTTCCCATTAAAAATGGCCAAGCAATTTTATTCCTGTAACTGGGTTCCGTCCTGGGTTACTGAAGAAGAACTGAACGGTTTAGTCGAGATTGGCGCCTTGGCCAAGAAGGATGTCATCCACTGGAGAGTCCCTGGTCCGGAAAATCCTCCTGAACCTAAAGATGGAGAAGTAATTGTGTTTGTTGATCACCTGGCCCGGGGGTTTAGCCCTCCCGGATCAAAATTCCTTCATGATGTGCTTGCTAGCTTCCAACTCCACCCTCAAGATATTGGACCAAACTCTGTGTCCAATATTTGCAACTTTCAAGTATTTTGTGAGGCTTATCTGCAAGAGGAGCCCACAGTTGAACTGTTTAGGGATTTCTTCCACTTAAACAGTCGTACGGAGTTTACGGACGGATCCAATACCGAGCTTGCCGGGATGTCAATTCAGAAGAGAAAAGATGTCAGCTTCCCTCATGCTAAACATCATAGTCATCCCAAGGACTGGAATCAGACTTGGTTTTACTGCCGAGATACCTCTCAAGCTGATGAGAATCCTCTGCCGGGTTATCGTCCTACCGGCTTTCCAATACTCATCCATTTCCCCAATGTCTTAGTGCAAAGAGCGACCCAAGTATGCACCACAGCTTTCAAAGCTTCGGGCCTTTACTGCAAACGGCTTAACACACATCGACTTTGTTCATTGCTGGATCTTGTGGAGCATTTTGCCTCGAAGCCGATGCTCCGGTCTGATGTGCGAGTATACGAGGAACCAAAAAGATCCTCAACGACATACTGAGGCCTTGTTAACAGAAAGTGAAATCAATGTATCTGTTAAGAAGATACTGGATGAATCGGTGGCTGCCTGCAACAAAATAGGGTTGGCTCCCTTCTGTGAATCTAATAAACCGCCAGCTGTAAGGATCCTATAACTTGTTGCTTTCTGTCACTCCTTTAAGTATCATTTCTAAAATTCCTCAATCTCTAACAGGGCGATGATCCGTTCTGGAAGAAGAAAGCACAAGATAAACCGACAAAGGTATCTCGCCTCAAGACCAAGGTTATTAAGAAGGTTGCCAAGAAGAAAACTGCTGAATCATCCGAGTTAAACATTGATGATGATGATCTAGATAAACCGGAATCAGAGGTAGAACTTGACTCTCTTGGCTCCCTTTTCATATACCTCATAGACAATGATTATATTCAGGAAAACACTGAAGGAAGCCAAGCTGATGATGTAGAGGTAATTATCCTTTCCTCCGGTTCAGATCCTCTGCCAACACAGAAAATCCATCAAGCAAACCGGAAAGTAAGATTTTCTCACCCCTTAGCGTACTTGGACCCAAACTTTCTTTTGAAGAAGGAGAAACATGAAGCTCGCCGCACAACCCGGCACAGCGGCCAAGCAATCACTTGTAACACCCCAAAAATTTAGAAATGTTTTATTAATTAAAATTTGTACCAATGAATTAAATTTTTTGCCTTCTGCTGAATGTTCCTTTGGATTCCAGGACAATTCTTGCTCTGATTTTTGTTGGAATGTTGCCCCTAGCAAAACCTTCCCGTTAATATTAGAATCTCATATGCACCCTTTAAAATTTTGCTTATATCAGCAGGTTTAGTTATATTTTGTTTCCCACAATTTACTCCTCTATATAAATGATTAAACCTAGTTTTAAGGCCTCTTTTGAACTGCAACTACTTGATAAATTTATTTATAATTTCAACCAAAAATTGGAGATGTCAAGTGATACTATTAGATCACTTTTATGCAAAAATATAATTATTTCATTTAATATTTTGGGCTCCACAGCATGTTTGCCAATCTGGTTCAGTAGGCCATATTGCACTACAACCCCTTTAAATATTCCTTTGATGCTTCCACCAAAATTTTGGGAGGTTCATAGCAGTATGTTATTCATCTTTATGCAAAAACCCACCTTGGTCCTTTGGAAGTTTTGAGTGAAACAGCCTCTTTTCCATTCTGGTTCAGTTTGGTGTTTTGCACTGCAACCCTAGTCTATTTTGCTCTAGAGCCTTTGAGCTTCTTCATGCTTGTAGTCCCTCTTGCAAAACCCTTAAGTCCAAAAAAGTGGGCCTAATGGGATAGTTTTGGTTCATGGAACAGTGCTCTGCATTTTCTGTCCAGAACTGAAATCTTGCAAAACTTCCTCTAACAAGTTCTTGCTTTTAATGAACTAACCTCACTACCTTCTTACTCATCTAAGGAGACATCCATCTGGAAAATTTGGCCACCCCAAGAACTTGCTTGATGCCCCTGGCATTTTGTCAAACACCCTGAGTGCATGGCCATATTTGGCTTAGCTTCTGGTTCACTTTATGAACTTGATCTCCTGCCTAAACCAGCATGCCTCACAGTTTTGTCATAGCCTATGACCCCACCCTGCTGACCCCCTTGCAGTTTGGAGCTCATCAGCATGCCGTGGAATAACACCGAGCACGTTGCGTGCGTGCTCTGGGCGCGCCCAGAGCGCGCGTTTTGCACGAGTGCGTGCGCTCGGGCCGCCGCGTCGCGCCCTTGGCCCCAGCTCGCTCGCAGAGCCATGCCCAGCCTTATCCGCGCTAGAGAACACACCAAACCGCACCAGGGACTCCACAGCGCCGCCGTCAGAGCGCTCCTGGCGACACGCCGGCGAGCACAGCGGCTTTCTGCCACGGTCGGCGCCGCCCAAGCCACCCGCGCTCGCCAGCTGCCGCCTGGAGCAGTGCGAGATCATCCGCTGGCTTGTCCGCTAGCTCCCGTCGCCGCCACATCTCCCTGCTGCAACAGAACGACGGTCGCCGGCGAGCTTATCCACTGCCACCGCTGAACCGCCATGGCTCGCCTATTTAAAAGCGCCCGAGCCTCTCCGCAGCATCACACCACTACTAGGCACCCCGCAGAGCAGCCCCGTGGCAGCCATTCGACCCCGAGAAGCCTCCTTCTTCATCTCTGGCGAACACAGCCGCCGCCTCTGCCTCGAGCAATCCGGCGCCACCAGAGCCTCCCCCGCTCGTCCAACACCACCGTCGTCTCTCCCTCGACCTTGCGAAGCTGCCCGACCTCTCCAACACGATCAAAACTCACCACAGCCCAAATCCCCATTTACACCCGAAACTCCATCCACCGCGGAGCTCGCCGCCGGCGACTCCCTTCGCCCCTCTGACAAATCGACTACCGGAAGGACCGCACCAACCCCGCGGATCCATTTTCGCACTCAGCGACCCTCGAGGAACCCTGGTTCACCGCCGGCGATCGCCGGAGCCCCGCTGCCGCTTGGGCAGAGGAAGAGAAGGGGGGGGGGGGGAAACTAGTCAAACCTGACTAGTGGACCCCCTGGGCCCACTGTCAGTGACCCAGCGTCACCACCGCGCGTTTTTAAGTGGAGGCGTAAAACACGAAGTACGTATCCCCTAGCTCGAAGACGCATTCTCAGCCGAATCGTTTTCTTTTTCTGTTTTAGTTTAAAAACCAGATTTGACCAAACTTTGACTAGCTTTAACTTTTTAACCACAGCTCCAAATGATTTCATTCTTTTTCTGTTATTTCCCAAATATGGTCTAGTTTATTTTCATATTTATATGAAAATTTTCCAGACAACTTTTTGGGGATGTTCTAAGTCTATGTATTGATTTCCTTTTAATGCTTTTAGGTTTTTGAAGAGGGAGAAAGCTTCCAAAATTCTTGGAATGCTTTTCTCCTCCCCTCTACTTGAAGGCAAGCATCTTGAACCCAGGGGTAACACACTTTGTGTGTTGTTTGCTATAACTCAAAACTCCATTAACATGCCATAATGAAGCATCATTATTTCATGTGGAAATCTTACTCTTGCATACCTGCTTGTGGTGATAGATCTTTTCTGTCATGTTTGTTATATTGGTGACAGCCACCCCTTCTCATGCCACATATGCCTAATAATAGTTCGGATGGAGTCCGAAGGAGGGATGTGGTTCGGTGAACCGACCACGTGACTGACATCTCATTGTGACGAGGATGTGCAGCGAGGCAGCGTGTAGCATGAGGGGTGTGACCCTGCCCAGGAATTGTGAGAGCATGGTGGCACTAACCATGCTGAGAATATATATATATATATATATATATATATATATATATATATAAACCTCCTGAGTCAACCATAGATCGAGTCTTGATCCGTTAACCCCCATACTTGTTTCGTGCTACCACGTGTCCCTACTTCAGGTAGGGTGCGGTTCAGTAAAATTTTGTCGACCCTTGTTCTGTCACACACCGTACAGAGAGGCCACGGTGGAAGATACCGGCTGCATCCGGTAGGCAGGCCACCTGGTCCGGGGGCATGGGTGTTTCGGTTGTAGCCGAAGGGGATAGCGTCCCCAGTCTCTCGTGCGCGTTATAAATTGTTGTGATCCCATGCTAGTCGAGGTTGTAGCCTCCCCACTTAAAGTTTAGCTTAACTAGTGTCGTGGGTGATTCCAGACACCGGTAAGTTAGGCTGGTGTGCGTAGTCAGGTGTGTCTTCAAATTAAAAGACCGTAGACGGAATTAGTCCAGTGGGGCTATAGAGAATTCGTTATCCGTGGGTAAAGAGTGCACCCTCTGCAGAGATATAAAACCTATTCGAATAGCCATGTCCATGGTTAAGGACTACAATCTGGGATGGGTCGAGTGTCGGTCTTAGTGTCGATCTTCGGAGGAGAAACCTTTAAGCCAGAACATTATTTATGACCTGTGACAGGTAGTTATTGTGATTTATCTTTATTGTGGACTAACCTTTCATATTACTTGAAACAACGAGTATCCGCAGGACGGTTCTACCTCCCGGATATTCCCTGTTATTTCTTTTTTTATAAGCCCTTTGTGTGATGTCGCTCAGACGTCCGACTGTGGCATTTCTCTTTATTTATAAGCCCTTTCCGTGATGTCGCTCAGACGTCCGACTGTGGCATTTCTCTTTATTTATAAGCCCTTTCCGTGATGTCGCTCAGACGTCCGACT
>LR738712.1:742804580-742827001 GCA_902687465.1 Secale cereale
TACGGAGCGAATCACCCTTGAGTCCACCACCCCCATGGGGGAGGATTCGGGAGATATCCCCGTGGTGGCATGCAGATCTTTGTGAAGACCTTCAAGATCAAATGCAAGGTAAGAAGACGACCCTTGGCGGGATCCCAGCCAAGGAGGTCCACAAGACTCCCGGCAAGCACCTTGCCGGAGTTGACAGCAGGCGCCACGGCAACACCCTTGCCGGGGCCCCGGCAAGGCCCTTGCCGAGGACACCCACGGGGCCACCATCAGGCCCGCACCAACTGGGTTTCCACCGACCCACGCTGCTGCCGACCCAACCAGCTGGACAGGCTCCTGCGTGGCGACCCACAGATCTTCATGGAGGCCCGCCGTTGTGCCACCTCAGCTACCTGTCTACCTACATGGCACCTCAGGCACCGCTGGCCAGGGCGCGTGTCGACGCGAGGAGGAGCCGCGACAGACAAGACGAGCGTCTCCCCTCGTCCCCGATAAAGCAAGGACACCTAAGCAGGGCGCATTAAATGCACCTTGTCCTGTAATGCGAGGGATAACCTCACATCACTGTACCCTTTCCACCTCCTGTGTGCCACTGTGGCAGCCCCTTTTCCCTATAAAAGGAGGCCCGAGGCGACCAGGAGAAGGATTCGGCTATTCGGAACCCCTCACGACTCTTTTGGAGCTCCTCGTTAGCTGAAGAACACCAACATATAATCCACCAAAGCAGGAGTAGGGTTTTACGCATCTTTGCAGCCCGAACCTGGGTAAAGGAACCATGTCCTGATCGTCAGATCCGCTCTTCTCTCAACCCCGCGCCCCGCAACCATAGTAGGGATTCTTGTGATCCCATAGGTGTCGATCCAAATACACCGACATCTTTGGCGCGCCAGGTAGGGGAGCGTAGTTGTGAGAATCGGCTCTGGTGATCGACCCGACGCTCTCTCGTCTCCGTGGCCCTTTGAGGAAGCCAGAAGACTTGCTTTCGAGCGGCTGCAAATAAAAGCTAAGTTACATCGAACTGTGGATATTTCTATCCTATCATATAAAAGTTATTATCCTCGGAGCTGTCATTCCTTGTGCAAAAAGAAACCTGCACGCGGATGGGGCCCTTCCCGATCGGCAACACCTTGTTCTATTTTGAGTCAGCTCAACAGTTCAAACGGCTGAGTCGAAACAGTAGGGTAGCCTTCCGCGACTGACAAAGCTCTCGACTCTGACTCGAGTCAAACTCGACAGTTCGAGCGGCTGCGTTGGGAGCGGCAAGGTGGCAGACCCTTCCACAATTGACAAAGTTCTCGACTCTGACTCGAGTCAAACTCGACAGTTCGAGCGGCTACGTTAAGAGCGGCAAGGTGACAAACCCGGCAGCACGCTCACCCGGCAGGCCAATGGGGACCCGTCCCCAAGACGCCGCTTTGGGTATTTCGCGCCGGCAGGCCTACCCAGTTAACGTTGGATGGAAACACAGGGAGGCAGCAAACAGGAAAATAACATGCATGATTCTGAAGATATTTTAAAGTTATATTACATCATGCCATCGCTGCGGTTCTAACTAAAGATAAAATTTGTCTTGGGAATGAACTCGCAGCGGCAAAGGAGAACGGGATATCTAATCCCGGCGCTGGCCCTCCACCCTCTTGATTTCGTCGATGCGGCTGATGACAGGCTTGATGCGCTCCTTGAGCACCGTGAGGTTGGCATCCTCCAGCAAGCTGTCCATCGCGGCTTCGAAGTCGAGGGCGGGGTTCTAGAACACCACCTTGGTGAGGACCTTGGTCATGACTCCCCGGCAGAGCCGCCGGGCCTCCCCGGCGAGCGTGGCCGTTCTGTTGGAGTGAACATCAGTCAAGGCGCTGAGGACGCCCTCGAAGAACAGGTTCAGCTTGGCGTTGACGGACACTCTCCATTCAGGGACATACCTCACGTTCGGCACCCCCATGAGGGCCAACTGTGAGTTAACCCTGCCGGCGATGTCCTCCAGCCACCACGTATTCTTGGTGGGAGGCGCCCTCGTCTGCCCGCAACTGCTTCTCCTCCTCCAGGCTCTTGGCCAAGGCCCCCTCCCGAGCAGAGCTCTCCGCCAACGTCTTCTCGAGATTCTCTAGCCTTAGCCTGAGATCTCTGATGGAGCCTTGCGCCTCGGAGAGCTCCCTAGTGATCAGCGGTGGTAATATGGACTGGGGTCCCATGATGTTCACTAGTGATGTCTCTCTACCAAAAGACGATAAAACAGCAAAGCGAGGTAAACAAATTACTGCTAGGCAATTGACAGGATTATGTGCGCAAACCAATGCTAACTATGCTGCAAAGAAAGGTAGAGGCTCAAAAGCATGGGCGGTACGCCAAGGCAAGTATACCGAAATCCATCTGCATCTACTACTAATCATCCACCTTGAGATATCTATCCAGAATATCTCGCTGGTATTAAGTTGCGAATCCCACCCAAAGTGTAAACTCAAAGCAACAGACAAGTGCATTAAAAGAACTTTGCGTAAAGTAAACAATCCTTGCACCCGCAAGTACAAGCACCGTTGTTTTCTCCCTTGTGGCAACAACACATCCCCTAGACTCATGTTTCTGTCACTCAAGCTAGTCATCAGGGGGCATGAACCCACAATCAAGCATAACGCTCCCTCTTGGAGTTACTACCTACTACTTGGCCAAAGCAATAAACAGCAACGGAGAACATGCAAGAATTACTCAAGAACAAAGATATAAAAGAGGTGAATCAAATATATTACTCAAACACAATCTGAACATAGTCTCATAATCCATCAGATCCCAGCAAACTCAGCAAAGCAACAGCAGAAAGATAACATATGTGCCTCGATCATGTAGGGCAGCTCACGAGGTCTAAACCATGAAGAGCAAAGAGGGGAGGAGAACATCACATAGCTACAGATCATGGACCCATGGTCCAAGGTGGACTACTCACAACTCATCCGGGAAGCGTCCATGGTGGTGGAGAAGCTCCCGGTGGTGGTTCTCCCCTCCGGCAGGGTGCCGGGAAGAGTTCTCCTGATGCTCCCGATCTTGGAAGCGTTGCGGCGGCGGAACAGAGGCGAAATCGTGAAAAAGGGTTCTGTCCTCGAGGGTTTCAGGACGAGAGGGATATATATGCGAAGGGGGGCAGCCAGAGGCGGAGCAGGGGCCCTAGGCGCCCCCCTGGCGCGGCCAGGGGTGGGGCCGCGCCAGGTGGCAGCCTGGGACTCCCCTGGCTCCCCTCTGGCACATCTTTGGTTCTTCGCGAAGCTTCCTGTATGCTGATTTTTCCTATATTTTTCCTGGAATTTTTGGAGCACTTTTAATATGGGGGAAACCTGAAATAGAAAAACAGCAGAAAATAGGAACTGGCACTGTGGTGCACTGAGTTAATAGGTTAGTACAAATATGATCAAAAGTGTATGGAAGTGAATCAATATCATAGCAATATCACACAAAATAAGCATGGAGCAAGCAGAAATTATAGATACGTTTTGGACGTATCAACATCCCCAAGCTTAATTCCTGCTCGTCCTCGAGTAGTGATGAAGTCTACCTCATGGGCTAAATTGTCTACCTTCGAAGAGAGATTATCTAGTTTGTCTAGTTTTTCTTCTACACTCTTATTGAAGGTCTTTTGGGTAGTGATGAAGTCTTTAAGTATAATCTCTAGTTCAGAAGTGGAGTTCTTGGTGCTAGGATAAGCATTGTTGTTCCCATAGGAATTAGAGGGAAACGGTCTAGGGTTGCTACCAAAATTACTCCTATAAGCATTGTTATTGAAATTGTTTCTAGAGATAAAGTTCACATCTACTTGATCTTGAGCAATCAAAGAATTTAAAGGAACATCATGAGGCTCAATAGAAGATTGCTTGGAAAGTAGAGACATGATCAAGTCAACTTTTTTATTTAGGGAGGAAATCTCCTCGACAGAGTTTACCTTCCTACCTGTTGGAGCGCGTTCGGTGTGCCATTGGGAATAATTGGTCATCATCTCGTCGAGAAGCTTCGTGGCAGCACCAAGTGTAGTTCACATAAAGGTTCCTCCCGCGGCCGAATCTAACAAGTTCCGCGAGGTAAAGTTCAAGCCTGCATAAAAAGTTTGGATAACCATCCAAGTAGTCAAACCATGAGTAGGGCAGTTCTTGACAAGAGATTTCATGCGTTCCCAAGCTTGGGCAATGTGTTCATTATCCAATTGTTTAAAATTCATTATGTTACTCCTTAATTGGATAATTTTAGTAGGGGGATAGTACTTCCCAATAAAGGCATCATTGCACTTGTCCCAAGAATCTATACTATTCCTAGGCAAGGATTGAAACCAGATTTTAGCTCCTCCTCTCAAGGAGAAAGGAAAAAGCTTAAGCTTAACAATATCACCATCTACTTCTTTGTACTTTTGCATATCACAGAGCTCAACAAAATTATTTAAGTGCAAAGTAGCATCATCTCCAGCACCGGAGAATTGATCTTTCATAACTAGGTTCAGTAAAGCAGGTTTAATCTCATAAGAAGGTGCTGAAGTGGCAGGTGTAGCAATAGGCGTGCAGATAAAGTCATTGTTGTTATGACTAGTGAAGTCACACAACTTGGTGTTCTCGGTGGAACCCATAGCAGCAGCAAGTAAGATAACTATTTTTGTGATTTTTGGTAAGGGACACTAAAGCAAAAACTGAAAGGTAAACTAACAAGACTAAAAAGCAAAGATAAAAGATAGCGTGCAACTCCCCTATCTTGAAGAGTGGAGTCCCCGGCAACGGCGCCAGATACTTGCTTGATGGCTTCTCGCCCCTCGTTGGTTACCCCAAGTGGAAGGTTGAGATGTAGCGTAGCGGCAAATTTCCCTTGGCAAAGATACCAAGGATCGAATCCCGTGAGACTCCGAGGGTCGACAAGTAGGTGTCAACGGCGCCAGAAACTTAGCGGTTGACGGGACCTGCACACAGATACAGATAACTTTGCTCCCAACGAGTACAGAGAGGTTGTCAATCCCTCCGGCCTTGTTGTTTACAAAGGATCAAACACAAGAGATAATAATGATAGCTATGAATGCAACTAGGAAATAAAAACAGGAAGTAAATAGAAGGTGTGATCAGCGGTGGTAATATGGAACGGGGTCCCATGATGTTCACTAGTGATGTCTCTCTCCCAAAAGACGATTGATAACCCTCAACCGTAAGGGATCGAGATAGTCTTCGCGGGTAAGAATAACCCAATTTATTGATTCGACACACGAGGAGCCAAAGAGTATTTATAAGCTTTGACAGTTGAGTTGTCAATTCAACCGCACCTAAAATATACTTACTTGCAACAAAAGATAAGTGGTAACAGTGATATGATAGTGATGATGGTGATAGTAAAAGTAAACAACAAAAGTAAATAGCAGGAGTAAATGGCAAAAGTAGTAACTAGTAACTAGCAGGATTTAAAACACTATAGGCTAGGGAGATGGATGGTTGGGCGCTGCATGGATGAGATATATCATGATTCTAACTTGGGGCACGGCACACGGAAAAGTAATGATCATCTAGGCAAATATCAAACATTAGGCATGTATCCCGTAGGTAGTTGTACGTGCTTGCAATAAGAACTTGCACATCTTTTGTCCTACCATCCCGCTACGAACGGGGCCAAAAGGAACTTATGGAGATTAAGGTGCTCCTGTTAAAGAGCACCGGAACAAAGCAATGAACTCAATGGATACATGTAATCCTCAAAATACGGACCATCCCCTTTGGTGTCCCAAGCTGTCACTTTTGGGATCGCCGGTTCTGAACCGTAATAGGTGCAAACAACTCATAGATAGGATCAAGAACACAAATATATTCATGCAAACACATATGGTTCAGATCTGAAATCATGGCACTCGGGCCCTTAGTGTCAAGCATTAAGAATAACAAGTTGAAGCAAAGATGATAAACACCATAGTAGATGATAGGCAACATGCCCCCAACGATCTGACAAACTATTACATGATCTAACTCATCCAATCCCTACCATCCCCTTCGCCTACAGCAGGGGATTACTCACACATGGAAGGAGAAGTCATGGAAGGATGATGAAGTGGTGATGATGATGACGATGGCGACGATCTCCCCTCTCCGGAGGCCAAATCAGCCTCCAGATTAGCCCTCCCGAAGAAGAATAGAGGGTGGCGGCGGCTCCGCGACGAAAACTGCGAAAAGAACTTCTGATCTGGGATTTCTCCGTCACGAGCTAAAATATCGGTCGAAGTAGGGCACCAGGGGAGGTGGGGCCCACCCAGGCGACCCCCCGGCGCGGCCAGGGGCTGGGCCGCGCCACCAGGGCGCCTGCGCACCCCCTGGCCCCCTCTGGCCCCTCTTCTGGCTCCGGGTTCCTTCGGGTGCGTGGATTTTCTGTGATTTTTCGTGGATTTTTCTGAGATACCTAAAAATCCGTTTTCCTGCACACAATAAAACCATACAGGCAGCTCTGCTGAAAACAGCGTCAGTCCAGGTTAGTTTAGCTCAAATCATGCAAGAATGAGGTCAAAACAATATCAAAAGTGTTTGGAAAAGTAGATACGTTTGAGACGTATCAATGATAAAACAGCAAAGCAAGGTAAACAAATTACAGCCGGGCAATTGACAGGATTATGTGCGCAAACCAATGCTAACTATGGTGCAAAGAAAGGTAGAGGCTCAAAAGCATGGGCGGTACGCCAAGGCAAGTAGACCAAAATCCATATGCATCTACTACTAATCATCCACCTTGAGATATCTATCCAGAACATCTCGCTGGTATTAAGTTGCGAATCCCACCCAAAGTGTAAACTCAAAGCAACAGACAACTGCATTAAAAGAACTTTGCGTAAAGTAAACAATCCTTGCACCCGCAAGTACAAGCACCGTTGTTTTCTCCCTTGTGGCAACAGCACATCCCCTAGACTCATGTTTCTGTCACTCAAGCTAGTCATCAGGGGGCATGAACCCACAATCAAGCATAACGCTCCCTCTTGGAGTTACTACCTACTACTTGGCCAAAGCAATAAACAGCAACGGAGAACATGGAAGAATTACTCAAGAACAAAGATATAAATGAGGTGAATCAAATATATTACTCAAACACAATCTGAACATAGTCTCATAATCCATCAGATCCCAGCAAACTCAGCAAAGCAACAGCAGAAAGATTACATATGTGCCTCGATCATGTAGGGCAGCTCCCGAGGTCTAAACCATGAAGAGCAAAGAGGGGAGGAGAACATCACATAGCTATAGATCATGGACCCATGGTCCAAGGTGGACTACTGACAACTCATCCGGGAAGCGTCCATGCTGGTGGAGAAGCTCCCGGTGGTGGTTCTCCCCTCCGGCAGGGTACCGGGAAGAGTTCTCCTGATGCTCCCGATCTTGGAAGCGCTGGAGCGGCGGAACAGAGGCGAGATCGCGAAAAAGGGTTCTGTCCTCGAGGGTTTCGGGACGAGAGGGATATATATGCGAAGGGGGGCAGCCAGAGGCGGAGCAGGGGCCCCAGGCGCCCCCCTGGTGCGGCCAGGGGTGGGGCCGCGCCAGGTGGCCGCCTGGGCCTCCCCTGGCTCCCCTCTGGCCCATCTTTGGTTCTTCGCGAAGCTTCCTGTACGCTGATTTTTCCTATATTTTTCCTGGAATTTTTGGAGCACTTTTAATATGGGGGAAACCTGAAATAGAAAAACAGCAGAAAACAGGAACTGGCACTGTGGTGCACTGAGTTAATAGGTTAGTCCAAATCTGATCAAAAGTGTATGGAAGTGCATCAATATCATAGCAATATCACACAAAAGAAGCATGGAGCAAGCAGAAATTATAGATACGTTTTGGACGTATCAGCCCACCGCCAGCGCCCTCGGCGGCACCCTTGGTGGCGTCCTCGGCAGTCTCGTCCGCGGCGGCCTCCTCGGCGCGATCTCGTCGGCCTCCGCCGCGGCCTCCTCAGCGACCTCCTTGATGATGGCGTCCACATCCTCCACATCTGTTGGAGGAGAGCCTGGGTCGTGACGGGGGGAAATGAAGTCAAGAAAAAGCACAAGGGAAAGGCAAGGGTGAAAAGCGGGCAACTTACCAGCACCAGGCTATGCAGCGGAAGATCCCTCCCCGCCGGTGTCGGACGCCGGGGGCAGGCCACCAGCACCGAAGTCCTCCTCCTCCTCCATGCGTGTGGGCTCCATGCTTGGTGCCCTTGCCGGGGACGCCCCTCTTGGCGGCGTGCTCGATGGGGGTGGCGTGTTGGGAGTGGCCCCCCACGGCTCCTCCTGCTGCTACTCCTGTCCTACAGAACCGGCAAGGTCGACACCTTCAGCATCTGACGCCTACTACATGTCGAGCGAGAAAAGGTTGGCGGACTTACGCTGGGGGCTGTGCCGGGGGCAGCCGTCGGAGCTGCTCAACACCACCAGTGGTGTCTCTGTAGCCCCGGCCGGGGGCTGGCTGCTCGCTGAAGCCTTGGCCCTCTTCACCCTCTAGGCCAACGTCTTTGCGTCCCTGAAGAAGCGAGGACAAGTTAAGATGAGTGGCCTGATCAAGAGAGATGGGGGTGACGATGAAGAATACTTACTCATCATCCATCTCCTCCTCCTCTGCCGTCTTCCTCTTCCTCTTCGGGCTAAGGGGCCCGAGGTCGAAGGGGAGCTCCGCGTCGCCCTCCGAATCAACGTATGCTGGGGGAGGCGAAGGAGGGAACGGGGTTCGTGCGCGCCTCGATGGAGAGGGAGCTGCCGCTTTCTTCTTCTCGGCGACCTTCGCCGACTTCCTCGCCGCCGTGGCCCTCGTGAGGCGGCCAGACTCCTCCAGGACCAATTGAGGCTGCGCGGCCTTGTCAGGCCGGACTGGCTCGCCGGAGCAGGCCCGCCGCAAGACTCGCCCTCTTCCCCTGATGGGCGCCGAGCCAGCCGCCACAGCCTCCGACGACGACGACTCATCGGCCGCGTCCTCGACCAATGGGGCCCCGGTGCTGGCGCTGCTAGCTTCTCCGGCAGCCGCTGCCCATTGGGCAAACTCCTCCTCCTTCGTGGCCGCGGCGTCCTGGTCCTCCATACCTCCGGCGCTGCCGGCCTCCTTGATGAGTTGTGCCTCCTTCGCCCTGGCGGCGATGTAGTCCAGCTCATCCGGGGTGGTGTCCCTGACAAGCCACCGCTCGACGTCGAGATTGATGCACACCTCGACCAGGGAATCAAAGAACTGCTGCACGACCTCGTCCTTCGGCTCCTGCCAGCTCGGGACGGGGCCTTGCGCGCTACATTCCGGCATCATGGCGACGATTTCGGACTGGCGCGAATTATTGCACTGCGGGACCACTCCCGCTGGCAGCTTGAAGAGTTGCCCCATGACGGCCTTGCCGGCCTTGGCGGCGGCCTTCGCAGCCTTGTCGGTCCGCTCGACCTCGCCGCCGTGACTCACATCCAGCTGGAAGAGCCGCTGACAGAAATGGACATTTCCCATCACTGTAAAGTTGTGCTTGAGGCTAGTGCGGAGCCGCATGACGTCGGCCGGGTTCCTGAAGAGCCAGGCCGGCCTCCCCTTTTGGTGCAGCGGAGCGATCCGACGGCGGATGAAATCCGCCCCGATCATCTGGAGGGTGAGTCCGGCTTAGACAAGCCAGGTGATCCTGGTGACGGCAACGGCGAGCTTCCCGTCGGCGGCGTCGACGTTGCTCCAGTCGCTGCCGCGGACCGGCGGCACCCGGCGGACCTTGCAGAACATTGGCGGCTCGTGCTCCTCGATCCAGCACCACCGGCTGCGCCATTCGTCCCACCTCTCCTTCACGGCGTCGTCCGGGTACACCTCCTTGAGTCTCGGAATCCAGGCGATACCTCCGGAGACCGAGCCTCCCGGCTGGATCCGAGGGATGAAGTAGTGGCGGAAGAGCGCCGTGTTGGGCTGCACTCCGACAAAGACCTCGCAGAGGTGCGCGAAGAAGGCCATGCACGCCACCGCATTTGGGGTGAAATCCAAAAGACGGAAGCCAAAAGTGTGCATGATGTCGCAGAAGAAATCGGAGAAGGGAGGACACAACCCGCAGGAGAAGTAATCAACGAAGAAGGGCTAGCAATTTGAGCTGGGCGGAGCGCAAGCGGCCGGAACAACGCGCATCACCGGATGGCCCAAGCCCTTCGCCCGATCCCCCGTCTCCGCCCCCCAAAGGGGTTTGAAGACGGCCCGGAGCTCGAAGACGTCGACAGACGACGGGATGAAGATGGCGGCCTTCGTCCGATCCCCCGTGAATGCGCCCTCCGGCGGCGCCGAAGGCCCGGTACCCTTGGCCGCCCCTTTGCCCTTGGCAGGTTTGGACGCCATGGCGGCTGAATGGGAAGGCTGAGGGGAGGGATGGCAAAGCAACGGCGGCGGACGACGGCGAAGGCTTCGGAAGGAAGGAAGCAAGGGGACGGCGGCTCTGAGATTGGAAGGGGCGCGAGGAAAGTTTAGGAAGTGAGCAGCGCGCTCGCGGTTATTCCTTTTTATGTGGAAGGCGCGGGCTGCCTCCTTTCACATTTACTGCGACGTGACGCATGCGTGCGGAAACCGCTCCCACGCATGCCGCCCACGTCACGCACGCCCCTCCACCCCGCGCCGCTCGCGCGGGCCGTGGGAGGCGCAGCGCGCGAAATTTTTACCGCGGTGAGAACCACCCTGCCTGCCCGCGCACCGTTCTGGGCATGGCCCAACAACGTGTCGCGCTTATGTGTGGCCCAGGCCCGGGGGCTCCTGTCGGTGTACAAAAAGAGGGGTGCACTTTTTTGTACCCCTATGACTATGCACGGGCAGTCTGAGCCACGACGCCATCCCACCAAGCAAGGCAAGGGAGGCAAGCCGGGGCAAGACTGAAGCTTGATGAAGACTGGAGCGAGACCAAGAACAAGACCACGAAGAGCAAGGGGACGAAGCGGTTTCCCCTGGCAAGATCCTTGCAGGGGCCGGCTCTGGCAGCCCCGGCAAGACCCTTGAGTCCACCACCCCCATGGGGGGAGGATTCGGGAGATATCCCCGTGGTGGCATGCAGATCTTTGTGAAGACCTTCAAGATCAAATGCAAGGTAAGAAGACGACCCTTAGCGGGATCCCAGCCAAGGAGGTCCACAAGACCCCCGGCAAGCACCTTGCCAGAGTTGACAGCAGGCGCCACGGCAACACCCTTGCCGGGGCCCCGGCAAGGGCCTTGCCGAGGACACCCGCGGGGCCACCATCAGGCCCGCACGAACTGGGTTTCCACCGACCCACGCAGCTGCCGACCCAACTAGCTGGACAGGCTCCTGCGTGGCGACCCACAGATCTTCATGGAGGCCCGCCGTTGCGCCACCTCAGCTGCCTATCTGCCTACATGGCACCTCAGGCACCGCTGGCCAGGGCGCGTGTCGACGCGAGGAGGAGCGGCGATGGACAAGACGGGCGTCTTCCCTCGTCCCCGATAGAGCAAGGACACCTAAGCAGGGAGCATTAAATGCACCTTGTCCTGTAATGCGAGGGATAACCTCGCATCACTGTACCCTTTCCACCTCCTGTGTGCCACTGTGGCAGCCCCTTTTCCCTATAAAAGGAGGCCCGAGGCGACCAGGAGAAGGATTCGGCTTTTCGGAACCCCTCACGACACTTTTGGAGCTCCTCGTTAGCTGATGAACACCAACATATAATCCACCAAAGTAGGAGTAGGGTTTTACGCAACTTTGCGGCCCGAACCTGGGTAAAGGAACCATGTCCTGATCGTTAGATTCGCTCTTCTCTCAACCCCGCGCCCCACAACCGTAGTAGGGACTCTTGTGATCCCATAGGTGTCGATCCAAATACACCGACATTGATGAAATCCACAAGTGCTTGGGACTTGATTGCAGTACGATGCACATATTTTAACCCGTGGGGTCCAAGCTCAATAGACCGTTTGGCAACACGACCAGTTGCTTCTCTGTTTTGGATTATATCCCAAAAAGGGGCAGAACTGACCACTGTGATGGGATGACCCTGAAAATATTGCTTGAGCTTCCGGCTTGCCATGAAGACTCCATACACCAATTTCTGCCAATGCTGATACCTCTTCTTGGATTCAATAAGCACCTCGCTGATATAGTAAACCGGCCGTTGAACCGGATATTCCTTCCCAGCCTCTTTGCGCTCCACTACAATGGCGACACAGACATCCCGGGCATTAGCAGCCACATACAGTAAAAACAGCTCATTATCGACCGGAGCAGCAAGGACAGATGGCTCTGCAAACTGCTTCTTTAAGTCCTCAAACGCCGCATTAGCAGCATCACTCCAGAAAAAATTGTCTGTCTTTTTCATCATCTGGTAGAGAGGGATAGCTTTTTCTCCCAATCGGCTGATAAACCGGCTTAGCGCTGCAATGCTGCCCGCCAGACGTTAAACGTCATTGATACACGCCGGTTTAGCCAGGGACGTAATAGCTTTGATTTTATCCAGATTATCTTCGATGCCCCTGTTTGACACCAGAAACCCGAAGAGCTTGCCTGCCGGTACACCAAAAACACACTTGGCCGGATTAAGCATCATCTTATACACCCGAAGATTATCAAAATTTTCCTTCAAGTCATCTATCAACGTCTCCTCCTTTCTGGATTTTACGACAATATCATCCACATATCCATGAAAATTACGCCCAATCTGTTTATGAAGACAATTCTTCACGCAGCGCTGATAAGCCACCTCGGCACTCTTGAGCCCAAAGAGCATAGATACATAGCAGAAGGCTCCAAAGGGAGTTATAAAAGTTGTTTTCTCCTGGTCCTTAACTGCCATTTTGATCTGATGATAGCCGGAATAAGCATCCAGAAAACTCAAATGCTCACAACATGTCGTAGCATCAATGATTTGATCAATACGAGGGAGAGCAAAGGGATCAGATGCAAAAGCCTTGTTCAAATTTGTGTAGTCCACACACATACGCCAATTGCCGTTCTTCTAAAGTACCAGCACCGGATTAGCCAACCATTCAGGATGAAATACCTCAAGGATAAACCCAGCCGCCAAGAGCCTGGCTACCTCTTCACCAATGGCCTTGCGTCTTTCTTCATTGAAGCGGCGGAGAAACTGCTTGACCGGTTTAAACTTGGGATCAACATTAAGAGTGTGCTCGGCGAGTCCTCTCGGTACACCTAGCATGTCAGAAGGTTTCCATGCAAAGATGTCCCGGTTCTCACGGATGAACTCGATGAGCGCGCTTTCCTATTTCGTATCCAAGTTACCGCTGATGCTAAACTGCTTGGATGAATGGCTAGGAACAAAATCCACCAGCTTAGTCTCATTAGCCGATTTAAACTTCAAGGCCGGATCATGCTCTGTAGTTGGATTTTTCAAAGGAGTCATATCTGCCGGATCAACATTATCTTTGTAAAATTTCAACTCCTCTGTTGCGCAAACCGACTCAGCATAGGCCGTATCACCTTCTTCACATTCCAAAGCAATCTTACGGCTGCCATGTACTGTGATGGTCCCCTTATGACCCGACATTTTGAGCTACAGACAAACATAACAGGGTCTCGCCATGAACTTAGCATAAACCGGCCACCCAAACAAGGTATGATACGGGCTCTTGATTTCGACCACTTCAAAGGTCAAAGTCTCTGATCTTGAGTCATGCTCATCTTCGAAGGTAACCTCCAGATCTATCTTACCAACCGGATACGTCGATTTACCAGGTACTACACCATGGAAGACATTGTTTGACGGTCTGAGCTTTTTATCTGTTAACCCCATGCGACGGAAGATTTCATAATAAAGGATGTTGATGTTGCTCCCTCCGTCCATGAGCACCTTGGTAAACTTATATCCCCCCAACCTGAGGTGCCACCACCAGTGACAGCTGACCTGGATTATCAACCCGGGGCGGATGATCCTCACGACTCCACACAATGGGTTGCTCCGACTAGCATAAATAACGAGGCACCGCTAGTTCAACGGAGTACACCGCCCTTTTATAAACCTTCTGATCATGCTTACACAGGCTAGTGGTGAAGACATGATACTGCCCACTATTCAATTGCTTCGGGTTGCTCTGATAACCTGACTATTGCTGCTGATGATTCCCCTGATGATTATAACAACCTTGGCTGCCTTGACTTCCCTGATTGTCGTGTCCACTCTGATTGCCTTGGAATCCTAAGCCAGAACCACGAACGTGATAACCCGTCCCATGTGAACCAGGCCCTAAACCGCCGGACGGTCCATGATCATATTGGAAACGTTCTAAATTTTTGAACTCCCGCGTAATAAAGCAATGCTTCCAGAGGTGCGTAGCTGCTCTTTCCTTCGTCCCGTGCCTAGGGCAAGGCAGATTTAACTGGCGCTCAAGATTGATATTTGATCCTCCGCTCCGCGGGGGTAGCCTACCTTTACGACGCTGACCATGATTCTGCGTACTAGTGTTAGCCACAAAATCTGAATTATTATCCGCTTTACGCTTACCGCTATTTCCATGGCTCGCCGGATTAGGCTGCGGTGCTTTACCGTTCTTCTTTCCCTTTCCCGACTTTTCGTCGTCAGACTCTGTGTCCTTGGTACTATCAGAATCGGCGTACTTCACCAGAGCTGCCATGAGCGTCCCCATGTCATCGCAGTGACGTTTGAGCCGTCCCAACTTCAGTTTCAGAGGCGTGAACCGGCAATTACCTTCCAGTGTTAAGACTACTGTGTCTGGGTTGACGCGGTCTGATGAATGCAGGGTCTCTGAAACCCGGCGCACCCAATGACTTGTTGATTCATTCTCTCCTTGGACACAGGCAGCTAAGTCCACAATTGACATGGGCTGTTTGCATGTGTCTTTGAAATTTTGGATAAACCGGCGCCTTAACTAGCCCCATGACCCGATGGAATTAGCTGGCAAACCTTTCGGCCAAGTATGAGCCGTTCCTTCCAACATCATGGTGAAATACTTAGCACACGCTGCATCGTCCACATCGAGCATCTCCATTGCCATCTCATAGCTTTCAACCAACGACTCGGGGGATAAATTGGAAGTGTAATTGGGCACCTTCCGCGGTCCTTTGAAATCCTTAGGCAGACGCACATTACGTAAAGTGGGGGGTGAGGCACGACACTCCCAAAGAGCTGGAAGAAACTCCTGGCTCCACCGAGGTGCTTGGACGAAACGGGGTAAGCTGGCGGGTCGTGTACTGTGCTGCTAACTCGGTTTCTCGACGCTGTCTACCCTGATCCACCACATCCTGAGCATTTGCGCCACCACCCGCCAGGATATACCCTCGAGGTGGGTTACGGTTCCGCGCACTGCTTGGCACGGTCGGTTCATCAATATGCCTGCTATAACTCCGGATTGGGTGGGGGTGGAATGAATCCTCTCGTGGCTGTAGGAATAGGCCTAATGGTGAGTCAAAGCTGTCTGAAGGAACTCCTTATCCCGTCGCGTCTCCACCGCTACAGGGGATTCACCTTCGACAGGAAGGGCTGCCAATCGTGAAGAGGCCGCGACTATGTTATCCAAGGGGTTGGAGTAATGACTCGGAGGCATCGGTACATGTTGTGATGGAATGATCTGACGAGGCGGATATGTTGCGTGTGGCTGGACCGATGCCCCCGTTACAGGTGCTTCTGTCCGGTTTACCACTGGTTGATTGCCTGTTCCTGCTCCAGGCGTGCTAAAGATATTCCTTGCCTCGTAAACCGAAGGTAGACGAGAGTGGTACCTTCGCCTCATTACATCATTTGATGCATTCTGATCCAACATGAGCCGGTAAGCCTGAGCATCCAACTTGGCCTGCTTCGCAGCCATCCTGGTGTTTTCAGCTGCCAGATCTGCCTTGGCATGGTCTATCTGACCCTTTACCTTGGCGACTTCTGCGTCATGCTCCTCCTTATTGATGACCCACAAGTGTAGGGGATCTATCGTAGTCCTTTCGATAAGTAAGAGTGTCGAACCCAACGAGGAGCAGAAGGAAATGATAGGCAATTTTCAGTAAGGTATTTTCTGCAAGCACTGAAATTATAGGTAACAAATAGTTTTGTGATAAGGTAATTGGTAGCAAGTGACAAACGGTAAAGGTAAATAGGTGCAGCAAGGTGGCCCAATCCTTTTTGTAGCAAAGGACAAGCCTGGACAAACTCTTATGTAAGGTAAAGCGCTCCCGAGGACATATGGAAATTAACGTCAAGCTAGTTTTCATCACGATCATCTGATACGCGTTCGGTACTTTGATAATTTGGTATGTGGGTGTACCGGTGCTTGGGTGCTGCCCTTACTTGGACAAGCCTCCCACTTATGATTAACCTCTAATGCAAGCATCCGCAACTACAAAAGAAGTATTAAGGTAAACCTAACCATAGCCTTAAACATATGGATCCAAATCAGCCCCTTACGAAGCAACGCATAAACTAGGGTTTAAGCTTCTATCACTCTAGCAACCCATCATCTACTTATTACTTCCCAATGCCTTCCTCTAGGCCCAAATAATGGTGAAGTGTCATGTAGTCAATGTTCACATGACACCACTAGAGGAGAGACAACATACATCTCATCAAAATATCGAACGAAGACCAAATTCACATGACTACTAATAGCAAGACTTCTCCTATGTCCTCAGGAACAAAAGAAACTACTCACAAGACATAATATTTTTCATGATCAGAGGGGTATTAATATGCATAATGGATCTGAACATATGATCTTCCACCAAATAAACCAACTAGCATCAACTACAAGGAGTAATCAACACTACTAGCAACCCACAGGTACCAATCTGAGGTTTTGATACAAAGATTGGATACAAGAGATGAACTAGGGTTTGAGAGGAGATGGTGATGGTGAAGATGTTGATGAAGATAGATCTCCCCAAGATGGGAGAGTTGTTGGTGATGACGGCGGTGACGATTTCCCCCTCACGGGGCGAAGTATCCCCGGCAGAACAGCTCTGTCAGAGCCTTAGATTGGTTTCCGCCTCGAGACGGTGGCATCTGGTCCCGAAAGGCTCCTCCTGTTTTTTTTTAGGTCAAAACGCTTCATATAGGAGAAGATGGTCACCTGGGGCCCACCGGCTGGCCCTCTAGGCAGGGGGGCACACCCTGGGAAGGGGGGCGCGCCCCCCACCCTCGAGGCCAGCCAGTGGCCCCCCTCGTGGGTTTCTTCCGCCAGGTATTTTTTATATTTTCCGAAAAAATGTTCTGTGGAGTTTCGGGGCTTTTGGAGTTGTGCAAAATAGGTTTCCAGAGTTTGCTCCTTTTCCAGCCCAAAATTCCTGCTGCCGGCATTCCCCCTTCTTCATGTAAACCTTGCAAAATAAGAGGGGAAAGGCATAAGTATTGTGACAAAACATGTATGAACAGCCCATAATGCAATAAATATCAACTTATAAGCATGATGCAAAATGGACGTATCACTTATCTGCCTGGCTAACCTTCGCGGTTAATAGTGCTGTCAAAGTATCGAATAAACCGGACAAGACCTGAGTCGACGGCTGCACAGGGCCTCCTGCCCCGGCTGCTACTGTCGCCGCCAAACCGAATGTCAACGCTGCCACGGTCGAAGAGTGTTGCACAGACTGTGATCCGGCCATGAAGACTGCAACCCGGCTCGGAGGATCGAGGGGGTCTGGAATACTATCGCCATCGGAACATTCCCCAAACCGGCCATCCTGCTGTAGGTACAAAGACTCATTCTCTCCAGTAGATGACTCCACACCAGAATAAACAACGGTCTCACCACCAAATTCTGATCTATCTTCAGCTTCCACTCCGTGGACAACTCCCACAAAGACACGCTTTACGGCAGGTCGAACCCGGGCAGGTCTCGCACGCTGAGCCGTCTCGACAATGTTGGTGCAGATGTCTGGCTCAGGGCCCGGTTCGCCGATCTTGCCAATGAAGACATGGATGCCGCCGAAGGGGACCCGGTACCCGTACTCGATTGAATCGGCCTCGGGGCCCCAGCCTACGTCCTCGATGTAGATCTTGCCGCGACGACTCTTAGTCATCGGGCCACTGCATAGCCCTTGAGCCCTTCGAAGCTGCCGTGTAAGAACTCGAAACCATCGTGCGATAGCCCCAGGGTGGGCGCCAACTGTCGTAGTTTTGTCACGACAAATGTCCTAGCACGAGGACTTAGTCGTGGTGCCATCGCGACGGGTTAGCTTAAAGGGGTTAAGGCGGACAAAGGACGCAAGGAATGTTTATACTAGTTCGGTCCTTACGATGAAGGTAAGAGCCTGCTTCTAGCTGTTGTGGTATTGCTAGGGTTTCACTGACCAGGGAGCGAATCCGCTTTGCCTGTATCTCGAGCTGTTGTTTGTTGTCCCTGAACCGCCATCGGGTCATCCCTTTATATAAACAGGATGACGCCCGGCCGGCTTACAGAATCCCGAGGCCGGCTCATAAACGTGCCCGGCCAGGTTTCTACCTCTCCTACCTTACAATACAAGTTACACACCGTATGTCGGTTTATGTCTACGGGCCCTAATGCCCTTCGGGCCTTGGGCCTTTTAGTCTTCTATAATAAAATGCCATACTCCATGTCTTCATGGGCTTCGATACGAGTAATTCGGTATATGTATAAACCGGCCCTTCCTGGGCGGTTTATACCCAGTAGTTATATCCCCAACAATCGGGATTCTTCTCTCTCTCTCTCTCTCTCTCTCTATATATATATATATATATATATATATATATATATATATATATATATATATATAGGGTGGGTCTATTCTCATAACACCCTTAAGAGTCTTATTCTACACATCAACCGTCTTATTCCGCTAACACCCCTCCTTCACTAAAAAGCACACCACCAACCCGACCGGCAGCCCACTACCCCGACCGCCAGCTTCTCCTTCTGCCGACACCTCCCACCGTCGGCCGCGCCTCACCAAGTTGCCATCACCACCACCCCGACGCCCCACCTCCACCCCACCCCGGCGCCCCACCACCACCCCATCCCCAGCGCCCCACAACTACACCACCCCTCTTCCTCCTGGCCGGCGCCGCCGTGCATCCGCTTCCTCCTGGTCGGGGCCGCCGCGCCTCCGCTTCTTCACGGTCGAGGCCTCCGCGGTCCCTCTTCCTCCCGAAATCGCCACCGCCCCTGGATCCCCTTCTTCCACCTTTCTTCCCCGCCCACGACCAGCCCACCGCGCCTCTGCTAGTCGTCGCATCCCTCACCAATTTCCTGGCCGGCCTCGCCCAGATCCGGTGGAGCAAGCGCCCGATTAGCCACCGGGCTTTGGTGGCTAGGAGTGACCGCTGTCGGAGGAGGTGGTGAGCCTGTCGCGGTGCCAGGGGTCACAAGTTCTGAAGGTGTTCGGAGATCGTCATCCACCTCTCTCTTTACCCCCCCTCCTCCACCTACCTTCTGCCGGCGACCTCTGCAAACAGCCCGGACGACGACACCACGACGAGCACAAGATGCCTCCAGCCCTCGTGCAGTTCGCGTTGTGCGATCCTCCTCCCCACCCCGAGCTCTCCACCTCCTATACAAGATCCATGGCCGTGGCAGCCCACCCCTTGGGCATAGCCAATCCCCACTCACCACATTCCTCCTCTCAGGCACCGCGGGATCCATTCGAGCACATCCCCACCTCACCAGCCTTGGAAACGATGGGACTGTTGCCTCTCTACTTCGTGATCCGGGCGTGCCGTCGCCGCTCCCCTGCAACCGAAGCAGTTCACCGGCGTCACCCCAGCAGCCTAATCCGTAAGTTATGGCTGGTGCGGATCCGGGCGTGCAGCAGTTCATACGCTCCACCTTGTAATTCTCTACCCCCTGACCTCGCACATCATCGCCGGATCCAGCTCCTCTCCTCGCACATCTTGGCCGCTCATTGCACACTGTGTTTTTTTTGTCAATTCAGTGCAAATTGGTGGGTTTTTTGCAGTTTGTTTAACGAATATTGGTGTGTTTGTCAAAAGGCGCGAAGAAGGTCAACGACGGCAACGGCATCCCGGGGACAAGAGTTGTCGCTGGTGTAGTTCACAGAAGGTCTTTTTTGCTTTTTTTTTGTAGATTTTGGATGTGCACTTCATCTTGTGCGGTTGCACAGTGCAGTGTGCTTCCAGTGTCCGCTCGTTTTTCTGTTTCTTACAGCTCGGGTCGGGCGGTCCGCAGCATGTGCGTGCAGTGCGACGCGTGGGTGTATGCAGTGCTCAACAATGACGCGTGGGTGTTTTTACTCAGTTTTGCCAGAAAAAAGAAGAAGTGATGCAGTTCTATTGGATGCCCCATTACTCAAAATTGTTGATGTTGAAAAGTGCACTTTATTGTTTCATTGTAAAATCTGCAGTTCATTACCGCGATTCAGCTGACGAAGATTGCAAATTATGTATGCTACAAAAAAGATCTCAAAATGAAGTTGGTCATAAAAAAAACCGTTGTGGTTCACTTGGTGATCTAAAAACAAAAACACATCGGAAAAGCAGCTCACTTCTCAACACTTCTCAAAGTAAAAACGAATTTTGTGGTGTCTATGAAAAGTGTCTGGTTCATTTTGTGGTGGTTTGTTAGGTAAGTGAACGTGCAGTGCACTTGGGTAAGAAAAAAGTCAGCTACGAAGGACTCCTCAGTATAGTTCATTTCGAACAAAATGCATTTAAAAACAAGTAAAAATGCAGTGCACTTTCGTCTAAAAAAAGTCCATTGCAAAGGACTCTTTGAAGCTCACTTTGTTTCTCTCCCACGAAGTTGGCCATAAAAAAACCATTGCGGTTCACTTGGTGATCCAAAAACAAAAACATATCGGAAAAGCAGCTCACATCTCAAACACTTCTCAAACGCGCGTAAAAATTTATTTAGTACGAAAATAGACAAAAGCAAATCATGAGGTTCACTTTTTGGTAGTGTTCCGCTTTACTTTCGGGAGTGTTGCGGTCCACTTTCCTTCGAAAAAAAAGTTGAAAAAAAAACAACAAAACTCCTCTGAGAAAAATATACGTCCAACAAAATAAATCATGAGGTTCGTTTGACTGTCTGATGCAGTGCGTTCTTCAGTATGAAGCAGTGCGCTTTTCGCGTTTTTGTAATTTCAAAACTGCTCTTAAACCGTAATGAATTAGAGGGCGTGTTCTACATGAGAAAGTAGCGTCTCGACGATATCTTTCCAACGGAGTATCATTTGGATCATTTCGGCCAACGTTTTGTAAAAATTTCACGAAAAAACGGCTGCTGCCGTTCGTAGTCAGCCGCACGATTTTCAAATTTAACTAAAAACGGTAAGGAATCTCAAAAACATTTCACCATATGAAAGTTACGCCTCGTTCGTAGCTTTCCAACGGTATATTACACGCCTTGTTTCGACAAACGGTTAAAAAACTGGAGTGAAAACAATACCCAAAAATTTGAAAAAATTCGAAAAACACAATTCCACGATTTAGTAAATTCAAAACTGCTCTTAAACCGTAGCGAATTAGAAAAAATAATAGATACTAAAAAGATGTGCGCCGACGATACCTTTCCAACGGTGTATCATATGTTTCGTTCCAACGAGCGGTTTAGAAACAAACGCCAAAAAACGCTCGCTGCCATTCGTTGTGAGCCGCACGATTTTCGAAACTGCTCTTAAACTATGATGAATTTTGAAAAGTGTTCAACATGGCAAAGTTGCGTCTACTCCATATCTTTTCAACGGTATATTACACGCATAATTCCGATAAACGGTTAAAAAACTAGAGCAAATAAGGTACCGAAAAAACAACACGTACAGTTTTTTCAACATGAAGTTCGCTGGTCTCTGTGGTGCGGTGCGTTTAGCTCTCCAATGCAATTTTGCAATTCAGTTCGGAAGTGTTATGAGAATATTATTCTCATAATGTTATGAGAATAGACCGGCAGTATATATATATATATATATATTCCATATATCAAGCAATGACATAGAAAAAATGCCTTATGTTTTGCCGAAATATCATTGAATTCCTGTTCTGGCAAATCACAAGCACTCGATATGTCCTACATTGTAGCACAAGTCATGCTAAAATTCATGAAAAAATTCGGCATGAGCTTTGCTAAAGACAAGACATTTCGAGCGCCTGAAATTTGCCGGAACGGAAATGAATCAACATTCCGGTAAAACATAGGCCACTCAGAGGTACATTGCAAACAAGAACACCAAGACATCATCAATATTCAGAATGCATCATCATCGACATCAATGACATCGCGACTAGCACTAGCATTTTCATCATCGACATTTACAACACATTATCATT
Source organism: Secale cereale (assembly GCA_902687465.1). Classification (NCBI taxonomy): domain Eukaryota; kingdom Viridiplantae; phylum Streptophyta; class Magnoliopsida; order Poales; family Poaceae; genus Secale; species Secale cereale. The sequence goes on from LR738712.1 coordinate 742,826,692, forward strand.
TGGCTATTCTCAACTTGAGGTCTTAAGGGGTCGACGATGGGGACGACTGCGGGGATGAGGCACGGGCAAATACTTGATTTTTCAATAAAAATATAAACAATATATATTAACCACTTACTATAAATAAACTAGTTCTATTACGCACTTACTACAAATAAACTAGTTCTATTAAGCACTTAATTAACCTAATTAATCTAATTAACCTAGCTAGCCAACCTAGTTAAACTAGCTAGTTAGGGAGGAATGAGGAGGAGGAGGAGGGAGGAGTGAGGGGCAGTGGGAAGAGGGGGGAGAGAGGAGAGAGGAGGAG
>LR738712.1:742831996-742842278 GCA_902687465.1 Secale cereale
CTGAAGACCCCCAAAGCAGGTGTTACGGTTCAGAAAACGTGCCAGAGTTAGGGTTCCTTCGGCTGGTGTGTTGGAGGGTGGAGGAGATAGCATGTAGAGGATAGGGGAATTGGAGAGGCAGCGGGGTATGATTTATGAGGATGAAAGGGGAAGAAGAGTCCGGCACATTCTTGGTTGCCTGTTCCTTTTGCTTGGCTTTGAAGCTTTCAACATTGCTGAAATGAGATGAGATATATCATCAGGCACAGGCCCAGGTCACGTGCAAAAGGGCACCCTAGGTGTGTGTGCAAAAGGTCATGCTAGGTGCGTGTGCAAAAAATCAGGCAAGGGACGTCTTCGTATCAGGATGGAAACGAGGTACGTAACCTTTGGCGGACAAAGAATATTATTTTTGGTAAAAAAAGATAATTAGACGTATGAAGAACTATGAAAGTCTCCGTCCTTTATTATTAGGTAGAGATAGTTATGAGAAAATTGCAGTAATACACAACATTTAGTGGTGAAATAACGCAAAACCACAAGTCCAAGTGTTTTTAACTAATACCCACAACTCAGGAGGTAATTAGTAACACAAATTAAACCACAAGCATGTCAAGAAGTTCTAAAACTTAACAAGTACACTGGCATCAAACTGATTTATCTCAATCCTCGTTTAGGTTTGATCACCACCAACGGCTAGCTGCCATGAACTGCCCAACAAAATTATGCTCCATTGGTGGCCATTTCCTGAACTGCATTGTTGCTATGATTTACCTCACTTTATGAACCAAAAGGGCCAGGCTGCTTAATGAAGTTACTTCATTGTGTCACTACAATTGTCGTATCTGTATAATGAAAATTGATATGTAATTTAGTTATCTGTTTGTCATACAACAAAGAATGGAAGACCTATAATTGTATTAATGCCATATTCGACAATAATTTTCAGTTCATGGAGATCCCAATTAATATGACTTAAGATAAGCTTAATTGTATTTATCTAGTTATAAGAAGGTTAACAAGTAGAAAGAATGGAGCAAAACTGACCTGCACATTGATTCTTGATCCTCTTCACTTCACCACTTTTATTGTCAGCTACGTACTATAGAAGCAATATTGTGTCTTGCGGTATTATTGTTCTGGAATATAATTGCAAGTGATGTAAAATTTTCAAATATTAAGCACGGATCAAACGATATAAAGTTAGCACCAAAATACCTTTAACTGTAAGTAGTCACCAACTTCTGGGTTGTATGGAAGATCCAGTACCTCATTTTCATACATTAGTTCGTTTATATTTTTCAGTAGCATCCCATCAAAGTCACTACAAGATAACCCGTTGATTAAATAGATATGACAGATAAAACAAATAAAATATTTAGAGATGTGTTTATAACGTATTATATCATATATTGTATATAAACCTGAAGAATCCTTTGCGGGCATGGCATGCAATATTTGTTAGAAAATGAAGCGCACTATGACCATTCGCCACCTGAGGTAAAATGCATGCAATATTTTAGACTAGTCCCGATATGACCTACATAAACCAAAATACAGAAGCATTAAGATACAAATAAATTACCTTGCCTTCAGGGGCAAATAATGGTTTGTAAGGTGGCGCTACAAAAACTCGTCGTTTATCTCTCTCATCCCAAACATCCCTGCGGTCATCAAGCACCATGGCCATACTTGAATGACATAAGCTATCTCGAAACACAAGCTCAAGTGACTTCTTGGAATCTGACATCCAATAAAAAGAAGGTGCATGAGGTACGAGCAAGAGACATAGTTAGAGTTACTTAGTGTTCCATCTGTCGGCAAATGTCGCATTTACTCATACGTAAATATTTTATAGTAGTTATGTTTGTAAACAATAACATGCATGATGACACAAATAATGTGAATTATTAGTTTGTTTTAAGTCAAAATGCTATGCAACACTAGCTACATAAAATTAACACAAAGAAATATATTATCTGTTTTTGTGTAAAGTGTTAAAGAAATATTACTTGGCAGCTAGTAATCTACATACTTATTCATATCAAGCGTAGCTATCACTATTTAGCATGCAATCAGTGTGAGTCTTATGATAGAAAATAATCAAAATTTGTGCCTAATTTTACCTGGCCTCACACATATTAAACGTTGTGAAATATCATTTAGGCTGATCAAACGGCCTTTTGGATCAAGCAGCCTCCATATCTCAAGAGCATAATCTCTTCCTGCCATTGTGCAAACATAGACTTTAAATCTTTGGCGCCCACTGGCAGTAATCAAATAACCCTTCATGTCATCCCAACCAGGCCTTATGTTTACAAAATAACCAGTGCTTGGATCCTGAATGGCATGTAATATTGCAAGAAGTAAGAAGCGATGATATAAGTAATTAAATATTGACAAGAAAATATACAAAGATTTCAAACATATATTGGAAAATACCGCAAAAAACGTATACTTGAAAATAACTGGTGTATAATAAATTAAGAAAACAGAAACGAGCATGTAAATTTTAGGACAAGAAGAGCTGCGAAAATATCCACAATTAACATTGTACAGAGAACACTATTTTAGTATACAAGCGATTTGAGCCTGCTGCTACTAACACAGATGTGGTTCTTCTGGACTTTGTTGATTTGGCTTGCGTGAACCAGCTTATTTGGAACTAGACCTACATAATTCACAGATAATAACATTTCTAGAATTTTGACCTAACTAAAGTGGGCTCAATCTTGAGATCAATGTCACAGCCGCTTGAATCGGGGTTAAACTCTGTATTTTATGTTGGCTGCTCGTTATAAGCCGGAAGCCCGAAACCATATGCCACAAGTCTAACATAGTAATATCATAGATGTCTAGAAAAAGAAGGAACTTCTTTGATAAATTAAACAAAACAATGTAAACAACAATATAACGGTCCTTTATGGACTTTTAATATTAGTTTGTATGCAACATAAATACTAATCGGCTACAATGAAAATACTAATATGCTAGAACAAGAATACTATGGATATTGTGGCTTAATTTGATGAGCATCACTGAAGAAATTTTCAAACAACATTTTGAGCAACCAATTATATTAAAGATACTTTGGTGATTTACAATATAGTATTAAATGAGGTCATACCATTGGAGCGATGCGAGTCAGTACCGCATTCCTGCCCGGTACCCTGATTATAGGACGGGTAATAAGCTCGAGCTCTCCACTGGGTTTACACAACATGCCCAGTTCACCATGGCTCCTCACTGTCTTGAGACAATCCATAGTTATAGTACCTATTTCATTGAAATCGACAAGCAATTGTTTGTCTTTAAAAGTCCGATTAAACTCGTCGGACATTGCTGATTCATTAGCAGCATCAAGCTCTGAATCCTCCAAGCCTGACATAATCTTGTCCAAATGTCTTTCGAACATTTCCGCTGTGTTTGAAAACACAACGGTTTCGTCAAGGTCAAGCACAAGGGCAAGGCATCGCTTATTAAGCATCTGATGGCATGCGGTGTAAAGCCCAATTGGTGCAGACCAACACCAGAAGCAAGCTAGACCTTTCACCTGCTTGCTTTGCATAGCAATGAGGTGTAGTTCCTCCTCTCCGGCCTCCACCACAGCAGTCTACACACAGAACAATGATTTGATGAGACGAATTAATAATTTACACATATCCATATACCTCAGTTAATTGAATCTGAAGTCGTGGGAAGTTCATGTCATCCTATGTTACGTCTCAACTATATGTATATTATTGGTTCTACACATGATTTTTAATGCAATATGTGTACCAAAACATGGAGCTACTGCACTGGAAGGATACAATTACCTTGAACGTTGAAGCAAGTATGAAGTGCACTACTAGTGGAGCAAATCAAGAGGGGCCTCTATTTACCTGATGTATCCTCGTTAATTCTAAAATAAGAATTGACATGATGTTGGTTCGGATAAAAACCATGAGACTTTGACGCCCGGATAAAAACCAGAAATTCGGGATACTACATCTGAACTATATATATTATTGGTTCTTCAAATGATTTAGTGCAATATTTGTAACAAAACATGGAGCTACTGCACTGGAAAGACACAACCTTGAACCTTCAAACAAGTATGAAGTGCACTACTGGTGGAGCAAATCAATCAGACCACTTTTTACCTGATGTATCCTCCATGTTAATTGTAAAATACAAAAATGATGGAATTGATATGATGTTGGTTCGTCTAATTCAGTACCACGAGACTTTGACCCCCCAGCTAAAATCCAGAAATTCGGGATGTATATCATAATTCATAAACGTAAAAATGTGTGCAAGCCATGGGAGATCCAGAAAACTTAAATCGTAGGCCGTAGATGGCTAGACGAGATGCTACTACATATACGTACCATGCCCTTCTTCCAGCAGGAGTCGTGGAGCCTGTGCAGGAGGGACGTGGGATGGAGATCCGCTGCTTTGGCCTGGAGCTTGCAGCGCAAAGAGTAGGCGCTGATCACCTGCAGCACGGCCAGCGGAGGGCACCTCTCGCTCGCCGGCGAACGGCAGCTGATCCGGATCTCGTTCCTCGGGAACACGGCCGGTTGGCGGAGATCCATGCAAGATGACGATGCGCTTTCAGTTCCTGGTGGGAAGAGCACGTCGACGTCGCCGAGGAACACGCTGCCGTTGAACGAGGGCATGCTCCTCCTGGTCACAGCGCCGGCGGCGGCCATCATGGTGGTGTGCTTGCTGGTGGTGGCAGGGGGCGGGGGTTGGTAGGTGGGAGCCTCAGAGATGGGTGTGAACGAGAGACGTCGCCCGGTTGGAAATGGAAGGTATTTCATGCATGCCTCCGACAGGAAATGGTAGGTATTTACATGGCTCCCCCAGAAAATGGTAGGTATTTACATGGCTCCCCGAGGAAATGGTAGGTATTACATGGGGGCTGGCAGGATGTGGGCCCGGACTGCCAGGGAACGGGTGAGCGTTATTCAAAAAAAATTAGAAATCTCTAAAAGGTCTTCTATTTAAAAACGGAGGGAGTACAATATGTTCATATCAACAAAACACGAATTACACATGTCTTTTGGAACTCATGATCTCATGATCGAGAATGTATTATACAATACGATATAAAGTGTTAGTCAAGAACTCATAAAGACAAAATGATAGTTCCCCCCCCCCCTCCCCCACCCTTCTGCCGCCTGCGTCGCTCCTGTGGCGGCTTGGGCGGAAACCTCGCCCGCCGCCGCCGCCTCCTTCCCCCTCGCCGCCGTCGGAAGACGTCGGCGGGCGGATGGCGACGACGGGGAGCTCCTTCACGTGCCCACGCGTCCTGTCCTAGGGGAGGCTCCACCTTCCGATCTGCTCCACTCCGGCGGTCGGCGTAGCCCTGGTGTGGTCCGGCGGTCACAAGGCGGCACGCTCCTCTGGATCTGGCAGCCCCTGGCCCGGTCCTATGGTAGTGGCCTTGGGAGCTTTCATTCGTGACATCGCCCCTGCCCTCCAGATCCGGTCGGCCTGGTCCGGCAGGCCAGCGACCAGGACTCCGTTGGCTTGTTGGTGTGCCTCCTCTGGCTGCTAACGATGACTGGCTGTGTGAATGGTGCGGATTGGGTTGATTGCTGGTTTTGGGTGAGCAGCTGGCGTTCGTTCGTAGTGAGACAGAGGTTGTGGTGGCTCTCACGCGTGGTCGGCGCAAGGGCTTTGTGGGAGGTATTCAGGCTAGCGGAGGCATGGTGTGTGGGGTTTTGGTGTTGGGCGGTGCTCCTGGCGAATGCTTGCTGGCCTCTTTGGGCCAATGGTGGCGGCGGCCGTGGTCGCCATTACACCTTCTTGGAGGCGTCGTCGAGGCGTTCACCACCTGCACACCTCGGATTCGGTTCTTGGAGGCGTCATCGAGGCGACATCCAGTTTGGCAATCATGATGATGGCTAATAGTGCAGAGTCACGGCAGGCCTTCGGTTGTCGGTTCTTCCCCGACGTGCCCGACATGTCTCTTCTACATCTCGCCATGCCATCGCGGAGTCGGAGCTGCCCCATAGTGCTAGGTGGTGACGATGACAAGTACCTGGTGGTCTTCGAGGAGGGGTTGGTTGGCGCCAACTCTGCCCATTTCTTCTGTCTTTTGCTGGTCTTCTTAGTCGGATATGTCTTGGCATCTGCACTGACGGTCAACAGTTTGGCATGGGCCGGCTTGGGTTTCGGCGTTTGTGAAGACGAGGGCTACGTTGGCGGAAGTCGATGGTGAAGTTGGAGTCGCTGGCTCGTGAAGGAGTGATGATGATGACACTTGGCGACAACCTCAACTTTGTGGTTCTTCTCTACGACATTTGTGTTTCTCCGTGTGGGTGGCCAGGTCGGCCGATTTTGCCCTGTGTGGTTTGTTGTAAGGCTTTTAGCCCGGTTATCCATTAATTAACAGGGCAACCACCTTCTTTTTTTATGAAATCAAGATCCTTAGGGGTCGAGTTTGAAAAAAAAAAGACAAAAGAACAATGGTGATACATTGGACAGCGAGAATGGTTCTCAAGTAACCAACTAAATATGGGCCATCGCCTATAACACATGGACTGCGAGAATGGTTCCACCAAAGGAACACCCCCAGAAATGAAATGACATGCAATCGTTAATGTTGCCGAATCCAATCACTTATCACTTATGGCTAGACCATGGGTTTTTACCTTAGGTCAAGACTGAGCAAGCTCCAAACAATGCATTCAAGAAGGGAGCAGCACGAAAACACCATCAGTGTCTTGAATATATTTTTGTCATTAGTTCCGGCCATCGTGGTTCAGATTAAGGGTTGAAGTTTTTTCCCATGTCATTTTGTCCTTAGTTTCAATCATCGCGGTTTGGATCAAGGACTGCATATGTTTTTGTCCTTAGAACTGGTCATCATGGTTCGGATTAAAGATTGCATATTGGGGTGTTGCATCCTTGCTCCGGCTTGTGGTCTTGGCCTACTGCGCCTCGTCAAGGCCCGCGTTGGCATGGCGATCGCGTGGTGCTCCCTCTCGGTGTCGGGAGACAGCGGTGCGACTCCGGGGACGCATGGTCAGAGAGCCCGTTGGCACCATCTCCTTCACGTGGTTCCTACAGAGCACCGCGTCCTTCGATAACCATTTATGACCACCGTTGTCGCCGCGCCCCGCCTTTTTCCGGTCCATGGCATGCCCCGGCACCCCGTGAATGCCTTGTGCGCTTGAGGGGCGGACGCCATGATCTTTTATGACCACTGTTGTCGCCGCGCCCCGCCTTGTTCCGGCGATGGCATGCCTCGGCACCCAGTGGATGCCACGTGCGCTTGAGGGCGGGCACGCGCATCCTTCCCTGAGGCTAGCCTACCATCTTCGACTTTGCGCACCCACCCGCCGGCGGGCGGTCGGCGTGGGTACGGGCGATCAGCGTCTTCATGTGAGGAGGGCAAGACACTCTGCCCGGTGGGAGGAGTGTGGGTAGAGGGGAGCCCAGTGTTCTGTGCGGTCATTGTGGACCAGGTACGTCCTAGCGCAACAGTGCCGGTGACGGGGTGACAGCACGGCTTGACGGGAGGAAGCCGTGCATCTCCTCTACACGGCCCGCCCCCTAGCATGCTTCCAGAACGTTTGACGCGACGGTATGTGGGGAAGCTCCCAAACCCGCACCCACACCACGAACGTCTTCGTGGTCGTGTGCTCGAATGTGCGGCTATCCAGCCGGTTGATGATGACCTTGTCGCCCAGCACGTCCTTCGCGCCCTCCAGCGTCCAGAGGTGCATGGGCAGCTTCTCCAAGACAACCCGAATGTGAAGCATCCATGTTTGATGGACCGCGCGTGGAGCTTGCTAACAGCGGTGACCACGACTGCGTGCTGCTGCTGCGGGAAGGTCTGCTGCTCCATCCCCAAGGAAGACTCGATCACCTTGTGATCGTTACATGGCCGGCGCCCATGGTGGATGCAGGGGGCGTTATCCGAAGCCAGCTATTGTCGAGGAAGCTCAAGCGGTCGTGCACTGGGTGGGTCGGCGACAGACCACTCGACCTCTCCTTCAACGCCCCCACCCCTACGATTCCTTGGGTTTGGGGGGCACACTTTGCCGAAGTTGCCGTGCTGCTTGCAGATGATGCAAGGGAGGAGGTCGCGGCAGTCTACTCTACGATGATGGGTGTTGAGGCAACGAAACGGAGGCCCTTGAAGCTTGCATAAAAAGTCCACGCAAATGGGTGAGGAACCACGGCTGGACCGCCTCGTGGAGCCGCTCTTTTGGTGGATCGACGAACTGCCCCTAGGATCCATTCATGCGCGCCTGTTTTTGCAGGATGGATAGCGCGTCCATCCCTCATCAATGGTGTCGGTGGCCTCGGTTTCTTGAAGTAGCCATGGGGGAGGTCGGACTACGATGGATCTGAGGCGGGGGCGCTCGAAAGGGGTTTGCGCACCTGGAGATCAGCGAAATTCGACTCCTGGCAACAATCTCATGTATGATAGCGCTATAGACGTGTTTTCTTCCTTCAGTGATTTGCTTGATAACTTGGTCAGTATCACATGCAATAATAAAATTATGTAGGTTCAAATCAGCCACAAGGGCTAAAGCCTCCGAACATCGCATGGCTTCTAGAGTTCGTAGGTCCATGCAATCATTAATAACCCGGACTGAAGACCTAGGTAGACACCCTGGGCGTCTCCGCAGATTACCACGACCGCCTCCTTCCTTTGATTTTTAGCTATACCACCGTCTAAGTTTATCTTGACCATACCTTTAGTCGGTGGTATCCACCTTAGGGCATCTCCAGCCGTTCGGCCCCCCAGGACGCGCCGAAAACCGCCGCCTAGGGGTGAGCCGGCTCTAGTTTCGGCTTGGGTGCCAGTTCGTTCCCAGTCGCCGGCCCCCAGGTCGGCCCCAGGCGCCGATATCGGCCCATTTTGGGCGCTTTTCAGCCCATTTCCAGCGCAAAATGACCCAGGCTCGACATTCTGGTAGATAGTTAATAGATAGTTCACATATATAGATAGATAGATATTTCATACGATAGATAGATAGTTCACATAGTCTTCTCCTACGACCTACTACTAGTCATTCTCCGACTCGGACTCTTCCTCGGTGATGTCCTCCTCCGACGTCTCAGCGTAGGCGTCAAGGAACCACTCGTCGGTGAAGTCCCAGGAGGACGCATCTCCTTGCTCGACGTTGGACTTAGCGACCGCCCTCCGCGCTCGCTTGTCCTCGCGATAAGCCGCTCGCTCCTTCATCCTCTTCTTCCTCTCCGCTCTCCTCCCGGCCAAGAACCGGTGCTCGTCGATGAAGTCTTGTGGGAAGTTTTGTCGCCACATCGCCATGGCTTCCTCATCCATCTCGGCCAAGTGGAGACGGTGCGACCGCCTACGGTTCTTCCGGCGATCTTCGTCGGTTCTAAGCCGCGGGTGAGGCGCCAGCTCCTGTGCCCGCTCCAGAGTCGGCACGTCCGTGAAGTTCATGTCCCAACGGGAACGCCGGAGGAGCCACGCCGCAGCGTCGTACGCGTGGGCGCCCTCCTGAGCGGTGTCGAAGGTTGTTCCGAGGCGGAGGCGCACGCCGCCCCACTCAATCTCGGCGGAGTAGGTGCCGGACGGACGAACCCGGACGCCGCGGTAGCCCGCACCTCCCCGGCGGCGAGGCGGTATGGGGGCGCAGTGTGTGTCGGAGCTAGGCCGGCGACGAAGCAGCCAGCGGCCGGAGGGGCACAGTGGCAGTGAGGAGAGTGCGGTGGGCGATGTGGGTGCGGTGTGGGCGTTCACCGGCGAGGTAGGGTGCTTTTATAGCCGGAGCTCGTGCGGCGTGAGGCGCATGCCAGGCGACGCGTGGCGGTCGCCTGTGGTGCCGGGCGACGCGACGGGTCGATGGGGGGCGGCATCAATGGCAGGCGACAGCCCGGCAGCTTTGGCATTGATTCCCGCGGGAACCGAGGCGCTGAGGACGACGACGCATCACGTCGCTGACAGGGCGGGCCCATCCCGTTCGCGCCAAAAAACGCCTCGCCCGGCGCCCCCAGGCGACCCCCAGCGCCCCGGGTTCGGGTTTGGGTCCGCCGGCGCCAGTTTCGGCCCAATCCGGCGATTTTCGGAGTCCTGGGGGCGCGACTGGGCCATTTTTTCGGCGCCGGCGCCTAAAAAGTGGCCTTGGGGGGGGGGGGGGCTGTTAAGGGCGCGGATGGAGATGCCCTTAGACGCCTCCTTCCTTGCTGCATCTGCGGCCCTTGATTGTGCGCCATGTTGCTGACGATCGCCAAATTTGCCAGGTACAACACAAAACTATGAATGGCCTCCAGACTTTGGAAAACCGCCTCATGTATGGCTTTCCGTCGTGTGCTCCAAATTGCC
>LR738712.1:742842449-742860338 GCA_902687465.1 Secale cereale
GCGGCTGGAGATGCCCTTAGACGCCTCCTTCCTTGCTGCATCTGCGGCCCTTGATTGTGCGCCATGTTGCTGACGATCGCCAAATTTGCCAGGTACAACACAAAACTATGAATGGCCTCCAGACTTTGGAAAACCGCCTCATGTATGGCTTTCCGTCGTGTGCTCCAAATTGCCCATAGTGTGATGATAAGCTTTGAGAAATCCGCATGTGATAATGTCTCGAGCATGTCGAAGAGCCATTCTTTTGGGTCAGGGCTTACAGATAAACACATGTGTTCAGTCAGCGTGTCGTCGGCCAGTGCCCACACACATCTCGACATACTGCAGTCAATAAGTGAATGTCTCCATGTAACGTTGTCTGCCCCACAAAGCGCACTCGCTCCTCCCGACCGTGTTTGTGCATTTCCTCCAACCAGTTTTGGGAAGGTTCCCACAACCGGATTTTCCTTTTCTATGTTTTTCTTTCTTATTTTTTCTTTTTATGCTGAATTTAGTTTTTTCTTAATATTTGTGAACATATTTTGAGTTTGGGAACAAACATTTTAAAAAAATTGCGAGATTATTTTTTCTGAATTCATGGTTTTCTGAATTTTGGGAAACAATTTTCAAATTTTGGAACATTTTATGAATTGTTTGAACAAAATTTTAAACGCATGAACATTTTTAAATCGATGATCATTTTTTGAGATGTGGGAACAATTTTTCAAAATGTGAACAGTTTTTGAATCGATATTTATTTTAGAAATTCATGCACACTTTTTGGATCGCTGAAGATTTTTTGAAATTCGTGAATATTTTGTGAATATATTTAACATTTTAGAAAAATATCATAAATTTTCCAATTTACAAACATTTTAGAAAAATTATGAATTTTTGAAAAAAATCAATGCTTGTTCAGTTTTAAACTCCTACAGTAGCAGTGTTTTAAAAAGAAAATAATAATGAAATCTAGTTTAGTTTTTTTAAATTAAAAAACTAGTCTAGCAGCCTGCTTAATGCCAGGAAAAAAACTAGCAAATCAGGTTAGTAGGCCTGCCCCATAGTGTGCGGCAACCAAGGTCAACATGCGCGTTTGCTGACAATCCAGCACATTCCACACAAAATAGGGCGTCCCCTCGTCAAGGGAACTAGAAGCGAACGCGCGCTTTGCCACGCGGTTTGAATATATTCAACATTTCTCAAATGAACCTTTATTTGGCTATAACAACACTGTAGCACATGATACCATTTAGATTCGGCTATTCCTTCTTGACAAATTGTAGAAGGACGGAGAGCACAGCCCACCCACTTTCTTAAAGCAAGCTTTGTTTTGTTGACAGACAACTTTCTTAAAGCAAGCTTTGTTTTGTTGACAGACAACATATACGTGCAGAGATGTATCCTAACATACTAACATGCAAGTGGACATTCTCTTCTTAGGCAAATGGCACAAAGAAACATACAAATCATACCATGAGTCACATATGACTATAACTATGATATTTTATCTTACTAATTATACCCCTTTTATCTAAAAAGAAGCGCAATCATTTGTCACCACTCTTCATAGAAACAACACCTTTTGGACAGGACTACGTTGATTAAGATTCAAACAACCTTGGTAACACCCAAAAACCTGCTAAAGAATATAGCATTACTTCCATTTCATAGTAAACTGGTCAAGTAATAATTGACACTATGCAGTTCCAAGATTATAATAACATCAACAACACTTTACTGGGTTTTTTCAGTGGCAACTATGAAAACTGACTGGTTAGGAAACATGATTTAACTGAAGCTCACACTTGATTCATGATGATAATTAATTGGGTTTGTTACTACTCCCTCCGTTCCTAAATATAATACATTTTAGAGATTCCACTATGAACTACATAAAGATATATATAGACATACTTTAGAGTGTAGATTCACTCATTTTGCTCCGTATGTAGTCTATTGTGGAATCTCTAAAATGTCTTATATTTAGGGACGGCGGCAGTACTCTCTTCTAGTTCCTTCTTGTTCACTCTTCTCCCTTTAGCTCCTCTTTAGGACAAGAAGACTGGTTACACTGAGAATCATGCTGCAAATTTCAAGCGTTGATAACTAATGATCAAAAGGTGCGGACTAACATATCGGATTAGAAAATATAATATGGTTTCTGTTACACTTATCTATACTCAAAACTGGACATAATTTTGTTGGACATGAATGGTACTCTGGTTTGTCTATCCTTAATTTCCTTCGATGTGAAGTGCATCTCTGGGGTGAATCTATCCTTAATTTTGTTGGAGTATAGTCTAAAATTTCTTGAATTCCTTACTGGAGATAGTGAGGTGCATCTATCCTTAACTTCCTTCGAACAAAGACAGGGTCCTCTGGTTTGTATGGAAAAAATAGAAATGAGAAAACTTTTGAGGACCATGGGAAATAAATAAAAGGAGATAGACATAAAAAAATTATGGCACATGCTTCCAGTTTCATTTTGGATATGTGTGAAACAGACATGGAAACTCATGAACAAGTAGTTCCAGAACCTAGAGCACATTAATCAACAATTTAGAAAGCTTGGCAACGTTATTTTACCTCTGGTTAAAACCCAAATAAATAATTTAGGAATGCAGATAAATTGCATGCATGTACATGATCAATATTCTGTGAAAAGGCAAGTTAACACCCAGGTGAGACCTTATCTGCAACATTTTTCCATAATTACAAAGCTTGTACCGAACTGAAACAGTAATAAGACATTATTGGGAGCTCCAATATTTTCATGGAATCACAAACCTATCCTTCATAGAATCACAAAGTTGTGTCGTACACAGGGATGACTGGATGTATCTGCAACAACATGGTGACTTAAAGCCAACTATATATGTCGATTAAGTTCCAGTCTAACTGAATCTATCCACTATCCACTGAACTCTTGCATGCCATGTTACTTTTGCAATGGTATGGACTCCTGAAGCTACCTTCATAACATGAACAAGCTTTAGAAGTTGTGACTTGTGATTAGCAGCCTCATGGAGAGGAGCAGCGCATCGCGGATGTCCCATGAGGGTCAGCTTGCCGACGAAGAGCTTCCAAAAGCATGAGCCGTAGCCGACCGCCCCCGTAGCACACCGCTTTGGAATCCTTTGCTCAATCTCATCCACACGGTGTATCACACCGCTGATGCCTCCGAGGTTGCCGTGCCACTGTCTCGTTCTTGCTAAATCAAATCAAAGGGGAGGAAGAGGGATGAATACCAGAAGACAGGAAAGCATCAATAGTAGGGACTATCCGCTCCGCTGATCCCCTCCCCTCCCCGTGCGGTGGCGCCGCCCCGCACCGGGGAGCCCCCGCTCTCCTCCTACAGCCTCGCCCCACATCCGCTCCCCTCCGCCGCCATCGCCCTGGCCGTCATAGGGCAAAGCCATTGTGGTGTGGCGGCGGCGGTTTTTTTCTTGCATCTCGATCTGGTTGGGAGGCGGCGCTTCTTTCCGGCCAGATCTTCGGTGATGGCGCAGATCGGCGGCGGCATGGATGTGCTGCAGCAGCGGCGGTGGAGGACGGCACCAGCAACGGCGGATCTGGCCTTGACTCAGTCGGGCTAATTCGTTGTGCTACCGATCTCAATCGTCGTCTGCGGTGCACTGCTCCTGGACTTGATCTGCAACACGAGGATGTCTGGGGCGCTGGCCCTAGGCTTGTTGGTGGTGTCCTTCTTCTTCGTCGGAGTTGGTCGACCGGCTGGCTGTGCTCGCATGGTCATGGAGGCGGAGGTCGCAATGGCCGGCGGCTTGGCCGGTCGGCGGCGGCGGAACATGACCGGTGGGAGCGGGAATGTTCTGTCTGGATCCCGGGGCGGCGGCCCTGGAGGGTGGCGGCCGGTGAAGCTAGGGCTTCCCGCGGCGGCATGGCATGGTGTAGTCCCAGTCCAAGGCGGATCTGTGACAGCGATCTGATCTACGGATTGGTTCGGATCAGAGACGGTGATGAGCACGCAAGATCCGTCTCGGCGGCTCTCGCGGCTTGGCGAGGCGGGGTGGGAGCCCTCCTCCTAGGCTCCAGTGGTGGCACACTCAGGCAGTGGCCGGTGCGCCAGGGCTCCTACGGTGGCACTACTGTTGCGGGTGGTCGCCGGATCTAGGCGGCTAGATCTGGGGCTTTGAAGGCGGTCGACGCGATGTACAGGTTGTCGGGTGGACTACTTGGGACGGATCTGGGTGAAAACCTGGTCTTTGGTCAATGGCCGGAGGCGGTGATGACGATGCCCTTATCATCGTTTCCTTCATGAAGGCATCATCGAGGTGAAGCTCCCAACTCCACTCAATACCTCCGAGGGAAACCCTAGATCAGCTGATCGGATGTTGACGGTAATCATGTGCCGTTACCCCCTTGGGGGCGGCATTCTTGGAGGTGCACTCGTTCTCGCGGGACCAGCGGACGATTTTTTTGGTGCAGCCGGTGCTTCATCCTACACATTGATGGGGACGGATCTCGACGGCGTGGTGCAGTGCAGATTCGGTGTTCGATGTGCGAGGATGGGCTCGCGCAGGAGGATTACGCTATCTGGTGTCGTGGTGGCGTCGATGACAGAGAGACCTGGCACGGTAGATGCAACAGTATAGCTCTGAAAATGGACTGGTATCAGGTGGCTGCGGCGGCCTCATACTCGGCAGGCGTCCTGGTTGAGGAATGAGCCGGACTGGTAGGTGCCCCATACCCGGCAGGCATCCTGGTTGGGACCTCAGGTCTTAGATGTTTAGGTTTGGCTGCGAGGTCTATTTGATATTAGGTCCAGACTATCAACATCCTTAATCAGCTGGATAGAAGTAGCAAGAGATGTTGCCTAGATGGTGGCTTTAGTCTTACCGTTGTATGACTTTGTAAGGTTTTGTGTGAATAATTAATAAAGTGGCCGCATGCATCGTCCGGATACAGAGGCCGGGGGTCCTCCTCCATTTCTAAAAAAAATCAATAGAAGGAGGCAGTCAAAACATCTGTCCCATCCGGAGAGGTCCAGACCGGCGAATGCCTAGCCGCGGGGCGCTCAGGCTACCTCGCCGCCGCCAACAGCCCCCGTAGCTCCTCTACACAAAGAAAAATTGCACAATAAATCAAGAGTTAATTACACATATAGTACACAAACTTGCACGGTATGTACATATTCATACAATAACTTGAAAATTGACACAAATTGATCCACTAACTTGCGTTTCAGAAACATTTTCATACATTTCCGTTACTCACAGTCAAATGGTCTGTTAACTCTGCCAGTCTGCCTATATCGCAGGGCAGCATCACATTAGTGGGCTAGCCAACCAACCAAAGCAAGTAGCTGATGAATAACGATGCACAATTTATTTTATATCTTGAGAACAATTTATTTGTTGTACCACTTATACTTTTTTTTTGCGGGAATGCTGTAGCACTTTTCAATGTGGGATATAGAAAGAAATAAGCAAGACACCAGATTTGCATTGCCCAGTCAAATGAAATGGGCACGCAACTAATGGGGACCATGGTCCTTGTGTTTGCATGCAGTTTGTGAGAAGAGTAGTGTTAAGTTGTGGTTGACGGGCTTGTTGGAGCCTTTGAAAATAATAATCAAAAAGCATATTCAGATATTTTAAAAAATAATTGTGAAAACATATGTGGAGCACGTCTCTCAAATGCCATACGTATGCTTCTAAAAAATCCAAAATATAAATGCATGCACATATGCATGTAGACTACATATGTGTGAAATATTATGTAATATACTTTCAACGTGGCGTTTAAAAATAAGACAAATATGTACTATGTAAACAAGGGTTGTTCATTATATGTTTAAACCATTTTTTACAGATTTGTATTGAGCACATACAAGTGTTCACAAAATATATATTTTGAAACTTTTAAATATGCATTTAGAAAAATAAAAAAGGCTCCAGGTAGCCCGCCAGCCACAACTTTGCACTCCCGTTTGTGCGATGTGCTCATCAAGTGGATAAAATAGTTATTCAGTGGGATGTCACGTTCTGTCGAATGCGTGGTGTCTGTAATGACTCTGTAAAATCTTAGGATGTTATTGCCGGCTCACTTTTTTGAAGCTGCCCATAAGGATAGGATGTGTGTGCGTGCCTTCATAAGGATGAGTGTATGCTTGTGTAGCTGAGCGACCGTCTTAAAGAAAAACAAATAACCCTAAATAGTAACATATGAACAAAGCGTATGTACCTGTAGCTTTGAGAATGCAGCGTACACTACCCACAGAAAAAAAACAGCGGACACTATCAGTAAAAATAATACAATAATAAAAAAGGAAGCAGCGTACGCAGCCTAAAAGGATATAATCATCCTTGTATCGTTGTTTAACGGAAACAAACAGGCAGAATTTGTAGTTAGCACCTTTCTAGTCTGAGCGGACGTCTCTGGTTCGAAACTAATTTCTCTCGGTGGCTAACAGCATGGACCCCCGTTATGATAGAGGAGAGAGTGTGGGCTTGGTGCCACGCTGGCGTGCAATGTAGACAAATATAACGGGGCACTAACAGTAAGTGACGGAATTGTACTGAAATGTTGCCGAAATTCAAGTTACAGGAGCAATTTGTGTCATTTTACAAGTTATTGTATGAATTTGTACGCACCGTACAAGTTCGTGTATGATAGGTGTAATTAACTCCATAAATCAACAACGCGACCAGTTTTCCCGCACAATAAGTCAACAACGCGACCAGTTTTCCCCTCCCCCACAGCCTTTTCCCCTTCCCACGCCGCCCACCCTGAGCTAGAAGGGACGCGTGTTCCCCCAAAGTGTAGCGGCCCAACGCACCTGCCTGGTTCAAGGCGGTTAATAATAAGTCAACATAGAGTGACAAGGTGGTCCCACACAGCCTTCAACGCCTGGATTCACCCCAGAGCTGCATTTTGAGGGAGCTTTAGTATCTGTACCGATACGGGCCGAGGCTTTTCCAGTCCTGGTACAGTAGGACGGTCACGTGGCCGGCCGGGTGTCGGTGGCCTGCTTCTTTAGGACGTACAGCGCCGCCGCGTCCACGAGGGTTCTGCGGCCGATCATCACCAGCAGTGGCGGCGGCGCGTGGTACAGGAGCGCGAACGGTGGAGGAGCTGCTCCGGCACTACCTCGACGGCACCTCGGCGCTCAGACCACTTCAGGCTTTGAATGGAGCTTCAGTTTACCTCTTCTCGTGTTCAAGTGTGGACGTGTGGACGGCCACGTGGATTAATGATTGGGCATTCAATCATGGATTTAGTTAATTTGCTCATGCATGGTTACTAGCCATGGATTTGTTAACGAACTGAGACTGAGTAGAGTCAGTATTCAGTAAGTATTGGCTTGGAGAGCATGCGTCAGTGCCTGAAAAAAAAAATCAGACGAACAGAGTAGTGTTATTATTTAGTACTCCATCCGTTCCATAATGTAATGCCTATAGATTTTTACAAAAGTCAAACATTACAAACTTTGATCATGTTTATAGAGAAAAGTATGTACATCTATAGTACAAATTCACATCATTGGATACATCGTGAGTTATATTTTCAGAATGTACATGTTTGGTATTGTAGATGTAGACAGATTTCTCTATACACTTGGTCAAAGTTGGCAAAATTTGACTTTCACAAAAATCTATAGGCACTACATTGTGGAACGGAGGGAGTAGTGATTTAAGCATCTCTAGCAGATCCCGTAAAACCTCGTCGGGCTGTATTTTTCCGGCAGATTATACGAGACAGGCAAAGAAAATGCCCGACCAAGTCCGGTAAAAACGGACGGCCCATAAAACATTTGCGGGAGGCACGTAAACCGCCCTCGATTCCGGTATATATGCCGGCTCCAGGTTGATTTAGGGTATCCGTCCGCCTTTTCCCCAATCCTCCTCCGCCGCAATTCGTGTAATCCAGCGAGAAATCGAAGTCAAGTTACGTTTTGTGGTGCGATTTCCCACCGAAAGCTGCCAGAGATGTTGGTGGCGGGTGCCGGTCGCGGCGGCGGTGGGGGGTTTTCGAAATTGGGCAGAAACAAACAAAACTAGGGCTACAAAATGGAGAGGGGGACTCCAAGGTGTAAATCAATCTAAGCTCTGATCCAAGATGATGTAGGGTGGAACCGTAAGTTCATGATATTTCCACACTTGGAGGGGGAGGAGGGCAAATCAAGAGAAGAACACAAGATGAAAACTCAAATAAACAGGATCCAATCACACATATGTTAAATTCACATACACATAAACGGAATACAAGGGTCCAAATCCAACAGAAGAAGGTTAGAGAGGCACTAGTTCATCCCAATCATTGACGGAGAGAGGTCTTGATATCCTTGCAGGATCTTTCCTAGATGGGGTATTGAATTCACTAGGAGATCATCTCACATGGAGGTCTTCGGCTCCATGGGAGCATGGTAGTGGATGAGAAAAACTCAATCTCAAATGAGATAAACCTTTGCTAACCCTAGCTAGGAGGAGGAGAGGGTCTATATAAAGTGCTCCACGAGATGAGAGGGGAAAAGAGGGGATACATGGGCCTCTGGCCCGGTTAGGCACTCGATGGTGCCGGATGTCCGGGTTGGGGGTGGCCGAACTTATGCTGCTCTCGGGTATCCTCGGGCCAGACATTTGAGCAGGGGCCGGATGTTCGGAGCTGTCGGGCCGGATGTCCCGGCTGGGGCAGGATGCCCGGCAGCTGTAGCATTTTAGCGGTCCTCTTCGTCGTGCTTCTTCGTTCGTGTACTTGGGGACTTCGTCTTCATTCCGAGCATCCCGAGGTAGTCTTGTTGATGCCTAAGCACACACGATATTCCCGATTGAGGTAGTAGCCAAGTCTGCGGTTCATACGGAAGCCCGTTAAGGAGAGATATCACCTCGGTTTCGATAGCTCTTGCATGTGCTCATGTCGTCGGTCCACTTGGAACTTGGGTAGACGAAAGTAGGTCCGTGGGGATGACCATAGGATGCACCGCATCAATTGCCCTCGTTTTTCACAGTTAGGTTATTGACTTCACCGTCCTCCCATTCTCCACATTCATCCATAGACCCATTAAATGAATCATCCTTGGAGTTGGATCTCCACGTATACGAGCCGATTCACTAAGTATATTCAGCAACAGATGAAGGACTACATAACGAAAGCATGTACTATGGTAGATATGCATTCTCTTTGATCTCCTTGCGATAGTGGATATCGCAGGCTTTGCAGCAACTGTGTGAATGTCATAGACGAATGAAGTAGATTTCTCTCCTGAATTTAGCTAATAGAGCAATGCGGATGGTCAAACCTATAAATTTGCACAGACATGCATCTTCGGTAACGCATATGTCACTCCATGAATTGTAGAATAATGTAGAAATGTGTAGCTACTAACCCGGTCGAATTGATCCTCATGCTGATCTCTGAATCCATGTCGCAGCCGCCACGCGATGTACTGTTCGCCCCACCCAAGCCGCCAGAAAAAACTATATTGATTGTAGCCGTGCCTTGTTACAATGCTATGACCTAGATAACGATCTGGCCCCGCATCCGATCCATATTGTATCCAATTTAATGGTATCCAACATGTACAGATGTACACATGGGTTTCGTAATCATATACATGTTGACCGCCGAATATTGCACGAATCTCATCCCTATATTATGGGGCATCCGCGCACATGGTAGAAACCGGCACCGCTAGAAAAACCACTCTCCTTGCTGGCCCCGTTTCCGCCACTAAAATCAACAGAACGGTGACATGAACTGCAACAGTTCATTGGCGTGTTCTCTACATGAATTTGCACGCTGTCATGGTCGTAAGAGCAACTCCAAAAGGGCGATCCATTTCATCCGCTGGCGTCCGTTTGGATCGGCGTGGACAGAAAAGTCGGCCCAACGCACCGACCCGAATGGACGCGGGTCCGCTTTTCGTCCGCCCGCCGACCCATTTCCGACTCATTTTTGAGTCGGATTTGCGTCGGCGCGGACATGACACGGACGCGCGTGCTCGCCCTCTCCCCTCCCCGGGCCAGTTGGTCGGTGGCACATTGGCCTCTCCCCATCCAACAGCACACCCTAGCCCGCCTCCTTCGCCGCGGACGCCGACGGTCATTTTTTCCGGTGATTCTGCTTCCGTCGCCGCAACACCCGCTCTGCAACGCCGCCAACTCCCACGTCGCCCCGCCACCCGCCGTCTTGCCACAGCCTCAACGACCGCGACCAAAAAAGCCGCCTCGCCGCTACGGCAAGATCCTCACTGCCACGCTCCCCGCATACATAGATAGTTCAACATAAATAAAAAAGGATACATAGATAGTTCATAGCATAGACAGATAAAACAAAAGATCAACTACTCGTCGTTTTCCGACTCCGACTCGGTAATGTCCTCCTCCGACGTCTGAATGTAAGCGTCAACATACCGCGCGCTCGTCCTCGGAGTCCCAGGACGACGCTTCTCTTAGCTTGATGTTCAATTGAGCGGCCTGCTTCCGTGCACGCTTGTCCTTCCGATAGGCGGCTCGCTCCGTCCTCCTCGTCTCCCTCTCCGTCCTCCTTTGCATGTAGAACTGACGCTTGTTGACAATGTCCTGCGGGAAGCGTTCGCGCCACACCGCCATGGCTTCCTCGTCCATCTCGACAATGGCGAGGCGACGCTGCCGTCTCTGTTTGTCACGACGATCCTCGTCGGTGAAAAGCCGCGGGAGAGGTGTGAGATCCTATGCCCGTTGGCTCGTCGACACGTCGAGAAAATTCATCTCCCGACGAGGCCGCCGGAGGCGCCACGCTGCCGCGCCGTGCGCGCGGGCCGCCTTCTCTGCGGTGTCGAAGGTGCCGAGACTGACGCGTTTCTCGCCAAACCAGATCTCGGAGGAGAAGGCGCTGGAGCGGCGCTCGCGGACTCCGCGAAAATCCGAAGCGTCCAGGCGGCGCATCCACATGGTGGTGCAGAGGCGAGTGAGAGGCAGCGAGGCGAGTGTGGACGGAGCGCCTTCTTAATAACGCGCGCCGAACGTGGCGCGCCAAAACCAGCGCGCGCTAGGCCGGTTTTTCCCCGCGCGCTGGAGCGCCAAAACCAGGGCGACGACATGGCCGCTGTCATGATCTGTGACCGTGAGCCTTCTTAAAAAATTGCGCGCCGACATGAGATGGGTCGACGCGTTGGACGTAATGCCAATCCAAATCTAAAAGAGGACGGACGCCGAGCGAGCGGCCGACCCAAACGGACAAAAAGTGAACAAAATCACCGTCCATTAGTTGCTCTAAGTTCTCCCCGAATTGTGTTTGTTTGGACTACGGGGCTGGAGCTGGTGTCGGAGGCCATGGGCCCCGTCGTCGGCGACCTGCTACAGCTAGTGAGCAACACGAGGATGAGAAACGGGTTATCACTATGGGCAGTTCATGCACTGGTCTACATGATGCTTCCGTAGACTGATGGTTGGCCATTGGTAATACTCGGGAGTAACGTTATTTAATTAAATATAATGTACTCCCTCTCTTAAGAAATATAAGAGCGGTGATCTAAACACTCTTATATAATACCGGAGGCGGGACGAACTGCGAGGGGAAAGGGATGGCGGGGGCCTTGCCGCTGCTGGCGCCGGAGAAGAGCCCCATCTTGCTGTGGTGGTGGTGGCTAGGGTTTGCCGGCGACGAGGGAGCAGAATTTGCTAGATATGGACGGCGAGTTTGGATGAGGACGGCCCCGCCGCACGGTCGGCATAAAAAAAGGAAGACCGTCAGTCGCTGACTAGTGGGCCTGTGGTCATAAATTAAGCTGACCGCGTGGGCAGCCGGTAGTTGGACGGCAGCCAGGTGGGGACGCGGCGGACATCGAGAAGGCGCGCGTGGCGTCCGTTCCGCGTCCGCGCCGACGCATTTGGGGCGCAAATTTGGGCCGCAAATGCGTCGGCGCGGACGCGAAGCTGACGTGATTTAAGTTTGGGTCGGCGCGTTGGGCCGTCACTTTTGTCCGCGCCGACCCAAACGGACGCAGGCGGACGAAATGGGTCGCCCTATTAGAGTTGCTCTAAACGCTCTTATATTTGTTTACGGACTGAGTAGCGAAAAAGAGAATCACATAACACTTTAGTGATCTATAAACGCTCTTATATTTCTTTATGGAGGGAGTAGCGAAACACAAAGTTTATTTGTAGCTCAGGCTACATGAAACCTCTTATCCTCACCCCTTCAACCTTACTTTGAGATCCGTACCCTACAACTAACTTACAACAAGAACATTTCTCTTTTTTGTTTATTTTAATGAAACAACATGTGAACTGAGGAGACATCCCCAACCATGTTTAATACATACAGGCTATCTAACCATATCTGTAAATGATGATGTTTTGGATAGGAGCATACAAAGCCTACCTTCATAGCTCTGACCACAAGTCCAAGTGTTTTTAACTAATACCCACAACCCAGGAGGTAATTAGTAACACAAATTAAACCACAAGCATGTCAAGAAGTTCAACAAACTTAACAAGTACACTGGCATCAAACTGATTTATCTCAACCCTCGTTTAGGTTTGATCACCACCAACAGCTAGCTGCCATGAACTGCCCAACAAAATTATGCTCCATTGGTAGCCATTGCCTGAACTGCATTGTTGCTATGATTCACCTCACATTATGAACCAAAAGGGCCAGGCTGCTTAATGATGTTACTTCATTGTGTCACTACAATTGTCGTATCTGTATAATGAAAATTGATCTGTAATTTAGTTATCTGTTTGTCATACAATAAAGAATGGAAGACCTATAATTGTATTAATGCCATATTCGACAATAATTTTCAGTTCATGGAGATCCCAATTAATATGACCTAAGATAAGCTTAATTGTATTTATCTAGCTATAAGAAGGTTAACACGTAGAAAGAATTGAGCAAACCTGACCTGCACATTGATTCTTGCTCCTCTGCACTTCACCACTTTTATTGTCAGCTACGTACTATAGAAGCAATATTGTGTCTTGCAGTATTATTGTTCTGGAATATAATTGCAAGTGATGTAAAATTTTCAAATATTAGGCATGGATCAAACAATATAAATTTAGCACGAAAATACCTTTAACTGTAAGTAGTCGCTAACTTCTGGGTTGTATGGAAGATCCAATACCTCATTTTCATACATTAGTTCGTTTATATTTTTCAGTAGCATCCCATCAAAGTCACTACAAGATAACCCCTTGATTAAATAGATATGACAGATAAAACAAAGAAAATATTTAGAGATGTGTTTATAACGTATTATCTCATATATTGTATATAAACCTGAAGAATCCTTTGCGGGCATGGCATGCAATATTTGTTAGAAAATGAACCGCACTATGAGCATTCGCCACCTGAGGTAAAATGCATGCAATATTTTAGACTAGTCCCGATATGACCTACATAAACCAAAATACAGAAGCATTAAAATACAAATAAATTACCTTGTCTTCAGGAGCAAATAATGGTTTGTAAGGTGGCGCTACAAAAACTCTTCGTTTATCTCTCTCATCCCAAACATCCCTACGGTCATCAAGCACCATGGCCATACTTGGATGACATAAGCTATCTCGAAACACAAGCTCGAGTGACTTCTTGGAATCTGACATCCAATAAAAAGAAGGTGCATGAGGTACGAGCAAGAGACATAGTCAGCGTTACTTAGTGTGCCATCCGTCGGCAAATGTCACATTTACTCATACGTAAAGATTTTATAGTAGTTATGTTTGTAAACAATAACATGCATGACGACACAAATAATGTGAATTATTAGTTTGTTTTAAGTCAAAATGCTATGCAACACTAGCTACATAAAATTAACACAAATAAATATATTATCTGTTTTTGTGTACAGTGTTAAAGAAATATTACTTGGCAGCTAGTAATCTACGTACTTATTCCTATCAAGCGTAGCTATCACTATTTACAATGCAACCAGTGTGAGTCTTATGATAGAAAATAATCAAAATTTGTGCCTAATTTTACCTGGCCTCACACATATTAAACGTTGTGAAATCTCATTTAGGCTGATCAAACGGCCTTCTGGATCAAGCAGCCTCCATATCTCAAGAGCATAATCTCTTCCAGCCATTGTGCAAACATAGACTTTAAATCTTTGGCGCCCACCGGCAGTAATCAAATAACCCTTCATTTCATCCCAACCAGGCCTTATGTTTACAAAATAACCAGTGCTTGGATCCTGAATGGCATATAATATTGCCAGAAGTAAGAAGCGATGATATAAGTAATTAAATATTGACAAGAAAATATACAAAGATTTCAAACATATATTGGAAAATCCCGCAAAAAACGTATACTTGAAAATAACTGGTGTATAATAAATTAAGAAAACAGAAACGAGCATGTAAATTTTAGGACAAGAAGAACTGCGAAAATATCCACAATTAACGTTGTACGGAGAACGCTATTTTAGTATACATGCGATGTGAGCCTGCTGCTACTAGCACATATGTGGTTCTTCTGGACTTTGTTGATTTGGCTTGCGTAAACCAGCTTATTTGGAACTAGACCTACATAATTCACAGATAATAACATTTCAAGAATTTTGACCTAACTAAAGTGGGCTCAATCTTGAGATCAATGTCACAGTCGCTTGAATCGGGGTTAAACTCTGTATTTTATGTTGGCTGCTCGTTATAAGCCGGATGCCCGAAACCATATGCCACAAGTCTAACACAGTAATATCATAGACGTCTAGAAAAAGAAGGAACTTCTTTGATAAATTAAACAAAACAATGTAAACAACAATATAACGGTCCTTTATGGACTTTTAATATTAGTTTGTATGCAACATAAGTACTAATCAGCTACAATGAAAATACTAATCTGCTACAACAAGAATACTATGGATATTGTGGCTTAATTTGATGAGCATGACTGAAGAAATTTTCAAACAACATTTCGAGCAACCAATTATATTATGGATACTTTGCTGATTTACAATATAGTATTAAATGAGGTCATACCTTTGGAGCGATGCGAGTCAGTACCGCATTCCTGCCCGGCCGGTACCCTGATTATAGGACGGGTAATAAGCTCGAGCTCTCCACTGGGTTTACTCAACATGCCCTGTTCACCACGGCTCACTGTCTGGAGACAATTCATAGTTATAGTACCGATTTCGTTGAAATCGACAAGCAATTGTTTGTCTTTAAAAGTCCGATTAAACTCGTCGGACATTGCTGATTCATTAGCAGCATCAAGCTCTGAATCCTCCAAGCCTGACATAATCCTGTCCAAACGTCTTTCGAACATTTCCGCTGTGTTTGAAAACACAACGGTTTCATCAAGGTCAAGCACAAGGGCAAGGCATCGCTTATTGAGCATCCGATGGCATGCCGTGTAAAGCCAATTGGTGCAGACCAACACCAGAAGCAAGCTAGACCTTTCACCTGCTTGCTTTGCATAGCAATGAGGTGTAGTTCCTCCTCTCCGGTCTCCACCACAGCAGTCTACACACAGAACAATGATTTGATGAGACGAATTAATAATTTACACATATCCATATACCTCAGTTAATTGAAGCAGAAGTCATGGGAAGTTCATGTCATCCTATGCTGCGTCTCAACTATATGTATATTACTGGTTCTACACATGATTTTAATGCAATATGTGTACCAAAGCATGGAGCTACTGCACTGGAAGGATACAATTACCTTGAACCTTCAAGCAAGTATGAAGTGCGCACTACTAGTGGAGCAAATCAAGAGGGGCCTCTATTTACCTGATGTATCCTCGTTAATTCTAAAATAAGAATTGACATGATGTTGGTTCGGATAAAAACCATGAGACTTTAACGCCCGGATAAAAACCAGAAATCCGGGATGCTACATCTGAACTATATATATTATTGGTTCTTCAAATGATTTAGTGCAATATTTGTAACAAAACATGGAGCTACTGCACTGGAAGAACACAACCTTGAACCTTGAAACAAGTATGAAGTGCACTACTGGTGGAGCAAATCAACCAGACCACTTTTTACCTGATGTATCCTCCTTGTTAATTGTAAAATACAAAAATGATGGAATTGATATGATGTTGGTTCGTCTAATTCAGTACCACGAGACTTTGACCCCCAGCTAAAATCAAGAAATTCGGGATGTATATCATAAACCTAAAAAATGTGTGCAAGCCATGGGAGATCCAGAAAACATAAATCATAGGCCGTAGATGGCTAGACGTGATGCTACTACATATACGTACCATGCCCTTCTTCCAGCAGGAGTCGTGGAGCCTGTGCAGGAGGGACGTGGGATGGAGATCCGCTGCTTTGGCCTGGAGCTTGCAGCGCAAAGAGTAGGCGCTGATCACCTGCAGCACGGCTAGCGGGGGGCACCTATCGCTCGCCGGCGACCGGCAGCTGATACGGATCTCGTTCCTCGGGAACACGGCCGGTTGGCGGAGATCCATGCAAGATGACGATGCGCTTTCAGTTCCTGGTGGGAAGAGCACGTCGACGTCGCCGAGGAACACGCTGCCGTCGAACAAGGGCATGCTCCTCCTGGTCACAGCGCCGGCGGCAGCCATCATGGTGGTGTGCTTGCTGGTGGTGGCAGGGGGCGGGCGTTGGTAGGTGGGAGTCTCGGAGATGGGTGTGAACTGTAACGAGAGACGTCGCCCGGTTGGCCGGCTCCGACTGGAAATGGAAGGTATTTCATGCATGCCTCCGACAGGAAATGGTAGCTATTTACATGGCTCCCCCAGGAAATGGTAGGTATTTACATGGCTCCCCCAGGAAATGGTAGGTATTACATGGGGGCTGGCAGGATGTGGGCCCGGACTGCCAGGGAACGGGTGAGCGTTATTCAAAAAAAAAAATAGAAAGCTATGCTGCTGTCTATTTTTTACAAAGTAGTACTCCATTCTTTTCTAAATATAAGACCTTGTATTGATTTCAATATAGACCACGTATGTAGCAAAATGAGTTAATCAACAGTCTAAAATGCGTCTATATACTAGTCCGTATTGAAATCTCTAAAAGGTCTTCTATTTAAATACGGAGGGAGTACAATATGTTCATATCATCAAAATACCAATTACACATGTCTTTTGGAACTCATGATCTCATGATCGAGAATATATTATACAATACGATATAAAGTGTTAGTCAAGAACTCATGATCGAGAATGTATTATACAATCAAATTCTTAAAGACAAAAGGATAGTTCTCCCCCCCCTCCCACCCTTCCGCCGCCTGTGTCGCTCCTGCGGCGGCTTGGGCGGAAATCTCGCCGCCGCCGCCACCACCACCTCCTTGCGCCTCCTTCCCCCTTGTCGCCGCTGGAAGACGTCGGCGGGCAGACGGCGACGACGGGGAGCTCCTTCACGTGCCCACGCGTCCTATCCTGGGGAGGCTCCACCTTCCGATCTGCTCCACTCCGGCGGTCGGCGTAGCCCTGTTGCGGTCCGGCGGTCACCAGGCGGTGCACTCCTCTGGATCTGGCAGCCCCTAGCGCGGTCCTATCACTGGTAGATAAAGGGTCATCAGACCCGGTTCGTTTGGGCCTTTAGCCCCGGTTCCTGAACCGGGACAAAAGTGTAGGTACTAATGCTCTGACCCTTTAGTCCCGGTTCGATCCAGAACCGTGGCAGATGGGTGTCCACGTGGCCTGTGCGCCGAGCCCAGGCAGGAGGGGCTTTGGTCCCGGTTGGTGGCACCAACCGGGACCAAAAGGCATCCACGCGTCAGCATTTCTGTGGCTGTGGTTTTTGTTTTATTTTTAAGGGGAGGGGGGGTTGGAGGTTTTGGGGTGTTAATTTAGGTGTTTCATATTGTGTTAGCTAACTAATTAATAAAGAGAAGTGTCCTTTCTTATGTCCGTACTTGGTCGACGCTACGTACTACACATACGTATAGAGAGGACTAGACACGGTAGCTAGATAGCTAGCTAGTAAAGCAAACGAAGGAAATAGAAGATCGTATAATCAACATATATATATAT
>LR738712.1:742870173-742913015 GCA_902687465.1 Secale cereale
TTTTTTTGTTTTTTTTTTTAATTCTTTCTGGTAAAACCAATTACAAACTTTCTGTTACTGCAAGTAGTATTGAAATTTGAATAGTACAAACGGACAATGGTATCATACTCGTTTTTTACAAAGTTGGCATGGTATCATCATAATAGTTGCGGAAAAAAGTCTTCACTTTTTCTTCGCTTGTGTCATTTGCTTATTGCGCCGTAACCATGGATAATCTTCATCGTTTATCAGGATGCTTGGGTCAGCCTTGACTTTGAAGGGAGGAATTTCATGAAACTTTTCATAATCTTCAGACATGTCTGTCTTGCCCTCCACTCCCAGGATGTCCCTTTTTCCTAAAAGAACTATGTGGCGCTTTGGCTCATCGTATGATGTATTCCCTTCCTTATCTTTTCTTTTTCTCGGTCTGGTAGACATGTCCTTCACATAGATAACCTATGCCACATTATTGGCTAGGACGAATGGTTCGTTAGTGTATCCAAGATTTTTCAGATCCACTGTTGTCATTCCGTACTGTGGGTCTACCTGTACCCCGCCTCCTGACAGATTGACCCATTTGCACTTAAACAAAGGGACCTTAAAATCATGTCCGTAGTCAAGTTCCCATATGTCCACTATGTAACCATAATATGTGTCCTTTCCCCTCTCGCTTGTTGCATCAAAGCGGACACCGCTGTTTTGGTTGGTGCTCTTTTGATCTTGGACAATCGTGTAAAATGTATTCCCATTTATCTCGTATCCTTTGTAAATCAATACAGTCGAAGATGGTCCCCTGAACAACAAGTACAACTCATCACAAACAGTGTTGTCACCTCTGAGACGTGTTTCCAACCAACTGCTGAAAGTCCTGATGTGTTCACATGTAATCCAGTCGTCGCACTGCTCCGGGTGTTTGGAGCGCAGACTGTTCTTGTGTTCATCGACATACGGGGTCACTAATGTAGAGTTCTGTAGAACTGTGTAGTGTGCTTGAGACCAAGAATATCCGTCCCTGCATATTATTGAGTCCCTTCCAAGCGTGCCTTTTCCAGTCAGTCTCCCCTCGTACCGCGATTTAGGGAGACCTATCTTATTAAGGCCAGGAATGAAGTCAACACAAAACCCGATGACATCCTCTGTTTGATGGCCCATGGAGATGCTTCCTTCTGGCCTGGCGCAGTTACGGACATATTTCTTAAGGACTCCCATGAACCTCTCAAAGGGGAACATATTGTGTAGAAATACGGGCCCCAGAATGACAATCTCGTCGACTAGATGAACTAGGACGTGTGTCATGATATTGAAGAAGGATGGTGGGAACACAAGATCGAAACTGACAAGACATTGCGCCACATCACTCCTTAGCCTTGGTACGATTTATGGATCGATCACCTTCTGAGAGATTGCATTGAGGAATGCACATAGCTTCACAATGGCTAATCGGACGTTTTCCGGTAGAAGCCCCCTCAATGCAACCGGAAGCAGTTGCATCATAATCACATGGCAGTCATGAGAATTTAGGTTCTGGAACTTTTTCTCTGCCATATTTATTATTCCCTTTATATTCGACGAGAAGCCAGTCGGGACCTTCATACTGAGCAGGCATTCAAAGAAGATTTCTTTCTCTTCTTTCGTAAGAGCATAGCTGGCAGGACCTTCATACTGCTTCGGAGGGATGGCGTCTTTTTCGTGCAAACGTTGCAGGTCCTCCCGTGCCTCAGCTGTATCTTTTGTCTTTCCATACACGCCCAAGAAGCCTAGCAGGTTCACGCAAAGGTTCTTCGTCACGTGCATCACGTCGATTGAAGAGCGGACCTCTAGGTCTTTCCAGTAGGGTAGGTCCCAAAATATAGATTTCTTCCTCCACATGGGTGCGTGTCCCTCAGCGTCATTCGGAACAGCTAGTGCGCCGGGGCCCTTTCCAAAGATTACGTGTAAATCATTGACCATAGCGAGTACGTGATCACCGGTACGCATGGCGGGCTTCTTCCGGTGATCTGCCTCGCCTTTGAAATGCTTGCCTTTCTTTCGACATTGATGGTTGGTCGGAAGAAATCGACGATGGCCCAGGTACACATTCTTCCTGCACTTGTCCAGGTATATACTTTCAGTGTCATCTAAACAGTGCGTGCATGTGTGGTATCCTTTGTTTGTCTGTCCTGAAAGGTTACTGAGAGCGGGCCAATCGTTGATGGTCACGAACAACAACGCCTTTAGGTCAAATTCCTCATGTCTATGCTCATCCCACGCACGTACACCGTTTCCATTCCACAGCTGTAAAAGTTCTTCAACTAATGGCCTTAGGTACACATCAATGTCGTTGCCGGGTTGCTTAGGGCCTTGGATGAGAACTAGCATCATAATGAACTTCCGCTTCATGCACATCCAAGGAGGAAGGTTATACATACATAGAGTCACGGGCCAGGTGCTGTGATTGCTGCTCTGCTCCCCGAAAGGATTAATGCCATCTGCGCTTAAAGCAAACCATACGTTACTTGGGTCCTTTGCAAACTCCTCCCAGTACTTTCTCTCGATTTTTCTCCACTGCGACCCGTCAGCGGGTGCTCTCAACTTCCCGTCTTTCTTACGGTCCTCACTGTGCCATCGCATCAACTTGGCATGCTCTCTGTTTCTAAACAAACGTTTCAACCGTGGTATTATAGGAGCATAGAACATCACCTTCGCAGGAACCCTCTTCCTGGCGGGCTCGCCATCAACATCACCAGGGTCATCTCGTCTGATCTTATACCGCAATGCACCGCATACCGGGCATGCGTTCAGATCCTTGTATGTACCGCGGTAGAGGATGGAGTCATTAGGGCATGCATGTATCTACTGCACCTCCAATCCTAGAGGGCATACGACCTTCTTTGTTGCGTATGTACAGTCGGGCAATTCGTTATCCTTCGGAAGCTTCTTCTTCAATATTTTCAGTAGCTTCTCAAATCCTTTGTCAGCCACAGCAATCTCTGCCTTCCACTGCAGCAATTCCAGTACGGTACCGAGCTTTGTGTTGCCATCTTCGCAATTGGGGTACAACCCTTTTTCGTGATCCTCTAACATGCGATCGAACTTCAGCTTCTCCTTTTGACTTTCGCATTGTGTCCTTGCATCGACAATGACCCGGCGAAGATCATCATTTGGTTCCTCTTGATCTTCAGAAGCTTCACCCGTTGCAGCATCATTGGGCACATCGTCTGGTTCCTCTTGATATTCACCAGCTCCCCCCATTGCAGCATCACCGTATTCAGGGGGCACATAGTTGTCATCATACTCTTCTTCTTCGCCGTCTTCCATCATAACCCCTATTTCTCCGTGCCTCGTCCAAACATTATAGTATGGCATGAAACCCTTGTAAAGCAGGTGGGAGTGAAGGATTTTCTGGTTAGAGTAAGACATCGTATTCACACATTTAGTGCATGGACAACACATAAAACCATTCTGCTTGTTTGCCTCAGCCGCATTTAGAAACTCATGCACGCCCTTAATGTACTCGGAGGTGTGTCTGTCATCGTACATCCATTGCCGGTTCATCTGCGTGCATTATATATAATTAAGTGTGTCAAAAACCATTACAGAACATCATAAATAGATAATTAAGTGACCAAATGGATAAAAGTTTATCATCACATTAAAACCAAAGTACATACATATATAGTTCTCATCTAACAACATATAGCTCTCCATACACATCGAAACTATGTAAAACATTTCAATGCGAAAACAAATGCGATCATAATCGCAACCAAGGTAACAATTGATCCAACGACATAATGATACCAAGCCTCGGTATGAATGGCATATTTTCTAATCTTCAACCGCATTGCATCCATCTTGATCTTGTGATCATTGACGACATCCGCAACATGCAACTCCAATATCATCTTCTCGTCCACAATTTTTTTTTATTTTTTCCTTCAAGAATTTGTTTTCTTCTTCAAGTAAATTTAACCTCTCGACAATAGGGTCCATCTTGATCTTGTGATCATCGATGACTTCCGCAACATGCAACTCCAATTCCATCTTCTCCTCCTCCACTTTTTCCAATTTTTTATTTAAGGAAATGTTTTCCTCTTCAACTGAATTTAACCTCTCCACAAGAGGGTCGGTTGGAATTTCCGGTTCAACTACCTCCTAGACATAATAAAACATCTATGCATGTCAGGTTGGTCGGCATAACTATCATAAACACTAAAACAAATAGTTATAAATTAAAGATAATATACCACATCCGAATCGTAGACAGGACGAGGGCCCATGTGGGCGGATATCAAAACCATCGCACTATATAATAACAAGCAATAATAAACATAAGAAAATTAGACAAATATCTATCTAAAGCAATAATAACAAGCAATAATAAAAATAAGAAAAGCATGGACATAACAAGAGGCTCACCACGGTGGTGCCGATGACGAGATCGGCGGGGGCGATCGACGGCGGCGAAGACGAGGACGGGACGTGACGGACCGCTAAACCTAGACAAATCTCGGAGAAAATAGAGCTTCCAGAGGAGAAAAGCTTAACTATTGTGGCTCGGGCATTCCACCGAACACGTTGTGTGCATAGGAGGTGAGCTAGAGCACCACTAACCCCTCTCCCCTCGGCCAAAAAAAAAACAGAGCAGTGAGCTCTGCTCTTGAGTGAGGGGGTATATATAGGCACCTCATTGGTCCCGGTTGGTGCTACGAACCGGGGCTAAAGGGGTGCCTTTGGTCCCGGTTCATATCACCAACCGGGACCAATGGTGGTGGGCCAGGAGCAAGACCCATTGGTCCCGGTTTGTCGCTCCAACCGGGACCAAAAGGTCCAGACGACCCGGGACCAATGGCCCATGTGGCCCGGCCGGTCCCCTGGGCTCACAAACCGGGCCCAGTGCCCCCATTGGACCCGGTTCTATATTGAACCGGGGCTAGTGGGTTGGACAGGCCTGGACCAAAGCCCTGTTTTCTACTAGTGTATGGTAGTGGCCTTGGGAGCTTTCATTCGTGACATCGCCCCTGCCCTCCAGATCCGGTCGTCCTGGTCCGGCGGGCCAGCGACCAGGACTCCGTTGGCTTGTTGGTGTGCCTCCTCTGGCTGCTGACGACGACTGGCTGTGTGACTGGTGCAGATTCGGTTGGTTGCTGGTTTTGGTCGGGCTGTTGGCGTTCATTCGTAGTGAGACAGAGGTTGTGGTGGCTCTCACACGTGGTCGGCGCAAGGGCTTTGTGGGAGGTGTGCAGGCTATCGGAGGCATGGTGTGTGGGGGTTTGGTGTTGGGCGGTGCTCTTGGCGAATGCTTGCTGGCCTCTTTTGGCCAATGGCGGCGGCGGCCGTGGTCGCCATTACACCTTCTTGGAGGCGTCGTCGGGGCGTTCACCACCTGCACACCTCGGATTCGGTTCTTGGAGGCGTCATCGAGGTGACGTCCAGTTTGGCAACGATGATGATGGCTAACAGTGCAGAGACACGGCAGACCTTTGGTTGTCGGTTCTTCCCCGACGTGCTCGACAGGTCTCTTCTACATCTCGCCATGCCATCGCAGAGTCGGAGCTGCCCTGGAGTACTAGGTGGTGACGATGACAAGTACCTGGTGGTCTTCGAGGAGGTGTTGGTTGGCGCCAACTCTACCCATTTCTTCTGTCTTTTGCTGGTCTTCTTAGTCGGAGCTGTCTTGGCATCTGCACTGGCGGTCAACTGTTTGGCATGGGCCGGCTTGGGTTTCGGTGTTTGTGGCGAGGAGGGCTTCGTTGGCAGAAGTCGATGGTGAAGTTGGAGTCGATGGCTCGTGGAGGAGTGATGATGATGACACTTGGTGACAACCTCAACTTTGTGGTTCTTCTCTACGATGTTTGTGTTTCTTCGTGTGGGTGTTCAGGTCGGACGGTTTTGCCCTGTGTGGTTTGTTGTAATGCTTTTAGCCTGGTTATGCATTAATTAACCGGGCAACCACCTTCTTTTTTATGAAATCAAGATCCTTAGGGGCCGAGTTTGAAAAAACAAGACAAAAGAACAATGGTGATCCATTGGACAGCGAGAATGGTTCTCAAGCAACCAACTAAATATGGGCCATCGCCTATAACACATGGACTGCGAGAATGGTTCCGCCAAAGGAACGCCCCTAGAAATGAAATGACATGCAATCGTTAATGTTGCCGAATCCAATCACTTATCACTTATGGCTAGACCATGGGTTTTTACCTGAGGTCAAGACTGAGCAAGCCCCAAACAATGCATTCAAGAAGAGAGCAGCACGAAAACACCATCATTGTCTTGAATATATTTTTGTCATTAGTTCCGGCCATCGTGGTTCAGATTAAGGGTTGAAGTTTTTTCCCATGTCATTTTGTCCTTAGTTTCAATCATCGCGGTTTGGATCAAGGACTGCATATGTTTTTGTCCTTAGAATTGGCCATCATGGTTCGGATTAAAGATTGCATATTGGGGCAGCCGCCTTGGACATCGATCCGCGTGTTGCATCCTTGCTCTGGCTCGTGGTCTTGGCCTACTGCGACTCGTCAAGGCCCACGCTGGCATGGCAATCGCGTGGTGCTCCCTCTCGGTGTCGGGAGACAGGGGTGCGACTCCGGTGACGCATGGTCAGAGAGCCCGTCGGCACCATCTCCTTCACATGGTTCCTACAGAGCAGCGCGTCCTTCCATTACCATTTATGACCACCGTTGTCGCCGCGCCCCGCCTTTTTCCGGTCGATGGCATGCCCCGGCACCCCGTGAATGCCATGTGCGCTTGAGGGGGCGGACGCCATGATCTTTTATGACCATCGTTGTCGCCGCGCCCCGCCTTGTTCCGGCGATGGCATGCCTCGGCACCCAATGGATGCCACGTGCGCTTGAGGGCGGGCACGCGCATCCTTCCTTGAGGCTGGCCTACCATCTTCGACTTTGCGCACCCACCCGCCGGCGGGCGGTCGGCGTGGGTACGGCCGATCAGCGTCTTCATGTGAGGAGGGCAAGACACTCTGCCCGGTGGGAGGAGTGTGGGTAGAGGGGAGCCCAGTCTTCTGTGCGGTCATTGTGGACCAGGTACGTCCTAGCGCAACAGTGCCGGTGACGGGGTGACAACACGGCTTGACGGGAGGAAGCCGTGCATCTCCTCTACATGGCCCGCCCCCTAGCATGCTTCCAGAATATTTGACGCGACGGTATGTGGGGAAGCTCCCAAACCCGCACCCACACCACGAACGTCTTCGTGGTCGTGTGCTCGAATGTGCGGCTATCCAGCCGGTTGATGATGACCTTGTCGCCCAGTACATCCTTCGCGCCCTCCAGCGTCCAGAGGTGCATGGGCAGCTTCTCCAAGACAGCCCGAATGTGAAGCATCCATGTTTGATGGACCGCGCGTGGAGCTTGCTAACAGCGGTGACCACGACTGCGTGCTGCTGCTGCGGGAAGGTCTGCTGCTCCATCCCCAAGGAAGACTCGATCACCTTGTGATCGTTACATGGCCGGCTCCCATGGTGGATGCGGGGGGCGTTATCCGAAGCCAGCTGTTGTCGAGGAAGCTCAAGCGGTCGTGCACTGGGTGGGTCGGTGACAGACCACTCGACCTCCCCTACGATTCCTTGGGTTTGGGGGGCACACTTTGCCGAAGTTGCCATGCTGCTTGCAGATGATGCAATGGAGGAGGTCGCGGCAGTCTACTCTACGATGATGGGTGTTGAGGCAACGAAACGGAGGCCCGTGAAGCTTGCATAAAAAGTCCGCGCAAATGGGTGAGGAACCACGTCTGGACCGCCTCGTGGAGCCGCTCTTTTGGTGGATCGACGAACTGCCCCTAGGATCCTTTCATGCGCGCCTGTTTTTGCAGGATGGATAGCGCGTCCATCCCTCATCAATGATGTCGGTGGCCTCGGTTTCTTGAAGTAGCCATGGGGGAGGTCGGACTACGATGGATCTAAGGCGGGGGCGTTCGAAAGGGGTTTGCGCACCTGGAGATCAGCGAAATTCGACTCCTAGCAACAATCTCATGTATGATAGCGCTATAGACTTGTTTGCTTCCTTCAGTGATTTGCTTGATAACTTGGTCAGTATCACATGCAATAATAAAATTATGTAGGTTCAAATCAGCCACAAGGGCTAAAGCCTCCGAACATCGCATGGCTTCTAGAGTTCGTAGGTCCATGCAATCATTAATAACCCGGACTGAAGACCTAGGTAGACACCCTGGGCGTCTCTGCAGATTACCACGACCGCCTCCTTCCTTTGATTTTTAGCTATACCACCGTCTAAGTTTATCTTGACCATACCTTTAGTCGGTGGTATCCACCTTAGGGCATCTCCAGCCGTTCGGCCCCCCAGGACGCGCCGAAAACCGCCGCCTGGGGGTGAGCCGGCTCTAGTTTCGGCTTGGGTGCCAGTTCGTTCCCAGTCGCCGGCCCCCAGGTCGGCCCCAGGCGCCGATATCGGCCCATTTTCGGCGCTTGTCAGCCCATTTCCAGCGCAAAACGGCCCAGGCTCGACGTTCTGATAGATAGTTAATAGATAGTTCACATATATAGATAGATAGATATTTCATACGATAGATAGATAGTTCACATAGTCTTCTCCTACGACCTACTACTAGTCATTCTCCGACTCGGACTCTTCCTCGGTGATGTCCTCCTCCGACGTCTCAGCGTAGGCGTCAAGGAACCGCTCGTCGGTGAAGTCCCAGGAGGACGCATCTCCTTGCTCGACGTTGGACTTAGCTGAAGGAAATATGCCCTAGAGGCAATAATAAAGATGTTATTTGTATTTCCTTATATCATGATAAATGTCTTTTATTCATGCTAGAATTGTATTAACTGGAAACTTGATACATGTGTGAATAAATAGACAAAACAGTATGTCCCTAGTATGCCTCTACTAGACTAGCTCATTGATCAAAGATGGTTATGTTTCCTAGCCATAGACATGAGTTGTCATTTGATCAACGAGATCACATCATTAGGAGAATGATGTGATGGACAAGACCCATCCGTTAGCATAGCACTATGATCGTTTAGTTTTACTGCTATTGCTTTCTTCATGACTTATACATGTTCCTATGACTATGAGATTATGCAACTCCCGAATACCGTAGGAACACCTTGTGTGCTATCAAACGTCACAACGTAACTGGGTGATCATAAAGATGCTCTACAGGTGTCTCCGAAAGTATTCGTGGTGTTGGCATAGATCAAGATTAGGATTTGTCACCCAGAGTGTCGGAGAGGTATCTCTGGGCCCTCTCGGTAACACACATCACAATAAGCCTTGCAAGCAAAAGACTAATGAGTTAGTCACGAGATGATGGGTTACGGAACGAGTAAAGAGACTTGCCAGTAACGAGATTGAACTAGGTATAGAGATACCGACGATCGAATCTCGGGCAAGTAACATACCGTTGACAAAAGGAACAACGTATGTTGTTATGCGGTTTGACCGATAAAAGATCTTCGTAGAATATGTAGGAGCCAATATGAACATCCAGGTTCCGCTATTGGTTATTGACCGGAGATGAGTCTCGGTCATGTCTACATAGTTCTCGAACCCGTAGGGTCCGCACGCTTAACGTTTGATGACGATCGGTATTATGAGTTTATGAGTATTGATGTACCGAAGGTAGTTCGGAGTCCCGGATGAGATCACGGACATGACGAGGAGTCTCGGAATGTCCGAGACATAAAGATTGATATATTGGACGGCTATATTCGGACACCGAAAGTATACCGGAAAAGTTTCGGATTTATTGGGAATGCCGGAGGGGGTTACCGGAACCCCCTACGAGAGGGGATGGTCCATAGTGGGCCTAAAGGGAAAGAGAGAGGCAGCCCATAGGGCTGACCGGCGCCCCACCTAGGGTTCCTAGTTGGACTAGGATTGGGGGGGGGCGCCACCTCTCCTATTCCTTTCCCCCTTCTTCCTTTTGGTGAATCCTACTAGGAATAGGATTGCAATCCTATTCCTAGTAGGACTCCTTCCCTAGCGGCACCAGGAAGGGCCGGCCAGCCTCCCTCCCTTGCTCCTTTATATACGGGGGCAGGGGGGCACCCAAAGACACACAAGTTGAATTGTTTTAGCCGTGTGCGGTGCCCCCCTCCACAGAATCACACCTCGGTCATACCGTCGCGGAGCTTAGGCGAAGCCCTGCGCCGGTGAACACATCATATCCGTCACCACGCCGTCGTGCTGACGAAACTCTCCTGTGAAGCTCAACAGGATCAAGAGCTCGTGGGACGTCATCAAGCTGAACGTGTGCTGAACGCGGAGGTGCCGTACGTTCGGTGCTTGATCGGTTGGATCGCGAAGAAGTTCGACAACATCAACCGCGTCACTTGACGCTTCCGCTCCTGGTCTACGAGGGTACGTAGACACACTCTTCCCTCTCGTTGCTATACATCTGGTAGATAGATCTTGCGTGATCGTAGGAAAATTTTAAAATACTACGTTCCCCAACGGTGGTATCAGAGCCAGGTCTATGCGTAGATGATATGCACGAGTAGAACACAATGAGTTGTGGGCGATACTAGTCATACTGCTTACCAGCATGTCATACTTTGCTTCGGCGGTATTGTGAGATGAAGCGGCCCGGACCGACATTACGCGTACGCTTACGCGAGACTGGTTTCACCGTTATGAGCACTCGTTGCTTAAAGGTGACTGGCGGGTGTCTGTCTCTCTCACTTTAGCTGAATCAAGTGTGGCTACGCCCGGTCCTTGTGAAGGTTAAAACAGCACATACTTGACGAAACATCGTTGTGGTTTTGTATGCGTAGGTAAGAACGGTTCTTGCTAAGCCCGTAGCAGCCACGTAAAACTTGCAACAACAAAGTAGAGGACGTCTAACTTGTTTTTGCAGGGCATGTTGTGATGTGATATGGTCAAGACATGACGAGTTATACGGTTTTGTATGAGATGATCATGTTTTGTAAAGTTATCGGCAATTGGCAGGAGCCATATGGTTGTCGCTTTATTGTATGAAATGCAATCACCATGTAATTGCTTTACTTTATCACTAAACGGTAGCGATAGTTGAGGAAGCAATAGTTGGCGAGACGACAACGATGCTACGATGGAGATCAAGGTGTCGCGCCGGTGACGAAGGTGATCATGACGGTGCTTTGGAGATGGAGATCAAAAGCACAAGATGATGATGGCCATATCATGTCACATATTTTGATTGCATGTGATGTTTATCTTATTATGCTTCTTATTTTTCTTAGATCGACGGTAGCATTATAAGATGATCCCTTACTAAAATTTCAAGGTATAAGTGTTCTCCCTGAGTATGCACCGTTGCGAAAGTTCGTCGTGCCGAGACACCACGTGATGATCGGGTGAGATAAGCTCTACGTTCAAATACAACGGGTGTAAGCCAGTTTTGCACACGCAGAATACTCGGGTTAAACTTGATGAGCCTAGCATATGCAGATATGGCCTCGGAACACTGGAGACCGAAAGGTCGAGCGTGAATCATATAGTAGATATGATCAACATAAGATGTTCACCATTGAAACTACTCCATCTCACGTGATGATCGGACATGGTTTAGTTGATTTGGATCACGTGATCATTTAGATGACCAGAGGGATGTCTATCTAAGTGGGAGTTCTTAAGTAATATGATTAATTGAACTTTAATTTATCATGAACTTAGTCCTGGTAGTATTAGCATATCTATGTTATAGATCAATAGCTCGCAATGTTACTCCCCGTTTATTTTTTTATATGTTCCTAGAGAAAACTAAGTTGAAAGATGTTAGTAGCAATGATGCGGAATTGTTCCGTGATCTGAGGATTATCCTCATTGCTGCACAGAAGAATTATGTCCTTGATGCACCGCTAGGTGACAGACCTATTGCAGGAGCAGATGCAGACGTTATGAATGTTTTGACAAAAGCTCGATATGATGACTACTTGATAGTTTAGTGCACCATACTTTACGGCTTAGAATCGGGACTTCAAAAAGTTTTGAACACCACAGAGCATATAAGATGTTCCAAGAGTTGAAATTAGTATTTCATACTCATGCCCGTGTCGAGAGGTATGAGACCTCTGA
Source organism: Secale cereale (assembly GCA_902687465.1). Taxonomy (NCBI): domain Eukaryota; kingdom Viridiplantae; phylum Streptophyta; class Magnoliopsida; order Poales; family Poaceae; genus Secale; species Secale cereale. Next base: position 742,882,173 of record LR738712.1, read on the forward strand.
CAAAACTTTGCCTACAAGATGGAGGAGAATAGCTCAACCAGTGAGCATGTGCTCAGATTGTCTGGGTAGTACAATTGCTTGAATCAAGTGGGAGTTAATCTTCCAGAGAAGATAGTAATTGACAAAGTTCTCTAGACACTATCAGCAAGTTAGTAGAACTTCGTGATGAACTATAATATGCAAGGGATGACGAAAGTAATTCCCGAGCTCTTCACGATGCTGAAATCGGCGAAGGTAGAAATCAAGAAAGAGCATCAAGTGTTGATGGTTAACCAGACCACTTGTTTCAAGTAAAGGGCAAAGGGATAGAAGGGGAACTTCGAGAAGAATGACAAGCAAGTTGTCACTCCCATGAAGAAACCCAAAGCTAAACTCAAGCCTGAAACAAGTGCTTCTACTGCAAAGGAAATGGTCACTAGAAATGGAACTGCCCTGGATATTTGGCGGATAAGAAGGATGGCAAAGTGAACAAAGGTATATTTGATATACAGATTATTGATGTGTATTTTACTAGTGTTCATAGCAACCCCTCGGTATTTGATATTGGTTCAGTTGCTAAAGAGTAGTAACTCGAAATGGGAGTTGCATAATGAACATAAACTAGTTAAAGGATAAAGTGACGATGTGTATTGGAAGTAGTTCCAAGATTGATATGATCATCATCGCACACTCCCTATACTTTCGGGATTAGTGTAAAACCTAAATAAATGTTATTTGGCATTTGCGTTGAGCATGAATATGATTTGATCATATTTGTTGCAATACGGTTATTCATTTAAAGTCATAGAATAATTGTTATTCTGTTTACATGAATAAAACCTTCGATGGTCATACACCCAATGAAAATAGTTTGTTGGATCTCGATCGTGGTGATACACATATTCATAATATTAAAGCCAAAAGATGCAAGGTTAATAATGATAGTGCAACTTATTTGTGGCACTGCCGTTTAGGTCATATTGGTGTAAAGCGCATGAAGAAACTCCATAGTGATGGACTTTTGGAATCACTTGATTATGAATCACTTGGTGCTTGCGAACCATGCCTCATGGGCAAGATGACTAAAACTCCGTTCTCCGGAACCGTGGAGCGAGCAATAGAGTTGTTGGAAATCATACATACTGATGTATGCGGACCAATGAGTGTTGAAGCTCGCGACAGGTATCGTTATTTTCTGACCTTCACTGATGATTTGAGCAGATATGGGTATATCTACTTAATGAAGCACAAGCCTGAAACATTTGAAAAGTTCAAAGAATTTCAGAGTGAAGTGGAGAATCAGCGTAACAAGAAAATAAGAGTTTCTACGATATGATCGTAGAGGTAAAATATTTGAGTTAGCGAGTTTGGCCTTCAATAAAAACAATGTGAAATAGTTTCACTACTCACGCCACCTGGAACACCACAGTGTAATGGTGTGTCCGAACGTCATAACCGTACTTTATTAGATATGGTGCGATCAATGATGTCTCTTACCGATCTACCACTATCGCTTTTGGGGTTATGCATTAGAGACAGCTACATTCACGTTAAATAGGGCACCATCTAAATCCGTGGAGATGACACCGTATGAACTGTGGTTTGAGAAACCTAAGCTGTCATTTCTTTAAGTTTGGGACTGCGATGCTTATGTGGAAAAGTTTCAACATGATAAGCACGAACCCAAATCGGAGAAGTAAAATCTTCATAGGATACCCAAAAGAGACTGTTGGGTACACCTTCTATCACAGATCCTAAGGCAAAATATTCGTTGCTAAGAACGGATCCTTTCTAGAAAAGGAGTTTCTCTCGAAAGAAGTGAGTGGGAGGAAAGTAGAACTTGATGAGGTAATTGTACCTTCTCCCGGATTGGAAAGTAGTACATCACAGGAAATTTTTCCAGTGATTCCTACATCAATTAGTGAGGAAGTTAATGATAATGATCATGAAACTTCGGATCAAGTTTCTGCTGAACGTCGTAGATCAACCAGAGTACGTTCCGCACCAGAGTGGTACGGCAACCCAGTTCTGGAAATCATGTTACTAGACCATGATGAACCTACGAACTATGAGGAAGCGATGATGAGCCCAGATTCCGGAAAATGGCTTGAAGCCATGAAATCTGAGATGGGATCCATGTATGAGAACAAAGTATGGACTTTGGTTAACTTGCCCGATGGTCGGCAAGCCATCGAAAATAAATGGATCTTCAAGAGGAAGACCGACGCTGACGGTAATGTTACTGTTTACTAAGCTCGACTCGTTGCGAAAGGTTTTCGACAAGTTCAAGGAGTTGACTACGATGAGACTTTCTCACCCGTAGCGATGCTTAAGTCTGTCCGAATCATGTTAGCAATTGCCACATTTTATGAAATCTGGAAAATGGATAACAAAACTGCATTCTTTAATGAATTTATTAAAGAAAAAATTACATATGATGCAACCCGAGGTTTTGTCAATCCTAAAGGTGCTAACAAAATGTGCAAGCTCCAGCGATCCATCTATGGACTGGTGCAAGCATCTCGGAGTTGGAATATACGCTTTGATAAGTTGATCAAAGCATATAGATTTATACAGACTTACGGTGAAGCCTGTATTTACAAGAAGTGAGTGGGAGCACTACAACCTTTCTGATAAGTATATGTGAATGACATATTGTCGATCGGAAATGATGTAGAATTTTCTGGAAAGCATAAAGGAGTGTTTGAAAGGAGTTTTTCAAAGAAAGACCTTGGTGAAGCTGCTTACATATTGGGCATCAAGATCTATAGAGATAGATCAAGACGCTTGATAAGACTTTCGATAAAGTACATACCTTGATAAGATTTTGAAATAGTTCAAAATGGACCAGTCAAAGAAGAAATTATTGCCTGACTTGTAAGGTGTGAAGTTGAGTAAGACTCAAAGCCAGACCACGGCAGAAAATATAGAGAGAATGAAAGTCATTCCCTATGCCTCAGCCATAGGTTCTATAAAGTATGCCATGCTGTGTACCAAACATGTTGTGTACCTTGCCATGAGTTTGTCAAGGGGGTACAATAGTGATCCAGGAGTAGATCACTGTACAGCGGTCAAAATTATCCTTAGTAACTGGATGACTAAGGAAATGTTTCTCGATTATGGAGGTGATAAAGAGTTCGTCGTAAAGGGTTACGTCGATGCAAGCTTTGAAACTAAATCCAGATGACTCTAAGTATCAATCTGGATGCGTATTGAAAGTGGGAGCAATTAGCTAGAGTAGCTCTATGCAGAGCATTGTAGACATAGAAATTTGCAAAATACATACGGATCTGAATATGACAGACCCGTTGACTAAAAACTTCTCTCACAAGCAAAACATGATCACACCTTATTACTCTTGGGTATTAATCACATAGCGATGTGAACTAGATTATTGACTCTAGTAAACCCTTTGGGTGTTGGTCACATGGCGGTGTGAACTATGGGTGTTATTCACATAACGATGTGAACTATCGGTATTAAATCACATGGTGATGTGAGCTAGATTATTGACTCTAGTGCAAGTGGGAGACTGAAGGAAATATGCCCTAGAGGCAATAATAAAGATGTTATTTGTATTTCCTTATATCATGATAAATGTCTTTTATTCATGCTAGAATTGTATTAACTGAAAACTTGATACATGTGTGAATACATAGACAAAACAATATGTCCCTAGTATGCCTCTACTAGACTAGCTCATTGATCAAAGATGGTTATGTTTCCTAGCCATAGACATGAGTTGTCATTTGATCAACGGGATCACATCATTAGGAGAATGATGTGATGGACAAGACCCATCCGTTAGCATAGCACTATGATCGTTTAGTTTTACTGCTATTGCTTTCTTCATGACTTATACATGTTCCTATGACTATGAGATTATGCAACTCCCGAATACCGTAGGAACACCTTGTATGCTATCAAACGTCACAACGTAACTGGGTGATCATAAAGATGCTCTACAGGTGTCTCCGAAAGTATTCGTGGTGTTGGCATAGATCAGGATTAGGATTTGTCACTCCGAGTGTCGGAGAGGTATCTCTGGGCCCTCTCGGTAACACACATCACAATAAGCCTTGCAAGCAAAATACTAATGAGTTAGTCACGAGATGATGGGTTACGGAACGAGTAAAGAGACTTGCCAGTAACGAGATTGAACTAGGTATAGAGATACCGACGATCGAATCTCGGGCAAGTAACATACCGTTGACAAAAGGAACAACGTATGTTGTTATGCGGTTTGACCGATAAAAGATCTTCGTAGAATATGTAGGAGCCAATATGAACATCCAGGTTCCGCTATTGGTTATTGACCGGAGATGAGTCTCGGTCATGTCTACATAGTTCTCGAACCCGTAGGGTCCGCACGCTTAACGTTTGATGACGATCGGTATTATGAGTTTATGAGTATTGATGTACCGAAGGTAGTTCGGAGTCCCGGATGAGATCACGGACATGACGAGGAGTCTCGGAATGTCCGAGACATAAAGATTGATATATTGGACGGCTATATTCGGACACCGGAAGTATACCGGAAAAGTTTCGGATTTATCAGGAATGCCGGAGGGGGTTACCGGAACCCCCTACGAGAGGGGATGGTCCATAGTGGGCCTAAAGGGAAAGAGAGAGGCAGCCCATAGGGCTGGCCGGCGCCCCCACCTAGGGTTCCTAGTTGGACTAGGATTGGGGGGGCGCCACCTCTCCTATTCCTTTCCCCCTTCTTCCTTTCGGTGAATCCTACTAGGAATAGGATTGCAATCCTATTCCTAGTAGGACTCCTTCCCTAGCCGCACCAGGAAGGGCCGGCCGGCCTCCCTCCCTTGCTCCTTTATATACGGGGGCAGGGGGGCACCCAAAGACACACAAGTTGAATTGTTTTAGCCGTGTGCGGTGCCCCCCTCCACAGAATCACACCTCGGTCATACCGTCGCGGAGCTTAGGCGAAGCCCTGCGCCGGTGAACACATCATATCCGTCACCACGCCGTCGTGCTGACGAAACTCTCCCGTGAAGCTCAACTGGATCAAGAGCTCGTGGGACGTCATCAAGCTGAACGTGTACTGAACGCGGAGGTGTCGTACGTTCGGTGCTTGATCGGTTGGATCGCGAAGAAGTTCGACAACATCAACCGCGTCACTTGATGCTTCCGCTCCCGGTCTACGAGGGTACGTAGACACACTCTTCCCTCTCGTTGCTATACATCTGGTAGATAGATCTTGCGTGATCGTAGGAAAATTTTAAAATACTACGTTCCCCAACATTAGCGACCGCCCTCCGCGCTCGCTTGTCCTCGCGATAAGCCGCTCGCTCCTTCATCCTCTTCTTCCTCTCCGCTCTCCTCCCGGCCAAGAACCGGTGCTCGTCGATGAAGTCTTGTGGGAAGTTTTGTCGCCACGTCGCCATGGCTTCCTCATCCATCTCGGCCAAGTGGAGACGGTGCGACCGCCTACGGTTCTTCCGGCGATATTCGTCGGTTCTAAGCCGCGGGTGAGGCGCCAGCTCCTGTGCCCGCTCCAGAGTCGGCACGTCCGTGAAGTTCATGTCCCAACGGGAACGCCGGAGGCGCCACGCCGCAGCGTCGTACGCGTGGGCGCCCTCCTGAGCGGTGTCGAAGGTTGTTCCGAGGCGGAGGCGCACGCCGCCCCACTCAATCTCGGCGGAGTAGGTGCCGGACGGACGAACCCGGACGCCGCGGTAGCCCGCACCTCCCCGGCGGCGAGGCGGCATGGGGGCGCAGTGTGTGTCGGAGCTAGGCCGGCGACGAAGCAGCCAGCGGCCGGAGGGGCACAGTGGCAGTGAGGAGTGTGCGGTGGGCGATGTGGCTGCGGTGTGGGCGTTCACCGGCGAGGTAGGGTGCTTTTATAGTCGGAGCTCGTGCGGCGTGAGGCGCATGCCAGGCGACGCGTGGCGGTCGCCCGTGGTACCGGGCGACACGACGGGTCGATGGGGGACGACATCAATGGCAGGCGACGGCTCGGCAGTGCGGCAACTTTGGCATTAATTCCCGCGGGAACCGAGGCGATGAGGACGACGACGCATCACGTCGCTGACAAGGCGGGCCCATCCCGTTCGCGCCAAAAAACGCCTCGCCCGGCGCCCCCAGGCGACCCCCAGTGCCCCGGGTTCGGGTTGGGTCCGCCGGCGCCAGTTTCGGCCCAATCCGGCGATTTTCGGAGTCCTGGGGGCGCGACTGGGCCATTTTTTCGGCGTCGGCGCCTAAAAAGTGGCCTTGGGGGGGCCTGTTGAGGGTGCGGCTGGAGATGCCCTTAGACGCCTCCTTCCTTGCTGCATCTGCGGCCCTTGATTGTGCGCCATGTTGCTGACGATCGCCAAATTTGCCAGGTACAACACAAAACTATGAATGGCCTCCAGACTTTGGAAAACCGCCTCATGTATGGCTTTCCGTCGTGTGCTCCAAATTGCCCATAGTGTGATGATAAGCTTTGAGAACTCCGCATGTGATAATGTCTCGAGCATGTCGAAGAGCCATTCTTTTGGGTCAGGGCTTACAGATAAACACATGTGTTCAGTCAGCGTGTCGTCGACCAGTGCCCACACACATCTCGACATACTGCAGTCAATAAGTGAATGTCTCCATGTAACGTTGTCTGCCCCACAAAGCGCACTCGCTCCTCCCGACCGTGTTTGTGCATTTCCTCCAACCAGTTTTGGGAAGGTTCCCACAACCGGATTTTCTTTTTCTATGTTTTTCTTTCTTATTTTTTCTTTTTATGCTGAATTTAGTTTTTTCTTAATATTTGTGAACTTATTTTGAGTTTGGGAACAAACATTTTAAAAGATTTGCGAGATTGTTTTTTCTGAATTCATGGTTTTCTGAATTTTGGGAAACAATTTTCAAATTTTGGAACATTTTATGAATTGTTTGAACAAAATTTTAAACGCATGAACATTTTTAAATCGATGATCATTTTTTGAGATGTGGGAACAATTTTTCAAAATGTGAACAGTTTTTGAATCGATATTTATTTTAGAAATTCATGCACACTTTTTGGATCGCTGAAGATTTTTTGAAATTCGTGAATATTTTGTGAATATATTTAACATTTTAGAAAAATATCATAAATTTTCCAATTTACAAACATTTTAGAAAAATTATGAATTTTTTGAAAAAAATCAATCCTTGTTCAGTTTTAAACTCCTACAGTAGCAGTGTTTTAAAAAGAAAATAATAATGAAATCTAGTTTAGTTTTTTTAAATTAAAAAACTAGTCTAGCAGCCTGCTTAATGCGAGGAAAAAAACTAGCAAATCAGGTTAGTAGGCCTGCCCCATAGTGTGCGGCAACCAAGGTCAACATGCGCGTTTGCTGACAATCCAGCACGCTCCACGCAAAATAGGGCGTCCCCTCGTCAAGGGAACTAGAAGCAAACGCGCGCTTTGCCACGCGGTTTGAATATATTCAACATTTCTCAAATGAACCTTTATTTGGCTATAACAACACTGTAGCACATGATACCATTTAGATTCGGCTATTCCTTCTTGACAAATTGTAGAAGGACGGAGAGCACAGCCCACCCACTTTCTTAAAGCAAGCTTTGTTTTGTTGACAGACAACATATACGTGCAGAGATGTATCCTAACATACTAACATGCAAGTGGACATTCTCTTCTTAGGCAAATGGCACAAAGAAACATACAAATCATACCATGAGTCACATATGACTATAACTATGATATTTTATCTTACTAATTATACTCCCTCCATTTTTATATACAAGGCCACAAACTCAGATTACAGGTACCAATGTAAAATTTAATGCATGCTTTAAAAATCAACTTTTGTTCTTGTTTATTGGGATCATTAATACTCCGCATGCATGCAAAGAAACTAAGTGGAGGAAGGAGATGACTATCATTATGTCTGCATGCATGCAAGTATTAAACAGGTTGTTAGTACGAGAAAATGTCATTAATTTTGCCTCGAATACTGTTGGTGGCCTTGTATAGATGCAAAATGTATATTCCATAGTGGCCTTGTATATAAAAATGGAGGGAGTACCCCTTTTATCTAAAAAGAAGCGCAATCATTTGTCACCACTCTTCATAGAAACAACACCTTTTGGACAGGACTACGTTGATTAAGATTCAAACAACCTTGGTAACACCCAAAAACCTGCTAAAGAATATAGCATTACTTCCATTTCATAGTAAACTGGTCAAGTAATAATTGACACTATGCAGTTCCAAGATTATAATAACATCAACAACACTTTACTGGGTTTTTCAGTGGCAACTATGAAAACTGACTGGTTAGGAAACATGATTTAACTGAAGCTCACACTTGATTCATCATGATAATTAATTGGGTTTGTTACTACTCCCTCCGTTCCTAAATATAATACATTTTATAGATTCCACTATGAACTACATAAAGATATATATAGACATACTTTAGAGTGTAGATTCACTCATTTTGCTCCGTATGTAGTCTATTGTGGAATCTCTAAAATGTCTTATATTTAGGGACGGCGGCAGTACTCTCTTCTAGTTCCTTCTTGTTCACTCTTCTCCCTTTAGCTCCTCTATAGGACAAGAAGACTGGTTACACTGAGAATCATGCTGCAAATTTCAAGCGTTGATAACTAATGATCAAAAGGTGCGGACTAACATATCGGATTAGAAAATATAATATGGTTTCTGTTACACTTATCTATACTCAAAACTGGACATAATTTTGTTGGACATGAATGGTACTCTGGTTTGTCTATCCTTAATTTCCTTCGATATGAGGTGCATCTCTGGGGTGAATCTATCCTTATTTATGTTGGAGTATAGTCTAAAATTTCTTGAATTCCTTACTGGAGATAGTGAGGTGCATCTATCCTTAATTTCCTTCGAACAAAGACAGGGTCCTCTGGTTTGTATGGAAAAAATAGAAATGAGAAAACTTTTGAGGACCATGGGAAATAAATAAAAGGAGATAGACATAAAAAAATTATGGCACATGCTTCCAATTTCATTTTGGATATGTGTGAAACAGACATGGAAACTCATGAACAAGTAGTTCCAGAACCTAGAGCACATTAATCAACAATTTAGAAAGCTTGGCAACGTTATTTTACCTCTGGTTAAAACCCAAATAAATAATTTAGGAATGCAGATAAATTGCATGCATGTACATGATCAATATTCTGTGAAAAGGTAAGTTAACACCCAGGTGAGACCTTATCTGCAACATTTTTCCATAATTACAAAGCTTGTACCGAACTGAAACAGTAATAAGACATTATTGGGCGCTCCAATATTTTCATGGAATCACAAACCTATCCTTCATAGAATCACAAAGTTGTGTCGTACACAGGGATGACTGGCTGTATCTGCAACAACATGGTGACTTAAAGCCAACTATATATGTCGATTAAGTTCCAGTCTAACTGAATCTATCCACTATCCACTGAACTCTTGCATGCCATGTTACTTTTGCAATGGTATGGACTTCTGAAGCTACCCTCATAACATGAACAAGCTTTAGAAGTTGTGACTTGTGATTAGCAGCCTCATGGAGAGGAGCAGCGCGTCGCGGATGTCCCATGAGGGTCAGCTTGCCGACGAAGAGCTTCCAAAAGCATGAGCCGTAGCCGACCGCCCCCGTAGCACACCGCTTTGGAATCCTTTGCTCAATCTCATCCACACGGTGTAACACACCGCTGATGCCTCCGAGGTTGCGGTGCCACTGTCTCGTGCTTGCTAAATCAAATCAAAGGGGAGGAAGAGGGATGAATACCAGAAGACAGGAAAGCATCAATAGTAGGGACTATCCCCTCCGTTGATCCCCTCCCCTCCCCCGTGCGGTGGCGCCGCCCCGCACCGGGGAGCCCCCGTTCTCCTCCTATAGCCTCGCCCCACATCCGCTCCCCTCCGCCGCCATCGCCCTGGGCGTCATAGGGCAAAGCCATTGTGGTGTGGCGGCGGCGGTTTTTTTCTTGGATCTCGATCTGGTTGGGAGGCGGCACTTCTTTCCGGCCAGATCTTCGGTGATGGCGTAGATCGGCGGCGACATGGATGTGCTGCGGCGGCGGCGGTGGAGGACGGCACCAGCAACGGCGGATCTGGCCTTGACTCAGTCGGGCTAATTCGTTGTGCTACCGATCTCAATCGTCGTCTGCGGTGCACTGCTCCTGGACTTGATCTGCAACACGAGGATGTCTGGGGCGCTGGCCCTAGGCTTGTTGGTGGTGTCCTTCTTCTTCGTCGGAGTTGGTCGCCGGCTGGCTGTGCTCGCATGGTCATGGAGGCGGAGGTCGCAATGGCCGGAGGCTTGGCCGGTCGGCGGCGGCGGAACATGACCGGTGGCAGCGGCAATGTTCTGTCTGGATCCCGGGGCGGCGGCCCTGGAGGGTGGCGGCCGGTGAAGCTAGGGCTTCCCGCGGCGGCATGGCATGGTGTAGTCCCTGTCCAAGGCGGATCTGTGACAGCGATCTGATATACGGATTGGTTCAGATCAGAGACGGTGATGAGCACGCAAGATCCGTCTCGGCGGCTCTCGCGGCTTGGCGAGGCGGGGTGGGAGCCCTCCTCCTAGGCTCCAGTGGTGGCACACTCAGGCAGTGGCCAGTGCGCCAGGGCTCCTACGGTGGCACTACTGTTGCGGGTGGTCGCCGGATCTAGGCAGCTAGATCTGGAGCTTTGAAGGCGGTCGACGCGATGTACAGGTTGTCGGGTGGACTACTTGGGACGGATCCGGATGAAAACCTGGTCTTTGGTCAATGGCCGGAGGCGGTGATGACGATGCCCTTATCATCGTTTCCTTCATGAAGGCATCATCGAGGTGAAGCTCCCAACTCCACTCAATACCTCCGAGGAAAACCCTAGATCAGCTGATCGGATGTTGGCGGTAATCATGTGTCGTTACCCCCTTGGGGGCGGCATTCTTGGAGGTGCACTTGTTCTCGCGGGACCAGCGGACGATTTTTTTGGTGGAGCCGGTGCTTCATCCTACACATTGATGGGGACGGATCTCGACGGCGTGGCGCAGTGCAGATTCGGTGTTCGATGTGCGAGGATGGACTCGCGCAGGAGGATTACGCTATCTGGTGTCGTGGTGGCGTCGATGACAGAGAGACCTGGCACGGTAGATGCAACAGTATAGCTCTGAAAATGGACTGGTATCAGGTGGCTGGGGCGGCCTCATACTCGGCAGGCGTCCTGGTTGAGGAATGCGCCAGACTGGTAGGTGCCCCATACCCGGCAGGCATCCTGGTTGGGACCTCAGGTCTTAGATGTTTAGGTTTGGCTGCGAGGTCTATTTGATATTAGGTCCAGACTATCAGCATCCTTTCATCAACTGGATAGAAGTAGCAAGAGATGTTGCCTAGATGGTGGCTTTAGTCTTACTGTTGTATGACTTTGTAAGGTTTTGTGTGAATAATTAATAAAGTGGCCGCATGCATCGTCCAGATACAGAGGTCGAGGGTCCTCCTCCATTTCTAAACAAAATCAATAGAAGGAGGCAGTCAAAACATCTGTCCCATCCGGAGAGGTCCAGACCGGCGAATGCCTAGCCGCGAGGCGCTCAGGCTACCTCGCCGCCGCCAACAGCCCCCTAAGCTCCTCTACACAAAGAAAAATTGCACAATAAGTCAACAACGCGACCAATTTTCCCGCACAATAAGTCAACAACGCAACCAGTTTTCCCCTCCCCCACAGCCTTTTCCCCTTCCCACGCCGCCCACGCTGAGCTCGAAGGGACGCGTGTTCCCCCAAAGTGTAGCAGCCCAACGCACCTGCCTGGTTCAAGGCGGTTAATAATAAGTCAACATAGAGTGACAAGGTGGTCCCACACAGCCTTCAACGCCTCGATTCACCCCAGAGCTGCATTTTGAGGGAGCTTAGTATCTGCACCGATACGGGCCGAGGCTTTTCCAGTCCTGGTACAGTAGGACGGTCACGTGGCCGGCCGGGTGTCGGTGGCCTGCTTCTTTAGGACGTACAGCGCCGCCGCGTTCACGAGGGTTCTGCGGCCGATCATCACCAGCAGTGGCGGCGGCGCGTGGTACAGGAGCGCGAACGGTGGAGGAGCTGCTCCGGCACTACCTCGACGGCACCTCCGCGCTCAGACCACTTCAGGCTTTGAATGGAGCTTCAGTTTACCTCTTCTCGTGTTCAAGTGTGGACGTGTGGACGGCCACGTGGATTAATGATTGGGCATTCAATCATGGATTTAGTTAATTTGCTCATGCATGGTTACTAACCATGGATTTGTTAACGAACTGAGACTGAGTAGAGTCAGTATTCAGTAAGTATTGGCTTGGAGAGCATGCGTCAGTGCCTGAAAAAAATATCAGACGAACAGAGTAGTGTTATTATTTAGTACTCCATCCGTTCCATAATGTAATGCCTATAGATTTTTACAAAAGTCAAACATTACAAACTTTGACCATGTTTATAGAGAAAAGTATGTACATCTATAGTACCAAATGCACATCATTGGATACATCGTGAGTTATATTTTCAGAATGTACATGTTTGGTATTGTAGATGTAGACAGATTTCTCTATACACTTGGTAAAGTTGGCAAAATTTGACTTTCACAAAAATCTATAGGCACTACATTGTGGAACGGAGGGAGTAGTGATTTGAGCATCTCTAGCAGATCCCGTAAAACCTCGTCGGGCTGTATTTTTCTGGCAGATTATACGAGACAGGCAAAGAAAATGCCCGACCAAGTCCGGTAAAAACGGACGGCCCATAAAACATTTGCGGGAGGCACGTAAACCGCCCTCGATTCCGGTATATATGCCGGCTCCAGGTTGATTTAGGGTATCTGTCCGCCTTTTCCCCCATCCTCCTCCGCCGCAATTCGTGTAATCCAGCGAGAAATCGAGCGAAGTCAAGTTACGTTTTGTGGTGCGATTTCCCACCGAAAGCTGCCAGAGATGTTGGTGGCGGGTGCCGGTTGCGGCGGCGGTGGGGGGTTTTCGAAATTGGGCAGAAACAAACAAAACTAGGGCTACAAAATGGAGAGGGAGACTCCAAGGTGTGAATCAATCTAAGCTCTGATCCAAGATGATGTAGGGTGGAACCGTAAGTTCATGATATTTCCACACTTGGAGGGGGAGGAGGGCAAATCAAGAGAAGAACACAAGATGAAAACTCAAATAAACAAGATCCAATCACACATGTTAAATTCACATACACATAAACGGAATACAAGGGTCCAAATCCAACAGAAGAAGGCTAGAGAGGCACTAGTTCATCCCAATCATTGACGGAGAGAGGTCTTGATATCCTTGCAGGATCTTTCCTAGATGGGGTATTGAATTCACTAGGAGATCATCTCACATGGAGGTCTTCGGCTCCATGGGAGCATGGTAGTGGATGAGAAAAACTCAATCTCAAATGAGATAAACCTTTGCTAACCCTAGCTAGGAGGAGGAGAGGGTCTATATAAAGTGCTCCACGAGATGAGAGGGGAAAAGAGGGGATACATGGGCCTCTGGCCCGGTTAGGCACTCGATGGTGCCGGATGTCCGGGTTGGGGGGTGGCCGAACTTATGCTTCTCTCGGGTATCCTCGGGCCAGACATTTGAGCAGGGGCCGGATGTTCGGGGCTGTCGGGCCGGATGTCCGGGCTGGGGCAGGATGCCCGGCAGCTGTAGCATTTTAGCGGTCCTCTTCGTCGTGATTCTTCGTTCGTGTACTTGGGGACTTCGTTTTCATTCCGAGCATCCCGAGGTAGTCTTCTTGATGCCTAAGCACACACGATACTCCCGATTGAGGTAGTAGCCAAGTCTGCGGTTCATACGGAAGCCCGTTAAGGAGAGATGTCACCTCGGTTTCGATAGCTCTTGCATGTGCTCATGTCGTCGCTCCACTTGGAACTTGGGTAGACGAAAGTAGGTCCGTGGGGATGACCATAGGATGCACCGCATCAATTGCCCTCGTTTTTCACAGTTAGGTTATTGACTTCACCGTCCTCCCATTCTCCACATTCATCCATAGACCCATTAAATGAATCATCCTTGGAGTTGGATCTCCACGTATACGAGCCGATTCACTAAGTATATTCAGCGACAGATGAAGGACTACATAATGAAAGCTTGTACTATGGTAGATATGCATTCTCTTTGCTCTCCTTGCGATAGTGGATATCGCAGGCTTTGCAGCAACTGTGTGAATGTCATAGACGAATGAAGTAGATTTCTCTCCTGAATTGAGCTAATAGAGCAATGCGGATGGTCAAACCTATAAATTTGCACAGACATGCATCTTCGGTAACGCATATCTCACTCCATGAATTGTAGAATAATGTAGAAATGTGTAGCTACTAACCCGGTCGAATTGATCCTCATGCCGATCTCTGAATCCATGTCGCAGCCGCCACGCGATGTACTGTTCGCCCCACCCAAGCCGCCAGAAAAAACTATATTGATTGTAGCCGTGCCTTGTTACAATGCTATGACCTAGATAACGATCTGGCCCCGCATCCGATCCATATTGTATCCAATTTAATGGTATCCAACATGTACAGATGTACACATGGGTTTCGTAATCATATACATGTTGACCGCTGAATATTGCACGAATCTCATCCCTATATTATGGGGCATCCGCGCACATGGTAGAAACTGGGACCGCTAGAAAAACCACTCTCCTTGCTGGCCCCGTTTCCGCCACTAAAATCAACAGAACGGTGACATGAACTGCAACAGTTCATTGGCGTGTTCTCTACATGAATTTGCACGCTGTCATGGTCGTAAGAGCAACTCCAACAGGGCGATCCATTTCATCCGCTGGCGTCCGTTTGGATCGGCGTGGACAGAAAAGTCGGCCCAACGCACCGACCCGAATGGACGTGGGTCCGCTTTTCGTCCGCCCGCCGACCCATTTCCGACTCATTTTTGAGCCGGATTTGCGTCGGCGCGGACACGACACGGACGCGCGCGCTCGCCCTCTCCCCTCCCCGGGCCAGTTGGTCGGTGGCACATTGGCCTCTCCCCATCCAACAGCACACCCTCGCCCGCCTCCTTCGCCGCGGACGCCGACGGTCATTTTTTCCGGTGATTCTGCTTCCGGCGCCGCAACATCCGCTCTGCAACGCCGCCAACTCCCACGTCGCCCCGCCACCCGCCGTCTTGGCACAGCCTCAACGACCGCGACCAAAAAAGCCGCCTCGCCGCTACAGCAAGATCCTCACAGCCACGCTCCCCGCATACATAGATAGTTCAACATAAATAAAAAAGGATACATAGATAGTTCATAGCATAGACAGATAAAAGAAAAGATCAACTACTCGTCGTTTTCCGACTCCGACTCGGTAATGTCCTCCTCCGACGTCTGAATGTAAGCGTCAACATACCGCGCGCTCGTCCTCGGAGTCCCAGGACGACGCTTCTCTTAGCTTGATGTTCAATTGAGCGATCTGCTTCCGTGCACGCTTGTCCTTCCGATAGGCGGCTCGCTCCGTCCTCCTCGTCTCCCTCTCCGTCCTCCTTTGCTTGTAGAACTGACGCTTGTTGACAATGTCCTGCGGGAAGCGTTCGCGCCACACCGCCATGGCTTCCTCGTCCATCTCGGCAATGGCGAGGCGACGCTGCCGTCTCCGTTTGTCACGACGATCCTCGTCGGTGAAAAGCCGCGGGAGAGGTGTGAGATCCTATGCCCGTTGGCTCGTCGACACGTCGAGAAAATTCATCTCCCGACGAGGCCGCCGGAGGCGCCACGCTGCCGCGTCGTACGCGCGGGCCGCCTTCTCTGCGGTGTCGAAGGTGCCGAGACTGACGCGTTTCTCGCCAAACCAGATCTCGAAGGAGAAGGCGCTGGAGCGGCGCTCGCGGACTCCGCGAAAATCCGAAGCGTCCAGGCGGCGCATCCACATGGTGGTGCAGAGGCGAGTGAGAGGCGGCGAGGCGAGTGTGGACGGAGCGCCTTCTTAATAACGCGCGCCGAACGTGGCGCGCCAAAACCAGCGCGCGCTAGGCCGGTTTTTCCCCGCGCGCTGGAGCGCCAAAACCAGGGCGACGACATGGCCGCTGTCATGATCTGTGACCGTGAGCCTTCTTAAAAAATTGCGCGCCGACATGAGATGGGTCGACGCGTTGGACGCAATGCCAATCCAAATCTAAAAGAGGACGGACGCCGAGCGAGCGGCCGACCCAAACGGACAAAAAGCGAACAAAAGCACCGTCCATTAGTTGCTCTAAGTTCTCCCCGAATTGTGTTTGTTTGGACTACGGGGCTGGAGCTGGTGTCGGAGGCCATGGGCCCCATCGTCGGCGACCTGCTACAGCTAGTGAGCAACACGAGGATGAGAAACGGGTTATCACTGTGGGCAGTTCATGCACTGGTCTACATGATGCTTCCGTAGACTGATGGTTGGCCATTGGTAATACTTGGGAGTAACGTTATTTAATTAAATATAATGTACTCCCTCTCTTAAGAAATATAAGAGCGGTGATCTAAACGCTCTTATATAATACCGGAGGCGGGACGAACTGCGAGGGGAAAGGGATGGCGGGGGCCTTGCCGCTGCTGGCGCCGGAGAAGAGCCCCATCTTGCTGTGGTGGTGGTGGCTAGGGTTTGCCGGCGACGAGGGAGCAGAATTTGCTAGATATGGACGGCAAGTTTGGATGAGGACGACCCCGCCGCACGGTCGGCTTAAAAAAAGGAAGACCGTCAGTCGCTGACGAGTGGGCCCGTGGTCATAAATTAAGCTGACCGCGTGGGCAGCCGGTAGTTGGACGGCAGCCAGGTGGGGACGCGGCGGACATCGAGAAGGCGCGCGTGGCGTCCGTTCCGCGTCCGCGCCGACGCATTTGGGGCGCAAATTTGGACGCATTTGGGGCGCAAATTTGGGCCGCAAATGCGTCGCCGCGGACGCGAAGCTGACGTGATTTAAGTTTGGGTCGGCGCGTTGGGCCGTCACTTTTGTCCGCGCCGACCCAAACGGACGCAGGCGGACGAAATGGGTCGCCCTATTAGAGTTGCTCTAAACGCTCTTATATTTGTTTACTGACTGAGTAGCGAAAAAGAGCATCACATAACACTTTAGTGATCTATAAACGCTCTTATATTTCTTTATGGAGGGAGTAGCGAAACACAAAGTTTCTTTGTAGCTCAGGCTACATGAAACCTCTTATCCTCACCCCTTCAACCTTGCTTTGAGATCCGTACTCTACAACTAACTTACAACAAGAACATTTCTCTTTTTTGTTTATTTTAATGAAACAACATGTGAACTGAGGAGACATCCCCAACCATGTTTAATACATACAGGCTATCTAACCATATCTGTAAATGATGATGTTTTGGATAGGAGCATACAAAGCCTACCTTCATAGCTCTGACCACAAGTCCAAGTGTTTTTAACTAATACCCACAACCCAGGAGGTAATTAGTAACACAAATTAAACCACAAGCATGTCAAGAAGTTCAACAAACTTAACAAGTACACTGGCATCAAACTGATTTATCTCAACCCTCGTTTAGGTTTGATCACCACCAATAGCTAGCTGCCATGAACTGCCCAACAAAATTATGCTCCATTGGTAGCCATTGCCTGAACTGCATTGTTGCTATGATTCACCTCACATTATGAACCAAAAGGGCC
This sequence comes from Secale cereale, assembly GCA_902687465.1. Classification (NCBI taxonomy): domain Eukaryota; kingdom Viridiplantae; phylum Streptophyta; class Magnoliopsida; order Poales; family Poaceae; genus Secale; species Secale cereale. The sequence continues at coordinate 742,899,723 of LR738712.1, forward strand.
ATGCTGCTTAATGATGTTACTTTATTGTGTCACTACAATTGTCGTATCTGTATAATGAAAATTGATCTGTAATTTAGTTATCTGTTTGTCATACAATAAAGAATGGAAGACCTATAATTGTATTAATGCCATATTCGACAATAATTTTCAGTTCATGGAGATCACAATTAATATGACCTAACATAAGCTTAATTGTATTTATCTAGCTATAAGAAGGTTAACACGTAGAAAGAATTGAGCAAACCTGACCTGCACATTGATTCTTGCTCCTCTGCACTTCACCACTTTTATTGTCAGCTACGTACTATAGAAGCAATATTGTGTCTTGCAGTATTATTGTTCTGGAATATAATTGCAAGTGATGTAAAATTTTCAAATATTAGGCATGGATCAAACAATATAAATTTAGCACGAAAATACCTTTAACTGTAAGTAGTCGCTAACTTCTGGGTTGTATGGAAGATCCAATACCTCATTTTCATACATTATTTCATTTATATTTTTCAGTAGCATCCCATCAAAGTCACTACAAGATAACCCGTTGATTAAATAGATATGACAGATAAAACAAAGAAAATATTTAGAGATGTGTTTATAACGTATTATCTCATATATTGTATATAAACCTGAAGAATCCTTTGCGGGCATGGCATGCAATATTTGTTAGAAAATGAAGCGCACTATGAGCATTCGCCACCTGAGGTAAAATGCATGCAATATTTTAGACTAGTCCCGATATGACCTACATAAACCAAAATACAGAAGCATTAAAATACAAATAAATTACCTTGTCTTCAGGAGCAAATAATGGTTTGTAAGGTGGCGCTACAAAAACTCTTCGTTTATCTCTCTCATCCCAAACATCCCTACGGTCATCAAGCACCATGGCCATACTTGGATGACATAAGCTATCTCGAAACACAAGCTCGAGTGACTTCTTGGAATCTGACATCCAATAAAAAGAAGGTGCATGAGGTACGAGCAAGAGACATAGTCAGCGTTACTTAGTGTGCCATCCGTCGGCAAATGTCGCATTTACTCATAGTAAAGATTTTATAGTAGTTATGTTTGTAAACAATAACATGCATGACGACACAAATAATGTAAATTATTAGTTTGTTTTAAGTCAAAATGCTATGCAACACTAGCTACATAAAATTAACACAAATAAATATATTATCTGTTTTTGTGTACAGTGTTAAAGAAATATTACTTGGCAGCTAGTAATCTACGTACTTATTCCTATCAAGCGTAGCTATAACTATTTACAATGCAACCAGTGTGAGTCTTATGATAGAAAATAATCAAAATTTGTGCCTAATTTTACCTGGCCTCACACATATTAAACGTTGTGAAATCTCATTTAGGCTGATCAAACGGCCTTCTGGATCAAGCAGCCTCCATATCTCAAGAGCATAATCTCTTCCAGCCATTGTGCAAACATAGACTTTAAATCTTTGGCGCCCACCGGCAGTAATCAAATAACCCTTCATTTCATCCCAACCAGGCCTTATGTTTACAAAATAACCAGTGCTTGGATCCTGAATGGCATGTAATATTGCAAGAAGTAAGAAGCGATGATATAAGTAATTAAATATTGACAAGAAAATATACAAAGATTTCAAACATATATTGGAAAATCCCGCAAAAAACGTATACTTGAAAATAACTGGTGTATAATAAATTAAGAAAACAGAAACGAGCATGTAAATTTTAGGACAAGAAGAACTGCGAAAATATCCACAATTAACGTTGTACGGAGAACGCTATTTTAGTATACATGCGATGTGAGCCTGCTGCTACTAGCACATATGTGGTTCTTCTGGACTTTGTTGATTTGGCTTGCGTAAACCAGCTTATTTGGAACTAGACCTACATAATTCACAGATAATAACATTTCAAGAATTTTGACCTAACTAAAGTGGGCTCAATCTTGAGATCAATGTCACAGTCGCTTGAATCGGGGTTAAACTCTGTATTTTATGTTGGCTGCTCGTTATAAGCCGGATGCCCGAAACCATATGCCACAAGTCTAACACAGTAATATCATAGACGTCTAGAAAAAGAAGGAACTTCTTTGATAAATTAAACAAAACAATGTAAACAACAATATAACGGTCCTTTATGGACTTTTAATATTAGTTTGTATGCAACATAAGTACTAATCAGCTACAATGAAAATACTAATCTGCTACAACAAGAATACTATGGATATTGTGGCTTAATTTGATGAGCATCACTGAAGAAATTTTCAAACAACATTTCGAGCAACCAATTATATCAAGGATACTTTGCTGATTTACAATATAGTATTAAATGAGGTCATACCTTTGGAGCGATGCGAGTCAGTACCGCATTCCTGCAAGGTACCCTGATTATAGGACGGGTAATAAGCTCGAGCTCTCCACTGGGTTTACACAACATGCCCTGTTCATCACGGCTCACTGTCTGGAGACAATTCATAGTTATAGTACCGATTTCGTTGAAATCGACAAGCAATTGTTTGTCTTTAAAAGTCCGATTAAACTCGTCGGACATTGCTAATTCATTAGCAGCATCAAGCTCTGAATCCTCCAAGCCTGACATAATCCTGTCCAAACGTCTTTCGAACATTTCCGCTGTGTTTGAAAACACAACGGTTTCGTCAAGGTCAAGCACAAGGGCAAGGCATCGCTTATTGAGCATCCGATGGCATGCCGTGTAAAGCCCAATTGGTGCAGACCAACACCAGAAGCAAGCTAGACCTTTCACCTGCTTGCTTTGCATAGCAATGAGGTGTAGTTCCTCCTCTCCGGCCTGTTATATTTGTGTCGAATATTATGTACGCAAGGGGTTACGTGGACTTGGAGTTGTAATTGGTGTGGTTAGATACGAGTTGTGTAGGAGTCGGACACTTGTATCCTAGGCCTCTTATATACGGAGGGGCACCACACGTTGTAACCCATGATGACGACTTGATAGCAACAGGTACACGGGGGAGCCGACGGCTTGTGCCGGCGCCCGGGCGACCGGTGTTGCGGTATCTTGGGGAGGAGCGCCCGTAGTCATGCCCCGGGGATGTAGCCATATCGGTGAACCTCGTTAACAAATATCGTGCCTCGGTGTGTCATCTATGATCTTGCATTAGCGTTTTATTCTAACAAGTGGTATCAGAGCAAGGTTGCGAGAAGGCTATGCGGAAGATCATCCGGAGGTACGAGGATCATGCTTGACGGGTGCCATGGAACGTCCGATTGGCGCAAGGTGGAGCATGGCGGCGATCGCGGATGCGGTCGGTGGTGTCGGACACTTCGGGCAGGAGGCCTGGACCGTTCGATGGGCTGCGGTCGGTAAGGATCGGCTAGACGTGACGATCGGACCGGCGTAGTGGCTGTTGAAGACGTTGTGGAGGCGACGGATTCGGCTCGCGATCAGACCGGCGACCAGACGTGGGGGACGGCCGGATAGATCGGAGTGTGAGAGTATCGAGATGATGCGCTCGGTGTTGTACAAGGGCGGCGACGCGGCACTGCGGACGGATCGTGTCGGCGACGCGGATGGCCAGGGTACGACACGGCTCGTGCATGGACGATGCGCGAGGTGGCGACTGTTTTCGGCAAGGTTGGCGTGTGGCGAATACGCGCGACAGGGCCAGTTACGGATCGCTGGCGAGAACCAAGATCAGAGATGGAGCTGTCGGCGAGATTTGCGGCGAGTTCTTTTCATTGTGAACGGATCGACGAGAGAAGGAAAGTTACGGTGGGCGTGCTACGTACGCGCGTCATGCGTGGTAGCGTGCGGCAGCAGATCTCCTCAGGCAGCGCGCAACGCAAAGGCGTGGCCGTGCAGGATTCCAAGGTTTAGCAACGCATTGGCGATGCGTGTACAGATTGGATTTTCTAAGTTTCCTTGTGCATGCATGTGAGGCCTGCTGTTGTCGGACTAGTGTACATGTACCGGAGTCCATGGCTTGCACGCATGTACGGTTTGGATTCATCTACGGCTGCTGCATGGAATTTGTGAAGCCGTGACGGTTCAGGCTCGGTTTCCGTGTGAGAAAAGGAAAAGAGAGGGCCGCACGATCCAGCGGTAATAAAAGTCTAGCGACGTGAGGCGGCGAAGGCACCAAATAATTAGTCTGCAAGTTCGGGAAGAGGTGGAGCGATTCAGCTACGGCAGATATCGGTCTGTGTTACGGCGAGAGGCTTCACGGCAATTTCTGAAGGGCGGACAGGGACGTTGCTAAGTCAGATTTCTTGGTAGACCGCGGACTGCAGCGTGGCTTCAGACGAGGAATACGGGATCGGTGATCTCTTTCGTGAGGAAGTCGCGGAGAAAAATAAGGGCGGTCAGACCGGCGGCAACAGGTCGGTTAGATCGCGGCTCGGCATGGCGCCGGGATTCACCAAGTTTGATGTGGAGAAATTCGATGGCACGGGTAACTTCGGTCTATGGCAGACAAGAGTCAAGGATATTCTGGCGCAGCAGGGAATCTTGAAGGGTTTGCAGGAGACGAAGCCGACCAAGGTTGACAACGATGTGTGGGAGGATATGCAAGTGCAGGCGGCCGCTACCATACGGCTTTGTCTTGCGGATCAGGTCATGTATCATGTCATGGAAGAAGATTCTCCTAAGGGAATTTGGGACAAGTTGGCAGATCGTTATATGTCCAAGTCAGCGACCAACAAGCTGTATTTGAAGCAAAAGTTCTATGGGCTGAAGATGCAGGAGGGGTCGGATCTTGTGGAGCATGTGAATGCCTTTAATCAATTGGTCACGGATCTAGCGCGTCTGGATGTGAAGATTGAGGACGAGGATAAGGCACTACTTCTTCTTGTTTCGTTGCCATCGTCCTATGAGCATTTGGTCATTACACTGACACATGGAAAGACAACCGTCAATAATGAGGAAGTCACTGCAGCATTGCTTGCACATGAGTTGAGGAAGCAAAAGAATGCTACAGAGGAGAGTACTCAAGGTTTGGGGTTGGCAGTTAAAGGTTATCAGCTCAGGAAGGGACAAGAGGCGGAGAAGAAAAAGAAGAAAAATGTGCAGTGCTACAGGTGCAAGGACTGGGGACATATAAAGAGGGAATGTCCAGAACTGAAGGGTGGGGCAAGTGCTAATGCGGCTACTCATGGTGATGACTCAGACAGCAGTAGTGATGTTCTCGTAGTATCAAACAGGCGGTCAACAGAAACTAAAGCGTGGATGTTGGATTCAGCTTGCTCTTTTCATGCAACGCCCAACAGGGAGTGGTTCTCTTCGTACAAGTCTGGTGAGTTTGGTTTAGCCTATGTGGGCGATGACACAGGTTATCGTGTTGCTGGAGTAGGTGACATCAAAATCAAGATGTTTGACGGAGTTGAGCGGATGCTTCGGGGAGTCAGGCATGTGCCAGGGCTAAGGAGGAATCTAATTTCGCTTGGTGTTCTTCATGATGGTGGTATGGAATTTTGTTGTGATCGGGATAAGAAGACCATGGAAATCATGGAAGATGGGGTGACTGTGATGATAGGAGAGAGGACGGCTTCACAACTTTACAAGTTGCAAGGGAGCACTATTGCAGGTGGAGCGATGGAGAGTGGAGCTGCAGGAGTAGCAATGGAGTCTCACGGTGGCGGCGGGTCTGGCCCGTCGGGTAGCTCTCGGTAAGCTACAAAGGAGACAACCCAAGTCCGGAGTACATGGAGGTTCGAGCATGGACGACTTCTAAGTGGCGGAGAATATTCGCCAAGGTGGAGTTTGTTATATTTGTGTCGAATATTATGTACGCAAGGGGTTACGTGGACTTGGAGTTGTAATTGGTGTGGTTAGATACGAGTTGTGTAGGAGTCGGACACTTGTATCCTAGGCCTCTTATATACGGAGGGGCACCACACGTTGTAACCCATGATGACGACTTGATAGCAACAGGTACGCGGGGGAGCCGACGGCTTGTGCCGGCGCCCGGGCGACCGGTGTTGCGGTATCTTGGGGAGGAGCGCCCGTAGTCATGCCCCGGGGATGTAGCCATATCGGTGAACCTCGTTAACAAATATCGTGCCTCGGTGTGTCATCTATGATCTTGCATTAGCGTTTTATTCTAACAAGGCCTCCACCACAGCAGTCTACACACAGAACAATGATTTGATGAGACGAATTAATAATTTACACATATCCATATACCTCAGTTAATTGAAGCAGAAGTCATGGGAAGTTCATGTCATCCTATGCCGCGTCTCAACTATATGTATATTATTGGTTCTACACATGATTTTAATGCAATATGTGTACCAAAGCATGGAGCTACTGCACTGGAAGGATACAATTACCTTGAACCTTCAAGCAAGTATGAAGTGCGCACTACTAGTGGAGCAAATCAAGAGGGGCCTCTATTTACCTGATGTATCCTCGTTAATTCTAAAATAAGAATTGACATGATGTTGGTTCGGATAAAAACCATGAGACTTTAACGCCCGGATAAAAACCAGAAATCCGGGATGCTACATCTGAACTATATATATTATTGGTTCTTCAAATGATTTAGTGCAATATTTGTAACAAAACATGGAGCTACTGCACTGGATGAACACAACCTTGAACCTTGAAACAAGTATGAAGTGCACTACTGGTGGAGCAAATCAACCAGACCACTTTTTACCTGATGTATCATCCTTGTTAATTGTAAAATACAAAAATGATGGAATTGATATGATGTTGGTTCGTCTAATTCAGTACCACGAGACTTTGACCCCCAGCTAAAATCCAGAAATTCGGGATGTATATCATAAACCTAAAAAATGTGTGCAAGCCATGGGAGATCCAGAAAACATAAATCATAGGCCGTAGATGGCTAGACGATATGCTACTACATATACGTACCATGCCCTTCTTCCAGCAGGAGTCGTGGAGCCTGTGCAGGAGGGACGTGGGATGGAGATCCGCTGCTTTGGCCTGGAGCTTGCAGCGCAAAGAGTAGGCGCTGATCACCTGCAGCACGGCCAGCGGAGGGCACCTCTCGCTCGCCGGCGACCGGCAGCTGATACGGATCTCGTTCCTCGGGAACACGGCCGGTTGGCGGAGATCCATGCAAGATGACGATGCGCTTTCAGTTCCTGGTGGGAAGAGCACGTCGACGTCGCCGAGGAACACGCTGCCGTCGAACAAGGGCATGCTCCTCCTGGTCACAGCGCCGGCGGCAGCCATCATGGTGGTGTGCTTGCTGGTGGTGGCAGGGGGCGGGGGTTGGTAGGTGGGAGTCTCGGAGATGGGTGTGAACTGTAACGAGAGACGTCGCCCGGTTGGCCGGCTCCGACTGGAAATGGAAGGTATTTCATGCATGCCTCCGACAGGAAATGGTAGCTATTTACATGGCTCCCCCAGGAAATGGTAGGTATTTACATGGCTCCCCCAGGAAATGGTAGGTATTACATGGGGGCTGGCAGGATGTGGGCCCGGACTGCCAGGGAACGGGTGAGCGTTATTCAAAAAAAAATAGAAAGCTATGCTGCTGTCTATTTTTTACAAAGTAGTACTCCTTTCTTTTCTAAATATAAGACCTTGTATTGATTTCAATATAGACCACATATGTAGCAAAATGAGTTAATCAACAGTCTAAAATGCGTCTATATACATCTGTATGTAGTCCGTATTGAAATCTCTAAAAGGTCTTCTATTTAAATACGGAGGGAGTACAATATGTTCATATCAACAAAATACCAATTACACATGTCTTTTGGAACTCATGATCTCATGATCGAGAATGTATTATACAATACGATATAAAGTGTTAGTCAAGAACTCATGATCGAGAATGTATTATACAATCAAATTCTTAAACCTGCGTCGCTCCTGCGGCGGCTTGGGCGGAAACCTCGCCGCCGCCGCCACCACCACCTCCTTGCGCCTCCTTCCCCCTTGTCGCCGCTGGAAGACATCGGCGGGCAGACGGCGACGACGGGGAGCTCCTTCACGTGCCCACGCGTCCTATCCTGGGGAGGCTCCACCTTCCGATCTGCTCCACTCCGGCGGTCTGCGTAGCCCTGTTGCGGTCCGGCGGTCACCAGGCGGTGCGCTCCTCTGGATCTGGCAGCCCCTGGCGCGGTCCTATCACTGGTAGATAAAGGGTCATCAGACCCGGTTCGTTTGGGCCTTTAGCCCCGGTTCCTGAACCGGGACAAAAGTGTCGGTACTAATGCTCTGACCCTTTAGTCCCGGTTCGATCCAGAACCGGGGCATATGGGTGTCCACGTGGCCTGTGCGCCGAGCCCAGGCAGGAGGGGCTTTGGTCCCGGTTGGTGGCACCAACCGGGACCAAAAGGCATCCACGCGTCAGCATTTCTGTGGCTGTGGTTTTTGTTTTTTTTTAAAGGGGAGGGGGGGTTGGAGGTTTTGGGGGGTTAATTTAGGTGTTTCATATTGTGTTAGCTAGCTAATTAATAGAGAGAAGTGTCCTCTCTTATGTCCGTGCTTGGTCGACGCTACGTACTACACATACGTATAGAGAGGACTAGACACGGTAGCTAGATAGCTAGCTAGTAAAGCAAACGAAGGAAACAGAAGATCGTATAATCAACATATATATATATATATACAGAGAGAAGTAATATCGACCACCTCTCCTTCTCCGAGAGATTGGTCGAACAACAAGTTCTCGTATATCTATCCGACACTACCGGGTACATATATACAATAATTATCTCTTACAAATATAATCTCCTATAGGATGGACGCATGGTCCACATAGTATTCTCCGTCTGGCGCGATCAAGTGTTCAAGGAAGAATGCCGCCAATTTCTCCTGAATTGCTCGCAGACGATCTGGTGTTAGGAGTTCATCCCGCATCTGAAACATCTAATTTGAAGTAGGGGGTCAATACATGAAATGATGCTATAAAATTGTGAATATTATTAATTGCTTACGCACTTCAAATTGTGCTTCATAGTAGCCCCGCTCACAGGTCGTGTGGCGGATGGACTCGCAAATGTAGTATCCACAGTAATCATTCCCGGGTTCCTGCCACAACCACTTTACAAGAAATAGAGGTCAATCAAACTGATAAGCAAGAATGCCAAATGGTATTGATGAAACTAGCGCTTGAATCAAGATATAGGAGATGCGCGCGCGGAACATGCTACTATATAGTACTTACTTTCGGGTATCTAAATTCTAGCTTCTTCGGCAGTCCCGGAGCTTTTTTGGTGAATTTTCTCCAAACCCTGCCAGACAAAGAAAACAATTACTTGATATCAGAAATGAACAAAGTTGCTGATATGCATGGTGGATAATATTGATCGATTTAACTTACCTGTCGAGCATTTGAGTCATGTCCGCATACTCCTCGGGATCTTTACGTTTAGAGTCCAAGACAGTTACTACTCCTTTCTCAAGCTTAATCTCTAAGAGAATATAGTGGAAGCTGCGCACGCATGCGTGAACTCATCAATTACATTAATATAACCTTGACTGATATTTAAGGGAAACCAAATATACACAAGACAGTAACACTCACTTGAAGTTGTAAGGAAAGAGTATTATATCTTTGTTTTCATTTACCACCAACGATCGTAGCAAGTTGGTTTCGGTATCTAAGGGACGCAATTTAACCTCGGTTGCATCTATGAGGTATGTGTTAATGAACCCAATATCACCTACTTTTCTTTTCTTCAATTCGACGATCTTCAATCTGCATAATATAGTGAGGATAATTATAAATGCATGCAATGAAAGAGATCAGCTATATAGAGAGACTTAATGACAGAAGTAGTACTACTTACAGACAGTAGCAGGTGACCGTTGTTTTATCGAGGGCCAATTGATTGAAAAACTGATAGAACTCCTCAAATGGAATAGGCAACAGTTCAATTCCAACGAGGTCATGCTCCTGTTTAACTCTCAAATACAAGTTATCCCTCCCCCCAGACTCTCTGAAGATTTTCAAGTACCAATCATGCAATCTTCGCATATTCGTTGATAGAGATCTTTCATTTTTGACGAGAGGCTTTTTGTACTCGTATCTTTGTATCTGCACGTCCAAGAAATCATATTGTACATCGTCGGACACGTAATCTCCAAGATTGCTATAACCGGGCACCATCCTCGGATCATTAGCGACCATGTCGCTAGACACCTTGAGCGGGGGGCACGATTGGTCCGCTTGTTCGCCGAGCTGGGCAATTTGTTTCCCAGCTCGTCCTTCTGCTAACCTTTGATCACTTTTAGTACTTCCCGACTGCTTCGCTGCTTGAAATGACTTTTGAATCATGCGGTCATAGTTGTCCTGCGGCTTACTTTTCGCTGGTTGCTTCAGGGCAGCAAGAGTGCGCTTTGCTTTCACCGGATCTATCTTCTCCTCCGGAGGTGGATGTCTCTATGCTTTCAACCCTTCAAGCCAGTCCTTCACTTCGCCTTGAGCGATCTTCGTGTTTTCCTCGCCGGACCTCTCGCATGGTAACTTCTCTAGAGGCGTGAGAGAAGGACCGAATCTGCATCGCCTCCCGCCTCTGGCTGTACTGCTAGACGTCGCCAGACCAGATGAAGCGGCCGTCTTCTTTCCTTGCTTACGCGTCGGAGCATGAGCAGCCGGAGCGGCGGCAGGTCTCTTCCGCCCTTGCTGACTAGGCGGAGAAGGAGGAGCAGGCTGGCTGCTCGGGCGCGTCGGCGGCGAAGGAGGCGGAGTGCCGCCATGCGCCGGCGGCGAAGGAGGCGGAGTGCCGCCACGCGCCGGAGAAGGAGCCGGAGTGCCCTGATCGTCACTCGCCGGAGGAGGAGGCGGTGGAGGAGGCGGAGTGCCCTGACTCGCCGGAGGAGGAGGAGGAGGAGGTGGAGGTGTCCAGTTGAGAATGTTGATGAGGTCCTTCCGCCATAGGCATGGAGTCTTCAGTGAAGAACCCAGCCGAGTCTCCCCTTCACCGGTAGGGTGGTCAAGCTGGAGCTCCTCAAATCCCTCCGTAATTTCATCCACCATCACCCTAGCATATCTTCTGGAATCGGCCGGCCGTGAAAAGTGTCGCCGGGTCCAGTAGGATAAACAGAGCCTGCAGCCGCCTTGACCTTCAGATTCATCCACTGCGTCATAAGGTGGCAATTTTGTGCCTCCGTGATAACATCCACGGGATACCTGGCAGTAGCCGTCAAGACGGGCTCCGGCTGAAGCAGCCCGGTGGAAGCCACGCTGCTTCTCCGCTGAGATGGCGGGGTAGCTTCGGGGGAAGCTTCGGCAATTCTTTTGTCCCGATTTGCTTCCCGTTCCTCTATCACTTGTATTCTGGCCCGCAGCGCCTGCAGTTCGGTCTGCTCCATTTTCTTCCTCCTCTCTTCGCTTTTGTAGCCGCCTGCGTCCGGAAACCCAGCACGCCACGGAAGGGAGCCTGGCGTGCCTCGTGTCCGTCTAGGGTGCTCAGGATTCCCGAGGGCCATTGTCAGCTCGTCATTCTCTCTGTCGGGGAAGAATGTCCCTTCATGCGCTGCTTTGATATACTGCCGCATCTTCCTGAGTGGTGTTTCCAATTGCTTGTCCGTCCAAATGCACCTCCCTGATACAGGGTCCAAGGTTCCGCCAGCCCCGAAGAACCAAGTCCGGCAACGGTCTGGCCATTGCATTGTCTCTGGTTCGATCCCTTTCTCAAGCAGATCATTCTCAGCCTTGGCCCACTTAGGCCGGGCTCTGAGGTAGCCACCTGACCCCGTGCGATGGTGATGCTTCTTCTTCGCAGCATTTATCCGGTTTGTCTCCGACATCTGCTGACTCTTTTCCGATGTCTTATAGGCCACAAATGCGGGCCAGTCATCTTTGATCTTCTCATATATGCCCACGAATTCTGGAGTCTTTTTATCTTTGACAAACTTATTCAGTTTTTCTTCCATGCCCTGAATTGGTCTGCCATCTTCGAAAGAGCAGCAGACTTGATTAAGTCCTCTTTAACTGGATTCGCCGGATCATCCTCTGGCGGTAGGATGAAATTTGACTTCAGCTCAGTCCAAAGATCTTCTTTCTGCATATCAGTGACATAAGACACCTGAGCGTCTTTTGCAGCCGGCTTTAACCATTGATGGATGCTGATCGGGATCTTGTCCCTAACCAGAACCCCGCACTGATTAACAAATGTGTTCTTTGTCCGGATGGGTTCAATCGGCTCGCCGGAGCGCGAGATTTTTGAGATCTCAAACTTTTCATCCGGCCTCAACTTTTTCTTCGCGCCTCGTCTCTTTACCGAAGATTTGCTCGATCTGGAGGGCTAGAAAAAGGAACAAAGACGAGAGTTAATGAATGCATCAATTAACTAGTCAGCACAGGCTTAACTAACATATATGCCTCCTGGCCGGACTCGGTTTGGTCACCGGAGCCAGCATCACGGTCTCCTTCTTGCACCGGCATTGGGTCACCGGAGCCGTCCTCACGGTCTACTTCTTCCATGTGCATTGGGTCACCGGAGCCATCAATATCATAGCCTAGATCTTCCAGCTGCAGCTCTCTTTCCACCTGCTCATTGGTGTCGTTGAGAAACGACAAGACGGCATTTTGTCTGTCTGCGATTATGTCCATCAACATCGCTTCTTGTGCTAGGTCTCGGGTGTTGTCGTCCATAGTTTCTACAAATATTTACAACATGCCAATTATTATTCAAACATGACAGATGGATATATTAATGGCAAACGTAGAACTAGCTTCGACCCTCGACCCCTGGACGACCCTCGACTGCTCGGCGATCCACAACCCTAGACCCCCTCATGTCACATTTTGTCTAGTGTCAAAGGATTCAACAAAACCAATACTTCATCATTAGGCGAAAGTAATAGCCGCATGATGGTACGAAACTCTCCAAAGTGGTTTTGGAACGGAGTCCCAGAAAGGATAATTCGTAACAAAAGACGGATTATCCTATCAGGAACTCCGTTCCAAAACAACTTTGCATAACTTCGTACCAACATGCCCCGATTACTTCTGGCGAATGATGAATTCATGGATTTCTTCAATACTTTGACACTAGCTAGGCAACCTCTCGACCCCTCGACCCTCGACTGCTCGGCAATCCACAACCCTAGACCCCCTCATGTCACATTTTGTCTAGTGTCAAAGGATTCAACAAAACCAATACTTCATCATTAGGCGAAAGTAACAGTCGCATGATGGTACGAAGCTCTCCAAAGTTATTTTGGAACGGAGTCCCAGATAGGATAATTCGTAACAAAAGACGGATTATCCTATCAGGAACTCCATTCCAAAATAACTTTTCATAACTTCGTACCAACATGCCCCGGTTACTTCTGGCAAATGATGAAGTCATGGATTTCTTCAATACTTTGACACTAGCTAGGCAACCTCTCTCGACC
>LR738712.1:742913377-742943596 GCA_902687465.1 Secale cereale
GACGACCCTCGGCCCCTCGGCGATCTCTCGACCCTTGACGACCCTCGGTCCCTCGACGACCCTCGACCCCCCCCCCTAATGTCGAAGTTATCGGGGAGGGTGTATATCGACAACGACATATCCGATAAAAAAAGAGGAAGAAGAAGAAAAAAGGAACCGCTAGAGAAGAAGATCGAAGAAAAAAAAAAGAAAAAAAAAGGAGAAGAAGAAAGGAATAGAGGAGAAGAAGAAAGGATTTCTCTTCTTCTCCTCTATTCCTTTCTTCTTCTCCTCTTTTTTTCTTCTTTTTTCTTCTTCTTATTTATTTCTCCTCTTCTTCCTCTCCTCTTCTTCTTTCTTTCCTCTTTCTTATTTTCTTCTTTCCTATCCTTCTTTTTCTAAATTTGTAACTTTTGCATATATAAAACTTTCTATATATATTTAGCATATATAAACAAAAAACTATATAGCCACATACACATATATATACATCACATACACATCACATACAGCAACTATACATCACAATTGTAACTATCTATATATAAACAAAAACATTCTATGAAAAAAAACATTTTTAACATATATATTTAGCAAATTCCTAAGAAAAAAAATATATATATATATACACATACAAAATATATATACAGCAACTATATACACATAACATATATACACATATATATATACAGCAACTATATATATACATCAACTATAAACATACAAAAAAAAACCTCACATCGAGACGGCGCAGGGCGGGCCGACGGCGCGGGGTGGGGCGACGGCGCGGGGCGGGGCGGCGCGACGGCGACGGGGCGACGGCGACGGGGCGGGGCGACGGCGCGGGGCGGGGCGGCGCGGGGGCGCGGGGCGGGGCGACGGCGCGACGGCGACGGGGCGGCGTCGGGGGCGACGGCGACGGCGCGACGGGGCGACGGCGACGGGGCGACGGGGGCGGGGAAGGAGAGAGGAGGCGTCGGGGGCGGGGAAGGAGAGAACTGAACGAAATTTCGCAGGTGTTGGTTATATACGAGGGGCATTAGTCCCGGTTCGTGGCACCAACCGGGACTAAAGGGGGGCATTAGTCCCGGTTGGTGCCACGAACCGGGACTAATACCATCCTTTAGTCCCGGTTGGTGCCACCAACCGGGACCAAAGCCCTGTGCTGGCGCGGTACGGTGGGATGTTTAGTCCCACCTCGCTAGTTGAGAGAGCTCAGGTGTGGTATATAAGCGCTGCTGCGTCCACCCACTCGAGCTCCTCTCAATTGCAGGCTTCTGGGCCTAACTATGCGCGCTGCCCTGTGAGCTTGCTGGGCCTTATAGTCCAGATGCATCCTGGGTTGTAGGCCTTGCAGGATCACTGGGCAGCGCCCTTTTTTTTTCCTTTTTTGCTTTATTTATTTCTAAGTTGTTTTTTGCTGTATTTAGAGTTTCTTTGTGAATATTATTGCTTTAGGTAAAACAAATTATAAACTTTCTGTTAGTGCAAGTAGTATTCAAATTTGAATAGTTTAAATTTGAAATTATTTGTTTTCTTTGTTGCTTTATTTATTTTATTTTGTTTCTACTTACAACAAAATACTTATTGTTGCTATTTTTTTTTGCAAGTTTTTTTGTTTTGTTTTCTGCATTATTTATTTTCTTTTGTTTTTTGCTTTATTTTTTAACTCTTTCTGGTAAAACCAATTACAAACTTTCTGTTAGTGCAAGTAGTATTCAAATTTGAATAGTTTAAATTTGAAATTATTTGTTTTCTTTGTTGCTTTATTTATTTATTTATTTATTTTCTACTTACAATGAAATACTTATTGTTGCTATTTTTTATTTTTTTGCAAGTTTTTTTTGTTTTCTGCATTTTTTTTTTGCTTTTTTTTAATTCTTTCTGGTAAAACTAATTACAAACTTTCTGTTACTGCAAGTAGTATTGAAATTTGAATAGTACAAACGGACAATGGTATCATACTCGTTTGTTACAAAGTTGGCATGGTATCATCATAATAGTTGCGGAAAAAAGTCTTCACTTTTTCTTCGCTTGTGTCATTTGCTTATTGCGCCGTAACCATGGATAATCTTCATCGTTTATCAGGATGCTTGGGTAAGCCTTGACTTTGAAGGGAGGAATTTCATGAAACTTTTCATAATCTTCAGACATGTCGGTCTTGCCCTCCACTCCCAGGATGTCCCTTTTTCCTGAAAGAACTATGTGGCGCTTTGGCTCATCGTATGATGTATTCGCTTCCTTATCTTTTCTTTTTCTCGGTCTGGTAGACATGTCCTTCACATAGATAACCTGTGCCACATCATTGGCTAGGACGAACGGTTCGTCAGTGTATCCAAGATTTTTCAGATCCACTGTTGTCATTCCGTACTGTGGGTCTACCTGTACCCCGCCTCCTGACAGATTGACCCATTTGCACTTAAACAAAGGGACCTTAAAATCATGTCCGTAGTCAAGTTCCCATATGTCCACTATGTAACCATAATATGTGTCCTTTCCCCTCTCGGTTGTTGCATCAAAGCGGACACCGCTGTTTTGGTTGGTGCTCTTTTGATCTTGGACAATCGTGTAAAATGTATTCCCATTTATCTCGTATCCTTTGTAAATCAATACAGTCGAAGATGGTCCCCTGGACAACAAGTACAACTCATCACAAACAGTGTTGTCACCTCTGAGACGTGTTTCCAACCAACTGCTGAAAGTCCTGATGTGTTCACATGTAATCCAGTCGTCGCACTGCTCCGGGTGTTTGGAGCGCATACTGTTCTTGTGTTCATCGACATACAGGGTCACTAATGTAGAGTTCTGTAGAACTGTGTAGTGTGCTTGAGACCAAGAATATCCGTCCCTGCATATTATTGAGTCCCTTCCAAGCGTGCCTTTTCCATTCAGTCTCCCCTCGTACCGCGATTTAGGGAGACCTATCTTATTAAGGCCAGGAATGAAGTCAACACAAAACCCGATGACATCCTCTGTTTGCTGGCCCATGGAGATGCTTCCTTCTGGCCTGGCGCGGTTACGGACATATTTCTTTAGGACTCCCATGAACCTCTCAAAGGGGAACATATTGTGTAGAAATACGGGCCCCAGAATGACAATCTCGTCGACTAGATGAACTAGGACGTGTGTCATGATATTGAAGAAGGATAGTGGGAACACAAGCTCGAAGCTGACAAGACATTGCGCCACATCACTCCTAAGTCTTGGTACGATTTCTGGATCGATCACCTTCTGAGAGATTGCATTGAGGAATGCACATAGCTTCACAATGGCTAATCGGACGTTTTCCGGTAGAAGCCCCCTCAATGCAACCGGAAGCAGTTGCGTCATAATCACATGGCAGTCATGAGAATTTAGGTTCTGGAACTTTTTCTCTGCCATATTTATTATTCCCTTTATATTCGACGAGAAGCCAGTCGGGACCTTCATACTGAGCAGGCATTCAAAGAAGATTTCTTTCTCTTCTTTCGTAAGAGCATAGCTGGCAGGACCTTCATACTGCTTCAGAGGGATGCCGTCTTTTTCGTGCAAACGTTGCAGGTCCTCCCGTGCCTCAGCTGTATCTTTTGTCTTTCCATACACGCCCAAGAAGCCTAGCAGGTTCACGCAAAGGTTCTTCGTCACGTGCATCACGTCGATTGAAGAGCGGACCTCTAGGTCTTTCCAGTAGGGTAGGTCCCAAAATATAGATTTCTTCTTCCACATGGGTGTGTGTCCCTCAGCGTCATTCGGAACAGCTAGTGCGCCGGGGCCCTTTCCAAAGATTACGTGTAAATCATTGACCATAGCAAGTACGTGATCACCGGTACGCATGGCGGGCTTCTTCCGGTGATCCGCCTCGCCTTTGAAATGCTTGCCTTTCTTTCAACATTGATGGTTGGTCGGAAGAAATCGACGATGGCCCAGGTACACATTCTTCCTGCACTTGTCCAGGTATATACTTTCAGTGTCATCTAAACAGTGCGTGCATGCGTGGTATCCTTTGTTTGTCTGTCCTGAAAGGTTACTGAGAGCGGACCAATCGTTGATGGTCACGAACAGCAACGCCTTTAGGTCAAATTCCTCCTGTCTGTGCTCATCCCACGCACGTACACCGTTTCCAGTCCACAGCTGTAAAAGTTCTTCAACTAATGGCCTTAGGTACACATCAATGTCGTTGCCGGGTTGCTTAGGGCCTTGGATGAGAACTGGCATCATAATGAACTTCCGCTTCATGCACATCCAAGGAGGAAGGTTATACATACATAGAGTCACGGGCCAGGTGCTGTGATTGCTGCTCTGCTCCCCGAAAGGATTAATGCCATCCGCGCTTAAAGCAAACCATACGTTACTTGGGTCCTTTGCAAACTCCTCCCAGTACTTTCTCTCGATTTTTCTCCACTGCGACCCATCAGCGGATGCTCTCAACTTCCCATCTTTCTTACGGTCCTCACTGTGCCATCGCATCAACTTGGCATGCTCTCTGTTTCTAAACAAACGTTTCAACCGTGGTATTATAGGAGCATAGCACATCACCTTCGCCGGAACCCTCTTCCTGGCGGGCTCGCCATCAACATCACCAGGGTCATCTCGTCTGATCTTATACCGCAATGCACCGCATACCGGGCATGCGTTCAGATCCTTGTATGCACCGCGGTAGAGGATGGAGTCATTAGGGCATGCATGTATCTTCTGCACCTCCAATCCTAGAGGGCATACGACCTTCTTTGCTGCGTATGTACTGTCGGGCAATTCGTTATCCTTCGGAAGCTTCTTCATCAATATTTTTAGTAGCTTCTCAAATCCTTTGTCAGCCACAGCATTCTCTGCCTCCAACTGCAGCAATTCCAGTACGGTACCGAGCTTTGTGTTGCCATCTTCGCAATTGGGGTACAACCCTTTTTCGTGATCCTCTAACATGCGATCGAACTTTAGCTTCTCCTTTTGACTTTCGCATTGTGTCCTTGCATCGACAATGACCCGGCGGAGATCATCATTTGGTTCCTCTTGATCTTCAGCAGCTTCACCCGTTGCTGTTGGGGAACGTAGTATTTTAAAATTTTCCTACGATCACGCAAGATCTATCTACCAGATGCATAGCAACGAGAGGGAAGAGTGTGTCTACGTACCCTCGTAGACCGGAAGCGGAAGCGTCAAGTGATGCGGTTGATGTTGTCGAACTTCTTCATGATCCAACCGATCAAGCACCGAACGTACGGCATCTCCGCGTTCAGCACACGTTCAGCTTGATGACGTCCCACGAGCTCTTGATCCAGTTGACCTTCACGGGAGAGTTTCGTCAGCACGACGGCGTGGTGATGGATATGATGTGTTCACCGGCGCAGGGCTTCGCCTAAGCTCCGCGACGGTATGACCGAGGTGTGATTCTGTGGAGGGGGGCACCGCACACGGCTAAAATAATTCAACTTGTGTGTCTTTGGGAGCCCCCCTGCCCTCGTATATAAAGGAGAAAGGGAGGAGGGCCGGCCAACCTCTCCTGGTGCGGCTAGGGAAGGAGTCCTACTAGGAATAGGATTGCAATCCTATTCCTAGTAGGATTCACCAAAAGGAAGAAGAGGGAAAGTAATAGGAGAGGTGGCGCCCCCCCAATCCTAGTCCAACTAGGAACCCTAGGTGGGGGCGCCGGCCAGCCCTATGGGCTGCCTCTCTCTTTCCCTTTAGGCCCACTATGGACCATCCCCTCTCGTAGGGGGTTCCGGTAACCCCCTCCGGCAATCCCGATAAATCCGAAACTTTTCCGGTATACTTCCGGTGTCCGAATATAGCCGTCCAATATATCAATCTTTATGTCTCGGACATTCCGAGACTCCTCGTCATGTCCGTGATCTCATCCGGGACTCCGAACTACCTTCGGTACATCAATACTCATAAACTCATAATACCGATCGTCATCAAACGTTAAGCGTGCGGACCCTACGGGTTCGAGAACTATGTAGACATGACCGAGACTCATCTCTGGTCAATAACCAATAGCGGAACCTGGATGTTCATATTGGCTCCTACATATTCTACGAAGATCTTTTATCGGTCAGAACCGCATAACAACATACGTTGTTCCTTTTGTCAAACGGTATGTTACTTGACCGAGATTCGATCGTCGGTATCTCTATACCTAGTTCAATCTCGTTACCGGCAAGTCTCTTTACTCGTTCCGTAACACATCATCTCGTGACTAACTCATTAGTCTTTTGCTTGCAAGGCTTATTGTGATGTGTGTTACCGAGAGGGCCCTGAGATACCTCTCCGACACTCGGAGTGACAAATCCTAATCTTGATCTATGCCAACACCACGAATACTTTCGGAGACACCTGTAGAGCATCTTTATGATCACCCAGTTACGTTGTGACGTTTGATAGCACACAAGGTGTTCCTACGGTATTCGGGAGTTGCATAATCTCATAGTCATAGGAACATGTATAAGTCATGAAGAAAGCAATAGCAGTTAAACTAAACGATCATAGTGCTATGCTAACGGATGGGTCTTGTCCATCACATCATTCTCCTAATGATGTGATCCCGTTGATCAAATGACAACTCATGTCTATGGCTAGGAAACATAACCATCTTTGATCAATGAGCTAGTCTAGTAGAGGCATACTAGGGACATACTGTTTTGTCTATGTATTCGCACATGTACTAAGTTTCCGGTTAATACAATTCTAGCATGAATAAAAGACATTTATCATGACATAAGGAAATACAAATAACATCTTTATTATTGCCTCTATGGGATATTTCCTTCAGTCTCCCACTTGAACTAGAGTCAATAATCTAGATTACAAAGTGATGATCCTCACACCCATGGAGTCCTGGTGCTGATCATGTTTTGCCCGTGGAAGAGGCTTAGTCAATGGGTCTGCAACATTCAGATCCGTATGTATTTTGCAAATCTCTATATCTCCCTCCTTGACTAGATCGCGGATGGAATTGAAGCGTCTTTTGATGTGCTTTGTTCTCTTGTGAAACCTGGATTCCTTCGCCAAGGCTATGGCTCCAGTGTTGTCACAAAAGATTTTCATTGGACCCGATGCACTAGGTATTACACCTAGATCGGATATGAACTCCTTCATCCAGACTCCTTCATTTGCTGCTTCCGAAGCAGCTATGTATTCCGCTTCACACGTAGATCCCGCCACGACGCTCTGCTTGGAACTGCACCAACTGACAGCTCCACCGTTCAATAAAAATACATATCCGGTTTGTGACTTTGAGTCATCCGGATCAGTGTCAAAGCTAGAATCGACGTAACCGTTTACGACGAGCTCTTTGTCACCTCCATATACGAGAAACATATCCTTTGTTCTTTTCAGATACTTCAGGATGTTTTTGACCGCTGTCCAGTGATCCACTCCTGGATTACTTTGGTACCTCCCTGCTAGACTTATAGCAAGGCACACATCAGGCCTGGTATACAGCATTGCATACATGATAGATCCTATGGCTGAGGCATAGGGAATGACTTTCATTTTCTCTCTATCTTCTGCAGTGGTCGGGCATTGAGTCTTACTCAACTTCATACCTTGTAAAACAGGCAAGAACCCTTTCTTTGACTGATCCATTTTGAACTTCTTCAAAATCTTATCAAGGTATGTGCTTTGTGAAAGTCCAATTAAGCGTCTTGATCTATCTCTATAGATCTTGATACCTAATATATAAGCAGCTTCACCGAGGTCTTTCATTGAAAAACTCTTATTCAAGTATCCTTTTTTGCTATCCTGAAATTCTATATCATTTCCAATCAACAATATGTCATCTACATATAATATTAGAAATGCTACAGAGCTCCCACTCACTTTCTTGTAAATACAGGCTTCTCCAAAAGTCTGTATAAAACCATATGCTTTGATCACCTTATCAAAGCGTATATTCCAACTCCGAGATGCTTGCACCAGTCCATAGATGGATTGCTGGAGCTTGCATACTTTGTCAGCACCTTTTGGATCGACAAAACCTTCTGGTTGCATCATATACAACTCTTCTTTGAGATATCCATTTAGGAATGCAGTTTTGACATCCATTTGCCAGATTTCATAATCATAAAATGCGGCAATTGCTAACATGATTCGGACAGACTTAAGCATCGCTACAGGTGAGAAAGTCTCATCGTAGTCAACTCCTTGAACTTGTCGAAAACCTTTCGCAACAAGTCGAGCTTTGTAAACAGTAATATTACCGTCTGCGTCGGTCTTCCTCTTGAAGATCCATTTATTTTCGATGGCTTGCCGATCATCGGGCAAGTCAACCAAAGTCCACACTTTGTTCTCATACATGGATCCCATCTCAGATTTCATGGCTTCAAGCCATTTTGCGGAATCTGGGCTCATCATCGCTTCCTCATAGTTCGTAGGTTCATCATGGTCTAGTAACATGATTTCCAGAACTGGGTTGCCGTACCACTCTGGTGCGGAACGTACTCTGGTTGATCTACGACGTTCAGCAGAAACTTGATCCGAAGTTTCATGATCATTATCATTAACTTCCTCACTAATTGGTGTAGGAATCACTGGAACAATTTCCCGTGATGTACTACTTTCCAATCCGGGAGAAGGTACAAATACCTCATCAAGTTCTACTTTCCTCCCACTCACTTCTTTCGAGAGAAACTCTCTTTCTAGAAAGGATCCATTCTTAGCAACGAATATCTTGCCTTCGGATCTGTGATAGAAGGTGTACCCAACAGTCTCTTTTGGGTATCCTATGAAGACACATTTCTCCGACTTGGGTTCGAGCTTATCAGGTTGAAGCTTTTTCACATAAGCATCGCAGCCCCAAACTTTAAGAAACGACAACTTTGGTTTCTTGCCAAACCATAGTTCATAAGGTGTCGTATCAACGGATTTAGATGGTGCCCTATTTAACGTGAATGCAGATGTCTCTAAAGCATAACCCCAAAACGATAGTGGTAAATCGGTAAGAGACATCATAGATCGCACCATATCTAATAAAGTACGGTTACGACGTTCGGACACACCATTACGCTGTGGTGTTCCAGGTGGCGTGAGTTGTGAAACTATTCCACATTGTTTCAAATGAAGACCAAACTCGTAACTCAAATATTCTCCTCCACGATCAGATCGTAGAAACTTTATTTTCCTGTTACGATGATTCTCTACTTCACTCTGAAATTCTTTGAACTTTTCAAATGTTTCAGACTTGTGTTTCATTAAGTAGATATACCCATATCTGCTCAAATCATCAGTAAAGGTCAGAAAATAACGATACCCGCCGCGAGCATCAACACTCATTGGTCCACATACATCAGTATGTATGATTTCCAACAAATCTGTTGCTCGCTCCATAGTTCCGGAGAACGGAGTTTTAGTCATCTTGCCCATGAGGCATGGTTCGCAAGCACCAAGTGATTCATAATCAAGTGATTCCAAAAGTCCATCATTATGGAGTTTCTTCATGCGTTTTACACCAATATGACCTAAACGGCAGTGCCACAAATAAGTTGCACTATCATTATTAACCTTGCATCTTTTGGTTTCAATATTATGAATATGTGTATCACTACAATCGAGATCCAATAAGAATAGACCACTCTTTAAGGGTGCATGACCATAAAAGATATTATTCATTAAAATAGAACAACCATTATTCTCTGATTTAAATGAATAACCGTCTCGCAACAAACAAGATCCAGATATAATGTTCATGCTCAACGCTGGCACCAAATAACAATTATTTAGGTCTAAAACTAATCCCGAAGGTAGATGTAGAGGTAGCGTGCCGACGGTGATCACATCGACTTTGGAACCGTTTCCCACGCGCATCGTCACCTCGTCCTTAGCTAATCTTCGTTTAATCCGTAGTCCCTGTTTCGAGTTACAAATATTAGCAACCGAACCGGTATCAAATACCCAGGTACTACTACGAGCATTAGTAAGGTACACATCAATAACATGTATATCACATATACCTTTGTTCACCTTGCCATCCTTCTTATCCGCCAAATACTTGGGGCAGTTCCGCTTCCAGTGTCCAGTCCCCTTGCAGTAGAAGCACTCAGTTTCAGGCTTGGTTCTCTTGAAACTAGTGGTGTTGTTAACCATCAACACTTGATGCTTCTTTTTGATTTCTACCTCCGCAGCTGTGAGCATAGCGAAGAGCTCGGGAATTGTCTTTTGCATCCCTTGCATATTATAGTTCATCACGAAGCCATTATAGCTTGGTGGTAGTGATCGAAGAATTCTATCAATAACACTATTCTCATCAACTTGACAACCAAGTTGAGTCATATGATTGTAGTGCCCATACATTGTGAGCAAGTGTTCACTGATAGAACTATTCTCCTCCATCTTGCAGCTATAGAACTTATTGGAAATCTCATATTTCTCAATCCGGGCATTTGCTTGAAATATTAACTTCAACTCCTGGAACATCTCATATGGTCCATGACGTTCAAAACGTCGTTGAAGTCCCGGTTCTAAGCCGTAAAGCATGGCACACTGAACTATCGTGTAGTCATCAGACCGCGATTGCCAGACGTTCAAAGCGTCCACATTAGCGGGAGGGGGCTTGTCACCTAGCGGTGCTTCAAGGACATAATTCTTCTGTGCAGCAATGAGGATAATCCTCAGGTTACGGACCCAGTCCGTGTAATTGCTACCATCATCTTTCAACTTAGCTTTCTCTAGGAATGCATTAAAATTCAAAGGAACGGTAGCACGGGCCATTGATCTACAATAACATAGATATGCAATAACTATCAGGACTAAGTTCATGATAAATTAAAGTTCAATTTAATCATATTAATTAAAGAACTCCCACTTAGATAGACATCCCTTCGGTCATCTAAATGATCACGTGATCCAAATCAACTAAACCATGTCCGATCATCACGTGAGATGGAGTAGTTTCAATGGTGAACATCTTATGTTGATCATATCTACTATATGATTCACGCTCGACCTTTCGGTCTCCAGTGTTCCGAGGCCATATCTGCATATGCTAGGCTCGTCAAGTTTAACCCGAGTATTCTGCGTGTGCAAAACTGGCTTACACCCGTTGTATTTGAACGTAGAGCTTATCACACCCGATCATCACGTGGTGTCTCGGCACGACGAACTTTCGCAACGGTGCATACTCAGGGAGAACACTTATACCTTGAAATTTAGTAAGGGATCATCTTATAATGCTACCGTCGTTCTAAGCAAAATAAGAAGCATAATAAGATAAACATCACATGCAATCAAAATATGTGACATGATATGGCCATCATCATCTCGTGCTTTTGATCTCCATCTTCAAAGCACCGTCATGATCACCTTCGTCACCGGCTTGACACCTTGATCTTTATCGTAGCCTCATTGTCGTCTCGCCAACTATTGCTTCTACGACTATCGCTACCGCTTAGTGATAAAGTAAAGCAATTACATGGCGATTGCATTTCATACAATAAAGCGACAACCATATGGCTCCTGCCAGTTGCCGATAACTTTACAAAACATGATCATCTCATACAAAACCGTATAACTCATCATGTCTTGACCATATCACATCACAACATGCCCTGCAAAAACAAGTTAGACGTCCTCTACTTTGTTTGTTGCAAGTTTTACGTGGCTGCTACGGGCTTTAGCAAGAACCGTTCTTACCTACGCATACAAAACCACAACGATGTTTCGTCAAGTATGTGATGTTTTAACCTTCACAAGGACCGGGCGTAGCCACACTTGATTCAGCTAAAGTGAGAGAGACAGACACCCACGAGTCACCTTTAAGCAACGAGTGCTCGTAACGGTGAAACCAATCTCGCGTAAGCGTACGCGTAATGTCGGTCCGGGCCGCTTCATCTCACAATACCGCTGAAGCAAAGTATGACATGCTGGTAAGCAGTATGACTAGTATCGCCCACAACTCATTGTGTTCTACTCGTGCATATCATCTACGCATAGACCTGGCTCATGATGCCACTGTTGGGGAACGTAGTATTTTAAAATTTTCCTACGATCACGCAAGATCTATCTACCAGATGCATAGCAACGAGAGGGAAGAGTGTGTCTACGTACCCTCGTAGACCGGAAGCGGAAGCGTCAAGTGACGCGGTTGATGTTGTCGAACTTCTTCGTGATCCAACCGATCAAGCACCGAACGTACGGCACCTCCGCGTTCAGCACACGTTCAGCTTGATGACGTCCCACGAGCTCTTGATCCAGTTGAACTTCACGGGAGAGTTTCGTCAGCACGACGGCGTGGTGACGGATATGATGTGTTCACCGGTGCAGGGCTTCGCCTAAGCTCCGCGACGGTATGACCGAGGTGTGATTCTGTGGAGGGGGGCACCGCACACGGCTAAAATAATTCAACTTGTGTGTCTTTGGGTGCCCCCCTGTCCCCGTATATAAAGGAGCAAGGGAGGAGGGCCGGCCAACCTCTCCTGGTGCGGCTAGGGAAGGAGTCCTACTAGGAATAGGATTGCAATCCTATTCCTAGTAGGATTCACCAAAAGGAAGAAGAGGGAAAGGAATAGGAGAGGTGGCGCCCCCCCAATCCTAGTCCAACTAGGAACCCTAGGTGGGGGCGTCGGCCAGCCCTATGGGCTGCCTCTCTCTTTCCCTTTAGGCCCACTATGGACCATCCCCTCTCGTAGGGGGTTCCGGTAACCCCCTCCGGCAATCCCGATAAATCCGAAACTTTTCCGGTATACTTCCGGTGTCCGAATATAGCCGTCCAATATATCAATCTTTATGTCTCGGACATTCCGAGACTCCTCATCATGTCCGTGATCTCATCCGGGACTCCGAACTACCTTCGGTACATCAATACTCATAAACTCATAATACCGATCGTCATCAAACGTTAAGCGTGCGGACCCTACGGGTTCGAGAACTATGTAGACATGACCGAGACTCATCTCTAGTCAATAACCAATAGCGGAACTTGGATGTTCATATTGGCTCCTACATATTCTACGAAGATCTTTTATCGGTCAGAACCGCATAACAACATACGTTGTTCCTTTTGTCAAACGGTATGTTACTTGTCCGAGATTCGATCGTCGGTATCTCTATACCTAGTTCAATCTCGTTACCGGCAAGTCTCTTTACTCGTTCCGTAACACATCATCTCGTGACTAACTCATTAGTCTTTTGCTTGCAAGGCTTATTGTGATGTGTGTTACCGAGAGGGCCCAGAGATACCTCTCCGACACTCGGAGTGACAAATCCTAATCTTGATCTATGCCAACACCACGAATACTTTCGGAGACACCTGTAGAGCATCTTTATGATCACCCAGTTACGTTGTGACGTTTGATAGCACACAAGGTGTTCCTACGGTATTCGGGAGTTGCATAATCTCATAGTCATAGGAACATGTATAAGTCTTGAAGAAAGCAATAGCAGTTAAACTAAACGATCATAGTGCTATGCTAACGGATGGGTCTTGTCCATCACATCATTCTCCTAATGATGTGATCCCGTTGATCAAATGACAACTCATGTCTATGGCTAGGAAACATAACCATCTTTGATCAATGAGCTAGTCTAGTAGAGGCATACTAGGGACATACTGTTTTGTCTATGTATTCACACATGTACTAAGTTTCCGGTTAATACAATTCTAGCATGAATAAAAGACATTTATCATGATATAAGGAAATACAAATAACATCTTTATTATTGCCTCTAGGGCATATTTCCTTCAGTTGCAGCATCATTGGGCACATCGTCTGGTTCCTCTTGATCTTCACCAGCTCCCCCCATTGCAGCATCACCGTATTCAGGGGGCACATAGTTGTCATCATACTCTTCTTCTTCGCCGTCTTCCATCATAACCCCTATTTCTCCGTGCCTCGTCCAAACATTATAGTATGGCATGAAACCCTTGTAAAGCAGGTGGGAGTGAAGGATTTTCTGGTTAGAGTAAGACATCGTATTCACACATTTAGTGCATGGACAACACATAAAACCATTCTGCTTGTTTGCCTCAGCCGCATTTAGAAACTCATGCACGCCCTTAATGTACTCGGAGGTGTGTCTGTCACCGTACATCCATTGCCGGTTCATCTGCGTGCATTATATATAATTAAGTGTGTCAAAAACCATTACGGAACATCATAAATAGATAATTAAGTGACCAAATGGATAAAAGTTCATCATCACATTAAAACCAAAGTACATACATATATAGTTCTCATCTAACAACATATAGCTCTCCATACACATCGAAACTATGTAAAACATTTCAATGCGAAAACAAATGCGATCATAATCGCAACCAAGGTAACAATTGATCCAACGGCATAATGATACCAAGCCTCGGTATGAATGGCATATTTTCTAATCTTTCTAATCTTCAACCGCATTGCATCCATCTTGATCTTGTGATCATCGACGACATCCGCAACATGCAACTCCAATATCATCTTCTCGTCCACAATTTTTTTTATTTTTTCCTTCAAGAATTTGTTTTCTTCTTCAAGTAAATTTAACCTCTCGACAATAGGGTCCATCTTGATCTTGTGATCATCGATGACTTCCGCAACATGCAACTCCAATTCCATCTTCTCCTCCTCCATTTTTTCCAATTTTTTATTTAAGGAAATGTTTTCCTCTTCAACTAAATTTAACCTCTCCACAAGAGGGTCGGTTGGAATTTCCGGTTCAACTACCTCCTAGACATAATAAAACATCTATGCATGTCAGGTTGGTCGGCATAACTATCATAAACACTAAAACAAATAGTTATAAATTAAAGATAATATACCACATCCGAATCATAGACAGGACGAGGGCCCACGTGGGCGGATATCAAAACCATCGCACTATATAATAACAAGCAATAATAAACGTAAGAAAATTAGACAAATATCTATCTAAAGCAATAATAACAAGCAATAATAAAAGTAAGAAAAGCATGGACATAACAAGAGGCTCACCACGGTGGTGCCGGTGACGAGATCGGCGGGGGCGATCGACGGCGGCGAAGACGGGGACGGGACGTGACGGACCGCTAAACCTAGAAAAATCTCGGAGAAAATAGAGCTTCGAGAGGAGAAAAGCTTAACTACTGTGGCTCGGGAATTCCACCGAACACGTTGTGTGCATAGGAGGTGAGCTAGAGCACCACTAACCCCTCTCCCCCTCGGCCAAAAAAAAAACAGAGCAGTGAGCTCTGCTCTTGAGTGAGGGGGTATATATAGGCACCTCATTGGTCCCGGTTGATGCTATGAACCGGGGCTAAAGGGGTGCCTTTGGTCCCGGTTCATATCACCATCCGGGACCAATGGTGGTGGGCCAGGAGCAAGACCCATTGGTCCCGGTTTGTTGCTCCAACCGGGACCAGAAGGTCCAGACGAACCGGGACCAATGGCCCACGTGGCCCGGCCGGTCCCCTGGGCTCACAAACCGGGTCCAATGCCCCCACATGACCCGGTTCTAGATTGAACCGGGGCTAATGGGCTGGACAGGCCTGGACCCAAGCCCTGTTTTCTACTAGTGTATGGTAGTGGCCTTGGGAGCTTTCATTCGTGACATCGCCCCTGCCCTCCAGATCTGGTCGTCCTGGTCCGGCGGGCCAGCGACCAGGACTCCGTTGGCTTGTTGGTGTGCCTCCTCTGGCTGCTGACGACGACTGGCTGTGTGAATGGTGCAGATTCGGTTGGTTGCTGGTTTTGGTCGGGCTATTGGCGTTCATTCGTAGTGAGACAGAGGTTGTGGTGGCTCTCACACGTGGTCGGCGCAAGGGCTTTGTGGGAGGTGTGCAGGCTAGAGGAGGCATTGTGTGTGGGGGTTTGGTGTTGGGCGGTGCTCCTGGCGAATGCTTGCTGGCCTCTTTTGGCCAATGGCGGCGGCGGCCGTGGTAGCCATTACACCTTCTTGGAGGCGTCGTCGGGGCGTTCACCACCTGCACACCTCGGATTCGGTTCTTGGAGGCGTCATCGAGGTGACGTCCAGTTTGGCAACGATGATGATGGCTAACAGTGCAGAGACACAGCAGACCTTTGGTTGTCGGTTCTTCCCCGACATGCTCGACAGGTCTCTTCTACATCTCGCCATGCCATCGCGGAGTCGGAGCTGCCCTGGAGTACTAGGTGGTGACGATGACAAGTACCTGGTGGTCTTCGAGGAGGTGTTGGTTGGCGCCAACTCGGCCCATTTCTTCTGTCTTTTGCTGGTCTTCGTAGTCGGAGTTGTCTTGGCATCTGCACTGGCGGTCAACTGTTTGGCATGGGCCGGCTTGGGTTTCGGCGTTTGTGGCGACGAGAGCTTCGTTGGCGGAAGTCGATGGGAAGTTGGAGTCGATGGCTCGTGGAGGAGTGATGATGATGACACTTGGTGACAACCTCAACTTTGTGGTTCTTCTCTACGACGTTTGTGTTTCTTCGTGTGGGTGTTCAGGTCGGACGGTTTTGCCCTGTGTGGTTTGTTGTAACGCTTTTAGCCTGGTTATGCATTAATTAACCGGGCAACCACCTTCTTTTTTATGAAATCAAGATCCTTAGGGGTCGAGTTTGAAAAAACAAGACAAAAGAACAATGGTGATCCATTGGACAGCGAGAATGGTTCTCAAGCAACCAACTAAATATGGGCCATCGCCTATAACACATGGACTGCGAGAATGGTTCCGCCAAAGGAACGCCCTCAGAAATGAAATGACATGCAATCGTTAATGTTGCCGAATCCAATCACTTATCACTTATGGCTAGACCATGGGTTTTTACCTGAGGTCAAGACTGAGCAAGCCCCAAACAATGCATTCAAGAAGAGAGCAGCACGAAAACACCATCATTGTCTTGAATATATTTTTGTCATTAGTTCCGGCCATCGTGGTTCAGATTAAGGGTTGAAGTTTTTTCCCATGTCATTTTGTCCTTAGTTTCAATCATCGCGGTTTGGATCAAGGACTGCATATGTTTTTGTCCTTAGAACTGGCCATCATGGTTCGGATTAAAGATTGCATATTGGGGCAGCCGCCTTGGACATCGATCCGCGTGTTGCATCCTTGCTCTGGCTCATGGTCTTGGCCTACTGCGCCTCGTCAAGGCCCACGCTGGCATGGCAATCGCGTGGTGCTCCCTGTCGGTGTAGGGAGACAGGGGTGCGACTCCGGTGACGCATGGTCGGAGAGCCCGTTGGCACCATCTCCTTCACGTGGTTCCTACAGAGCAGTGCGTCCTTCCATGATCATCTATGACCACCGTTGTCGCCACGCCCCACCATGTTCCGGTCGATGGCATGCCCCGGCACCCCGTGAATGCCATGTGAGATTGAGGGCGCGCACGCCATGATCTTTTATGACCACCGTTGTCGCCGCGCCCCGCCTTGTTCCGGTCGAGGGCATGCCCCGGCACCCCGTGGATGCCACGTGCACTTGAGGGCGGGCACGCGCATCCTGCCCCGGGTCTGGCCTACCATCTTCGACTCTGTGCACCCACCCATCGGCGGGCAGTCGGTGTGGGTACGAGCGATCACCGTCTTCATGTGAGGAGGGCAAGACACTCTGTCTGGTGCGAAGAGTGTGGGTAGAGGGGAGCCCAGTCTTCTGTGCGGTCGTTGTGGACCAGGTATGTCCTAGCGCAGCAGTGCCGGTGACGGGGCGACAACACGGCTTGACGGGGGAAGCTGTGCATATCCTCTACACGGCCCGCCCCCTAGCATGCTTCCAGAACATTTGACGCGAGGGTATGTGGGGAAGCTCTCAAACCCGCACCCACACCACGAACTTCTTCGTGGCCGTGTGCTCGAATGTGCGGCTATCCAGCCGGTCGATGATGACCTTGTCGCCCGGCACGTCCTTCGCGCCCTCCAGCGTCCAGAGGGGGTATTTTTTATATTTTTCGAAAAAATGTTCTGTGGAGTTTCGGGGCTTTTGGAGTTGTGCAGAATAGTTTTCCAGAGTTTGCTCCTTTTCCAACCCAAAATTCCAGCTGCCGGCGTTCCCCCTTCTTCATGTAAACCTTGCAAAATAAGAGGGGAAAGGCATAAGTATTGTGACAAAACTTGTATGAACAGCCCATAATGCAATAAATATCAACTTATAAGCATGATGCAAAATGGACGTATCACTTATCTGCCTGGCTAACCTTCGCGGTTAATAGTGCTGTCAAAGTATCGAATAAACCGGACAAGACCTGAGTCGGCGGCTGCACAGGGCCTCCTGCCCCGGCTGCTACTGTCGCCGCCAAACCGAATGTCAACGCTGCCGCGGTCGAAGAGTGTTGCACAGACTGTGATCCGGCCATGAAGACTGCAACCCGGCTCGGCGGATCGAGGGGGTCTGGAATACTATCGCCATCGGAACATTCCCCAAAACGGCCATCCTGCTGTAGGTACAAAGACTCATTCTCTCCAGTAGATGACTCCACACCAGAATAAACAAAGGTCTCACCACCAAATTCCGATCTATCTTCAGCTTCCACTCCGTGGACAACTCCCACAAAGACACGCTTCACGGCAGGTCGAACCCGGGCAGGTCTCGCACGCTGAGCCATCTCGACGATGTTGGTGCAGATGTCCGGCTCAGGGCCCGGTTCGCCGATCTTGCCAATGAAGACATGGATGCCGCCGAAGGGGACCCGGTACCCGTACTCGATTGAATCGGCCTCGGGGCCCCAGCCTACGTCCTCGATGTAGATCTTGCCGCGACGACTCTTAGTCATCCGGCCACTGCATAGCCCTTGAGCCCTTCAAAGCTGCCTTGTAAGAACTCGAAACCATCGTGCGATAGCCCCAGGGTGGGCGCCAACTGTCGTAGTTTTGTCACGGCAAATGTCCTAGCACGAGGACTTAGTCGTGGAGCCATCGCGCCGGGTTAGCTTAAAGGGGTTAAAGCGGACAAAGGACGCAAGGAATGTTTATACTAGTTCGGCCCCTTACGATGAAGGTAAAAGCATGCTTCTAGCTGTTGTGGTATTGCTAGGGTTTCACTGACCAGGAGCGAATCCGCTTTGCCTGTATCTCGAGCTGTTGTTTGTTGTCCTGAACCGCCATCGGGTCATCCCTTTATATACATAGGATGACGCCCGGCCGGCTTACAGAATCCCGAGGCCGGCTCATAAACGTGCCCGGCCAGGTTTCTACCTTTCCTACCTTACAATACAAGTTACACACCGTATGTCGGTTTATGTCTACGGGCCCTAATGCCCTTCGGGCCTTGGGCCTTTTAGTCTTCTATAATAAAAGGCCATACTCCATGTCTTCATGGGCTTCGATACGAGTAATTCAGTATATGTATAAACCGGCCCTTCCTGGGCGGTTTATACCCAGTAGTTATATCCCCAACAATCGGGATTCTTCTTCTCATATATATATATATATATATAGTGGACACTCTCCCTCACTAAAAGACACATAATGAGCCGAAACAGACCTAAAGTCAACCCGTTCCATATATCAAGCAATGACATAGAAAAAATGCCTTATGTTTTGCCGAAATATCATTGAATTCCTGTTCTGGCAAATCACAAGCACTCGATATGTCCTACATTGTAGCACAAGTCATGCTAAAATTCATGAAAAAATTCGGCATGACATTTGCTAAAGACAAGACATATCGAGCGCCTGAAATTTGCCGGAACGGAAATGAATCAACATTCCGGTAAAACATAGGCCACTCAGAGGTACATTGCAAACAAGAACACCAAGACATCATCTATATTCAGAATGCATCATCATCGACATCAATGACATCGCGACTAGCACTAGCATTTTCATCATCGACATTTACAACACATTATCATTTGGCTATTCTCAACTAGAGGTCTTAAGGGGTCGATGATGGGGACGACTGCGGGGATGAGGCACGGGCAAATACTTGATTTTTCAATAAAAATATAAACAATATATATTAACCACTTACTATAAATAAACTAGTTCTATTACACACTTACTACAAATAAACTAGTTCTATTAAGCACTTAATTAACCTAATTAATCTAATTAACCTAGCTAGCCAACCTAGTTAAACTAGCTAGTTAGGGAGGAATGAGGAGGAGGAGGAGGGAGGAGTGAGGGGCAGTGGGAAGAGGGGGGAGAGAGGAGAGAGGAGGAGGGCAATGGGGGAAGGGAGGAGTGAGGAGGGCGCGGCCGGAGGAGGAGGAAGTGGCCGGAGGACGAGGAGGAGTAGGAAGTGGCCGGAGGAGTAGGAGGGCGCGGCCGAAGGAGGAGACAGAGGGCGGTGGGAGGAGGGAAGAGGTGGCATTAACAATGAGGAGGACGACGGCGGCAATGCGGCGGTGGCGGCGACGAGGGTGGAGAGGTAGAGTGAGAAGATCGGATGAGAGGGAGAGTGAGAGGGTGGGCCGCGCGGGGAAGACGATAAGTTAGGGTTAGTAGCAGCGCGGGTTGGGGACAAGCGCTGCTACTACGGAGCATAGCAATAACGATGGATAACGGTCAGCTTTGCTACTAAGTGGGGCTAGGCATGTGTGCCCAGTTCAAACTTAGCAGCATCGCGTGTTAGAAAAATGCGCTACTGCTAAGAGGATAGCAGTAGCGCCTTTTCTTGCCATGCTCTACTCCTAAGTAGCAGTAGCGCCTCATGTTATCCAGCGCTACAGATAAGATTCTGTGTATAAGGTTTTCCCTAGTAGTGGGAGGTGGTCAGAGGGCGGAGCGGGGTTGTCCCGAGGCGGCTATCAAACCTGGGGAGTCGGGCAATGCACATGAGGAGAAGATGACATTCGTCGAGGGAGGGGTTCCACTCCAACGGTCGGACCTATTAGACCTATTACACATACTAGATGGTGCTTTTTAAGGAATGTTTTCTGGATAAATAAAGGACAATGAATTTGCTTGAGTGGGTATTTTATATATAACTAGTATACTGCCCGTGCGTTGTCACGGGCTTTTGAAAATTTGTATTGGCTGCATGTAAAATTTTACATACATAGAAAGATAGGCAATAAAAAATAAAAAATAATTGGAATCTAATTTGCTTTCAATGTACTTCGATTAAAAAATGTAATTCGACCCTATACCTGATGCACAAAATAAAGAAGGTGGTACACAAACACCGAACTCTTTATTCTGCAATGCATTACAAATGATAATAACACTTGAATGCCTTTTTTAATTCTTAAAATAGTTTGCCACATGAAAGCATGTGGATTGTTATTATCCATTAATTAAAAATAACACATGAAGGATTTTTTTCCTTTAAACAAATGTTCCAACCAGAAACTTCATTGCAATATGCAATTGACATAATATGGATTTAGGCACTTCAAACCATAAAATTTACCATTTAGAAAGTAATACAGAAAAACACATGTTCTAGAACATGCTACACCTACCTCTCTTGTGACAGGTAGACATGTCAATCTTTGATAACATTTATTGTCTAAACTTTTATTGCCATTTATTTGTATTTTTATAACAATTTTTCAATTTTGTTTGAGTTATGTAAGTTCATATTTTGTGTATTGGCTAAAAAGGATTTTCACATAAAACTTAAAAGGAAATGTGTGTGTTGAAATAGGAGCTACGCCATAAAAGGGAAGCAAGCAACTCCTATTGAAACACAAACCAACAGGAGAGAAACCCTAATTAGACATACACTCATACATTAACATCAAATATAAGGGTGAAAGTGTGAATGACATATATTTAGGAACGGAGGGAGTAGGTCACAACTCACAAGTTTACAACATATTTTTTCATCTATTAGCACAAAAGTCAAATAATGCACAGTAGGACTGAGGAGAAGGTTTATAATATGTGTGCGGGCGTGCGTGCAAGAGAGAGAGAGAATAGACAGCCCCAAATTGTCTCCGTGTGTCTAGGCTATATCCAAAAACCCATACAATATGTGAGAAGGAAATGGGGTAAGGATGTGTATGGACGGCACGCCAGATCAGGTCGAAAAAAAGAAAGTTTTCTAAAATATTACACGGCATCCCAAAGATATTGACGTTATGAATTGCTACGAACTTAAATGCTTAATACAATCAACAGAAAAGCTACCAGCATGCTTCTCCATTTTGAGCCAGTCCACCTATTGAGGACTTCTTGTTTAAAACCTGCACTCATTCTAGATAGCCTGCAAAACAGGAGGTAAATGTCAGTACAAAGAACGCCCGTGCGTTGCCATGCCTTTTTTTTCATGTGCACAATAATACAATGCATATCAAATTTTGCAGATATCGATTATTTTATTACACCTGTAAATATAATACATATAAAACTTTGTATGTATAGAAAATATATCCTGCAATCATAAAAATAACTGAAATCCACTTCACTCGCAATTTAACTCAACCATGTATACAGAGAGAGAAATGATCCAAATAATTATATGTTACAAACTGAGATAACCTATTTGATGCACTTACGATATTCCCGTACAAGGTCAGTGACCCGTGCGTTGCAACGGAAAATAAATCACACGTCTCTGGACACCTACGCCTGATATGTATGCATGCATGCACGTGCTTGCGCATGGCTCTGTTGGTTCACATTTGCGCTCCCATGTCTGCCTAATTCTAGTAGGGCAATGTTTATGCTTGTAGCCAAATTGATATACTGATTGATCACCGATGCATTTGCTAGGTTACTTCTGAAAAGCACTGCCTTGCACTATGGACACGCGACGCTGGAT
Organism: Secale cereale; assembly: GCA_902687465.1. NCBI lineage: Eukaryota > Viridiplantae > Streptophyta > Magnoliopsida > Poales > Poaceae > Secale > Secale cereale. The sequence goes on from LR738712.1 coordinate 742,935,903, forward strand.
ATCATGGACAAGATCGACTGGTTATTGACGATGTCTCTGTCTCGCACATGATTCCTATTCTGACCTACCAATGTCCCCCATGACAGCGTAGACAAGCTTCTTCGGACGGTGAGAGTATGAAAAAAAAAATAAACATGTGCTTAGAAACCGAAAAAACTATTTATCACGCATACCATATTTTTCGTGTGCCATGCCACTCAAAGAACTTTGCACGTAAGAAAACAGTATTTAGTTTTAAGAAATTACTCAGAAGTACCTTAAAGCCATTCTTGAAAAAAAAATACACTCTCTTTTAACTGCTTGCTTCTGAGGCACAGCAAACCCCGTCAAGCCACGATTCCACGAGGAGCATCAGCAGCAGCTGACTTTTTTTCATGACGTCGTGCAATGCTTCTTCAAAAAAGTACAAATAAACCATCTACTCCCTCCGTCCGAAAATACATGTCGTCAAAATGGATAAAAGGAGATGTATCTAGGCATATTTAAGTTCTAAATACATCCCCTTTTATTTATTTTGATGACAACTATTTCCGGATGGAGGGAGTAGTATTTAGAAACAGAGGAAGTGCATACTGCATGGTCACACACCTCAAGATCAAACATCAGGAATCGGTCTACTGCTGAAACACACCGACAGTTAAAATGAATCAGTACATTGATCTTATAAATTCTGAAGCGAACTCCCGTTTTTATCTTTTAAATTCTGAATCTGTAGAGAGAATAGGAGGCTCAGGCTAACTAACCAAATGCCTGGACATTCAAGGCGACACCTATGTCAATCTTCTACCATAAGGCACCTTCTCTCCCAAGGCTGAATACAGAAAAGGTAGACATGGAAACAAATCACTTATCTATATAGATTTCTAGCCCAGTGGCACATTCAGGATTCGTTCTTTGTACCGATTCTTCTAAACTTTACTTGCCAACAACCCATTCCAAGCAGGGAAATAAGGCATCCAGATTTGGATTGTTAGAGAAAATAAAGAATTGAGTACTTTGGCCGTTGCAAACCCATGTATATGAGGGCGAGAGAGGCATCTTAGTAGCTAGCTCAGCCAGCAATGGTGATTCTCGCTGCTTCTTGCTCCTCGCCTCCTCCTGGGCGATGCTAGTCACTGCTCCTGCCTGGAAGAGCCAAAAGAGATTCAGAGATATATAAGATGACAGAGAGCAGAGAGTAGTACAATGGCATGAAGAGATTCTTTGTTCAGCCACTGCCGCTCCGAGCACCATCAGCAGGCTGCACTTACCAGGCTCCCGTGCTCTTTTCTACTCCGTTTCCGTTTCCGGCAGCCGCACATATGCAGGGCCAGTACATGGGCGGCGGTGACGGCAAGCACGCTTCAGTTCTGCGGCGATTCACTCATGGGCCTGGTTGAACTTTGCAGAACTATCACTTATTATTCCCTCCAGCATAAGAAATACACCACATCCACGAGCTTAACACCTTGGCATGTTCAGAATTTCAGTGAAGGGAGATTGAACAGAGATAAAAATCTGGAGTGATGTTTTTAGCTAAATAACTCAAGGAAAAGATGATCTTGTCACTAAGCTAGATCTGAAATTGTCTCCAAAAGGCACATCGTGCAACCTAAAAATCATGAGTAAATAAGTAGTACACGAAATCATGAGGTTAATATGGTGTCATCATCAGATAGTATTAGTTTGTAAAAGATACCCTAATAGATATAAGCTCAATATTCATTGATGTGATTCTGCAACAAATCTGAAAAAGCAACTCTGAATTGCTCAAAAATAATAATGAAACTCTTATTTGCTTGAGACAAACTGAAAATACCTCGAGACCTTTTTGCCAATAATGGTGGTTCGACCTCCTGGGAAGAGACATGAGGGAGGTGGTAAAGATCGGAACTTAGTAGAGGACACCGATGAGGCGATGACAGTAGATCCTTCCTCTTCCTCAAATATCCCCCCCCCCCCCATGTCTTTCTTGAAGGCTTGAGAAAATCATGATTGGGACCATCTAAAGAATGCAACGGTGTAGCGTTACAAATCAGATTCAATCCAACGCGAACAACAGCAGTGTCTCATGGATCCCCTGAAAACAACACGAAGTTGAAGCCCTCAGACCGGTTGTCGCGAATCCTGATGATTTCGCAGGGCATCCTTCCGAAACATGTCGCTACCGAACGATCCACCAATTCTGCTGGATGAGGTGTCCCGATTGGAAATCGTGCTGGAGATAGGATTCTCCCAATTGGACGCAGATGCTGGCGATTGGGTTTTCTAGGTGGTGGTGGGAGGGGGGGGGGGCTGAAGACCCCCAAAGCAGGTGTTACGGTTCAGAAAACGTGCCAGAGTTAGGGTTCCTTCGGCTGGTGTGTTGGAGGGTGGAGGAGATAGCATGTAGTGGATAGGGGAATTGGAGAGGCAGCGAGGTATGATTTATGAGGATGAAAGGGGAAGAAGAGTCCGGCACATTCTTGGTTGCCTGTTCCTTTTGCTTGGCTTTGAAGCTTTCAACATTGCTGAAATGAGATGAGATATATCATCAGGCACAGGCCCAGGTCACGTGCAAAAGGGCACCCTAGGTGTGTGTGCAAAAGGTCATGCTAGGTGCGTGTGCAAAAAATCAGGCAAGGGACGTCTTCGTATCAGGATGGAAACGAGGTACGTAACCTTTGGCGGACAAAGAATATTATTTTTGGTAAAAAAAGATAATTTGACGTATGAAGAACTATGAAAGTCTCCGTCCTTTATTATTAGGTAGAGATAGTTATGAGAAAATTGCAGTAATACACAACATTTAGTGGTGAAATAACACAAAACCACAAGTCCAAGTGTTTTTAACTAATACCCACAACTCAGGAGGTAATTAGTAACACAAATTAAACCACAAGCATCTCAAGAAGTTCTACAAACTTAACAAGTACACTGGCATCAAACTGATTTATCTCAATCCTCGTTTAGGTTTGATCACCACCAACGGCTAGCTGCCATGAACTGCCCAACAAAATTATGCTCCATTGGTGGCCATTGCCTGAACTGCATTGTTGCTATGATTTACCTCACTTTATGAACCAAAAGGGCCAGGCTGCTTAATGAAGTTACTTCATTGTGTCACTACAATTGTCGTATCTGTATAATGAAAATTGATCTGTAATTTAGTTATCTGTTTGTCATACAACAAAGAATGGAAGACCTATAATTGTATTAATGCCATATTCGACAATAATTTTCAGTTCATGGAGATCCCAATTAATATGACTTAAGATAAGCTTAATTGTATTTATCTAGTTATAAGAAGGTTAACAAGTAGAAAGAATGGAGCAAAACTGACCTGCACATTGATTCTTGATCCTCTTCACTTCACCACTTTTATTGTCAGCTACGTACTATAGAAGCAATATTGTGTCTTGCGGTATTATTGTTCTGGAATATAATTGCAAGTGATGTAAAATTTTCAAATATTAGGCATGGATCAAACGATATAAATTTAGCACCAAAATACCTTTAACTGTAAGTAGTCACCAACTTCTGGGTTGTATGGAAGATCCAATACCTCACTTTCATACATTAGTTCGTTTATATTTTTCAGTAGCATCCCATCAAAGTCACTACAAGATAACCCGTTGATTAAATAGATATGACAGATAAAACAAAGAAAATATTTAGAGATGTGTTTATAACGTATTATCTCATATATTGTATATAAACCTGAAGAATCCTTTGCGGGCATGGATTGCAATATTTGTTAGAAAATGAAGCGCATTATGACCATTCGCCACCTGAGGTAAAATGCATGCAATATTTTAGACTAGTCCCGATATGACCTACATAAACCAAAATACAGAAGCATTAAGATACAAATAAATTACCTTGTCTTCAGGGGCAAATAATGGTTTGTAAGGTGGCGCTACAAAAACTCGTCGTTTATCTCTCTCATCCCAAACATCCCTACGGTCATCAAGCACCATGGCCATACTTGGATGACATAAGCTATCTCGAAACACAAGCTCAAGTGACTTCTTGGAATCTGACATCCAATAAAAAGAAGGTGCATGAGGTACGAGCAAGAGACATACTCCCTCCGTCCTTTAAAAAGTGTACTTCCAACTTTGTTGGAGGGTCAAACTATCTCAATGTTTGACCGAGTTTGTGCAAAAATATATCAATGTTTGTGAAACCAAATACGTATATGATGAAAATATATTTTATCACGAATCTAATGCTACTAATTTGATGGCATAAATGTTGGTGTATTCTTGTATAAATACGGTCAAACATAGAAATGTTTGACTTTCCAACAAAGTTGGAAGTACACTTTTCAAAGGACGGAGGGAGTAGTTAGCGTTACTTAGTGTTCCATCTGTCGGCAAATGTCGCATTTACTCAGACGTAAAGATTTTATAGTAGTTATGTTTGTAAACAATAACATGCATGACGACACAAATAATGTGAATTATTAGTTTGTTTTAAGTCAAAATGCTATGCAACACTAGCTACATAAAATTAACACAAAGAAATATATTATCTGTTTTTGTGTAAAGTGTTAAAGAAATATTACTTGGCAGCTAGTAATCTACGTACTTATTCATATCAAGCGTAGCTATCACTATTTAGCATGCAATCAGTGTGAGTCTTATGATAGAAAATAATCAAAATTTGTGCCTAATTTTACCTGGCCTCACACATATTAAACGTTGTGAAATCTCATTTAGGCTGATCAAACGGCCTTCTGGGTCAAGCAGCCTCCATATCTCAAGAGCATAATCTCTTCCTGCCATTGTGCAAACATAGACTTTAAATCTTTGGCGCCCACTGGCAGTAATCAAATAACCCTTCATGTCATCCCAACCAGGCCTTATGTTTACAAAATAAACAGTGCTTGGATCCTGAATGGCATGTAATATTGCAAGAAGTAAGAAGCGATGATATAAGTAATTAAATATTGACAAGAAAATATACAAAGATTTCAAACATATATTGGAAAATACCGCAAAAAACGTATACTTGAAAATAACTGGTGTATAATAAATTAAGAAAACAGAAACGAGCATGTAAATTTTAGGACAAGAAGAGCTGCGAAAATATCCACAATTAACATTGTACAGAGAACGTTATTTTAGTATACAAGCGATGTGAGCCTGCTGCTACTAACACAGATGTGGTTCTTCTGGACTTTGTTGATTTGGCTTGCGTAAACCAGCTTATTTGGAACTAGACCTACATAATTCACAGATAATAACATTTCTAGAATTTTGACCTAACTAAAGTGGGCTCAATCTTGAGATCAATGTCACAGTCGCTTGAATCGGGGTTAAACTCTGTATTTTATGTTGGCTGCTCGTTATAAGCCGGAAGCCCGAAACCATATGCCACAAGTCTAACATAGTAATATCATAGACGTCTAGAAAGAGAAGGAACTCCTTTGATAAATTAAACAAAACAATGTAAACAACAATATAACGGTCCTTTATGGACTTTCAATATTAGTTTGTATGCAACATAAATACTAATCGGCTACAATGAAAATACTAATATGCTAGAACAAGAATACTATGGATATTGTGGCTTAATTTGATGAGCATCACTGAAGAAATTTTCAAACAACATTTTGAGCAACCAATTATATTAAAGATACTTTGGTGATTTACAATATAGTATTAAATGAGGTCATACCATTGGAGCGATGCGAGTCAGTACCGCATTCCTGCCCGGTACCCTGATTATAGGACGGGTAATAAGCTCGAGCTCTCCACTGGGTTTTCACAACATGCCCTGTTCACCATGGCTCCTGACTGTCTTGAGACAATCCATAGTTATAGTACCTATTTCATTGAAATCGACAAGCAATTGTTTGTCTTTAAAAGTCCGATTAAACTCGTCGGACATTGCTGATTCATTAGCAGCATCAAGCTCTGAATCCTCCAAGCCTGACATAATCTTGTCCAAACGTCTTTCGAACATTTCCGCTGTGTTTGAAAACACAACGGTTTCGTCAAGGTCAAGCACAAGGGCAAGGCATCGCTTATTAAGCATCTGATGGCATGCGGTGTAAAGCCCAATTGGTGCAGACCAACACCAGAAGCAAGCTAGACCTTTCACCTGCTTGCTTTGCATAGCAATGAGGTGTAGTTCCTCCTCTCCGGCCTCCACCACATCAGTCTACACACAGAACAATGATTTGATGAGACGAATTAATAATTTACACATATCCATATACGTCAGTTAATTGAATCAGAAGTCATGGGAAGTTCATGTCATCCTATGTTACGTCTCAACTATATGTATATTATTGGTTCTACACATGATTTTTAATGCAATATGTGTACCAAAACATGGAGCTACTGCACTGGAAGGATACAATTACCTTGAACGTTGAAGCAAGTATGAAGTGCACTACTAGTGGAGCAAATCAAGAGGGGCCTCTATTTACCTGATGTATCCTCGTTAATTCTAAAATAAGAATTGACATGATGTTGGTTCGGATAAAAACCATGAGACTTTGACGCCCGGATAAAAACCAGAAATTCGGGATACTACATCTGAACTATATATATTATTGGTTCTTCAAATGATTTAGTGCAATATTTGTAACAAAACATGGAGCTACTGCACTGGAAAGACACAACCTTGAACCTTCAAACAAGTATGAAGTGCACTACTGGTGGAGCAAATCAATCAGACCACGTTTTACCTGATGTATCCTCCATGTTAATTGTAAAATACAAAAATGATGGAATTGATATGATGTTGGTTCGTCTAATTCAGTACCACGAGACTTTGACCCCCCAGCTAAAATCCAGAAATTCGGGATGTATATCATAATTCATAAACGTAAAAATGTGTGCAAGCCATGGGAGATCCAGAAAACATAAATCGTAGGCCGTAGATGGCTAGACGAGATGCTACTACATATACGTACCATGCCCTTCTTCCAGCAGGAGTCGTGGAGCCTGTGCAGGAGGGACGTGGGATGGAGATCCGCTGCTTTGGCCTGGAGCTTGCAGCGCAAAGAGTAGGCGCTGATCACCTGCAGCACGGCCAGCGGAGGGCACCTCTCGCTCGCCGGCGAACGGCAGCTGATCCGGATCTCGTTCCTCGGGAACACAGCCGGTTGGCGGAGATCCATGCAAGATGACGATGCGCTTTCAGTTCCTGGTGGGAAGAGCACGTCGACGTCGCCGAGGAACACGCTGCCATCGAACAAGGGCATGCTCCTCCTGGTCACAGCGCCGGCGGCGGCCATCATGGTGGTGTGCTTGCTGGTGGTGGCAGGGGGCGGGGGTTGGTAGGTGGGAGCCTCGGAGATGGGTGTGAACGAGAGACGTCGCCCGGTTGGAAATGGAAGGTATTTCATGCATGCCTCCGACAGGAAATGGTAGCTATTTACATGGCTCCCCCAGGAAATGGTAGGTATTTACATGGCTCCCCCAGGAAATGGTAGGTATTACATGGGGGCTGGCAGGATGTGGGCCTGGACTGCCAGGGAACGGGTGAGCGTTATTCAAAAAAAAAAATAGAAATCTCTAAAAGGTCTTCTATTTAAAAACGGAGGGAGTACAATATGTTCATATCAACAAAACACGAATTACACATGTCTTTTGGAACTCATGATCTCATGACCGAGAATGTATTATACAATACGATATAAAGTGTTAGTCAAGAACTCATGATCGAGAATGTATTATACCATCAAATTCATAAAGACAAAATGATAGTTCTCCCCC
>LR738712.1:742943692-742964818 GCA_902687465.1 Secale cereale
CCCCCCCCCCCCCCCACCCTTCTGCCGCCTGCGTCGCTCCTGTGGCGGCTTGGGCGGAAACCTCGCCCGCCGCCGCCGCCTCCTTCCCCCTCGCCGCCGCCGGAAGACGTCGGCGGGCGGATGGCGACGACGGGGAGCTCCTTCACGTGCCCACGCGTCCTATCCTGGGGGAGGCTGCACCTTCCGATCTGCTCCACTCCGGCGGTCGGCGTAGCCCTGGTGTGGTCCGGCGGTCACAAGGCGGCGCGCTCCTCTGGATCTGGCAGCCCCTGGCGAGGTCCTATGGTAGTGGCCTTGGGAGCTTTCATTCGTGACATCGCCCCTGCCCTCCAGATCCGGTCGGCCTGGTCCGGCAGGCCAACGACCAGGACTCCGTTGGCTTGTTGGTGTGCCTCCTCTGGCTGCTAACGATGACTGGCTGTGTGAATGGTGCGGATTGGGTTGATTGCTGGTTTTGGGCGAGCAGCTGGCGTTCGTTCGTAGTGAGACAGAGGTTGTGGTGGCTCTCACGCGTGGTCGGCGCAAGGGCTTTGTGGGAGGTGTGCAGGCTAGCGGAGGCATGGTGTGTGGGGTTTTGGTGTTCGGCGGTGCTCCTGGCGAATGCTTGCTGGCCTCTTTGGGCCAATGGTGGCGGCGGCCGTGGTCGCCATTACACCTTCTTGGAGGCGTCGTCGAGGCGTTCACCACCTGCACACCTCGGATTCGGTTCTTGGAGGCGTCATCGAGGCGACGTCCAGTTTGGCAATCATGATGATGGCTAACAGTGCAGAGTCACGGCAGGCCTTCGGTTGTCGGTTCTTCCCCGACGTGCCCGACATGTCTCTTCTACATCTCGCCATGCCATCGCGGAGTCGGAGCTGCCCCGTAGTGCTAGGTGGTGACGATGACAAGTACCTGGTGGTCTTCGAGGAGGGGTTGGTTGGCGCCAACTCTGCCCATTTCTTCTGTCTTTAGCTGGTCTTCTTAGTCGGATCTGTCTTGGCATCTGCACTGACGGTCAACAGTTTGGCATGGGCCGGCTTGGGTTTCGGCGTTTGTGAAGACGAGGGCTACGTTGGCGGAAGTCGATGGTGAAGTTGGAGTCGCTGGCTCGTGAAGGAGTGATGATGATGACACTTGGTGACAACCTCAACTTTGTGGTTCTTCTCTACGACATTTGTGTTTCTCCGTGTGGGTGGCCAGGTCGGCCGGTTTTGCCCTGTGTGGTTTGTTGTAAGGCTTTTAGCCCGGTTATCCATTAATTAACCAGGCAACCACCTTCTTTTTTATGAAATCAAGATCCTTAGAACTAAATATGGGCAAAAGAACAATGGTGATACATTGGACAGCGAGAATGGTTCTCAAGTAACCAACTAAATATGGGCCATCGCCTATAACACATGGACTGCGAGAATGCTTCCACCAAAGGAACGCCCCCAGAAATGAAATGACATGCAATCGTTAATGTTGCCGAATCGAATCACTTATCACTTATGGCTAGACCATGGGTTTTTACCTTAGGTCAAGACTGAGCAAGCTCCAAACAATGCATTCAAGAAGAGAGCAGCATGAAAACACCATCAGTGTCTTGAATATATTTTTGTCATTAGTTCCGGCCATCGTGGTTCAGATTAAGGGTTGAAGTTTTTTCCCATGTCATTTTGTCCTTAGTTTCAATCATCGCGGTTTGGATCAAGGACTGCATATGTTTTTGTCCTTAGAACTGGTCATCATGGTTCGGATTAAAGATTGCATATTGGGGTGTTGCATCCTTGCTCCGGCTCGTGGTCTTGGCCTACTGCGCCTCGTCAAGGCCCGCGTTGGCATGGCGATCGCGTGGTGCTCCCTCTCGGTGTCGGGAGACAGCGGTGCGACTCCGGTGACGCATGGTCAGAGAGCCCGTCGGCACCATCTCCTTCACGTGGTTCCTACAGAGCAGCGCGTCCTTCCATTACCATTTATGACCACCGTTGTCGCCGCGCCCCGCCTTTTTCCGGTCGATGGCATGCCCCGGCACCCCGTGAATGCCATGTGCGCTTGAGGGGGCGGACGCCATGATCTTTTATGACCACCGTTGTCGCCGCGCCCCACCTTGTTCCGGCGATGGCATGCCTCGGCACCCAGTGGATGCCACGTGCGCTTGAGGGCGGGCACGCACATCCTTCCTTGAGGCTAGCCTACCATCTTCGACTTTGCGCACCCACCCGCCGGCGGGCGGTCGGCGTGGGTACGGCCGATCAGCGTCTTCATGTGAGGAGGGCAAGACACTCTGCCCGGTGGGAGGAGTGTGGGTAGAGGGGAGCCCAGTCTTCTGTGTGGTCATTGTGGACCAGGTACGTCCTAGCGCAACAGTGCCGGTGATGGGGTGACAGCACGGCTTGATGGGAGGAAGCCGTGCATCTCCTCTACATGGCCCGCCCCCTAGCATGCTTCCAGAATGTTTGACGCGACGGTATGTGGGGAAGCTCCCAAACCCGCACCCACACCACGAACGTCTTCGTGGTCGTGTGCTCGAATGTGCGGCTATCCAGCCGGTTGATGATGACCTTGTCGCCCAGCACGTCCTTCGCGCCCTCCAGCGTCCAGAGGTGCATGGGCAGCTTCTCCAAGACAGCCCGAATGTGAAGCATCCATGTTTGATGGACCGCGCGTGGAGCTTGCTAACAGCGGTGACCACGACTGCGTGCTGCTGCTGCGGGAAGGTCTGCTGCTCCATCCCCAAGGAAGACTCGATCACCTTGTGATCTTTACATGGCCGGCGCCCATGGTGGATGCAGGGGGCGTTATCCGAAGCCAGCTATTGTCGAGGAAGCTCAAGCGGTCGTGCACTGGGTGGGTCGGCGACAGACCACTCGACCTCTCCTTCAATGCCCCCCACCCCTACGATTCCTTGGGTTTGGGGGGCACACTTTGCCGAAGTTGCCGTGCTGCTTGCAGATGATGCAACGGAGGAGGTCGCGGCAGTCTACTCTACGATGATGGGTGTTGAGGCAACGAAACGGAGGCCCTTGAAGCTTGCATAAAAAGTCCGCGCAAATGGGTGAGGAACCACGGCTGGACCGCCTCGTGGAGCCGCTCTTTTGGTGGATCGACGAACTGCCCCTAGGATCCTTTCATGCGCGCCTGTTTTTGCAGGATGGATAGCGCGTCCATCCCTCATCAATGGTGTCGGTGGCCTCGGTTTCTTGAAGTAGCCATGGGGGAGGTCGGACTACGATGGATCTGAGGCGGGGGCGTTCGAAAGGGGTTTGCGCACCTGGAGATCAGCGAAATTCGACTCCTGGCAACAATCTCATGTATGATAGCGCTATAGACTTGTTTGCTTCCTTCAGTGATTTGCTTGATAACTTGGTCAGTATCACATGCAATAATAAAATTATGTAGGTTCAAATCAGCCACAAGGGCTAAAGCCTCCGAACATCGCATGGCTTCTAGAGTTCGTAGGTCCATGCAATCATTAATAACCCGGACTGAAGACCTAGGTAGACACCCTGGGCATCTCTGCAGATTACCACGACCGCCTCCTTCTTTTGATTTTTAGCTATACCACCGTCTAAGTTTATCTTGACCATACCTTTAGTCGGTGGTATCCACCTTAGGGCATCTCCAGCCGTTTGGCCCCCCAGGACGCGCCGAAAACCGCCGCCTGGGGGTGAGCCGGCTCTAGTTTCGGCTTGGGTGCCAGTTCGTTCCCAGTCGCCGGCCCCCAGGTCGGCCCCAGCCGCCGATATCGGCCCATTTTCGGCGCTTGTCAGCCCATTTCCAGCGCAAAACGGCCCAGGCTCGACGTTCTGATAGATAGTTAATAGATAGTTCACATATATAGATAGATAGATATTTCATACGATAGATAGATAGTTCACATAGTCTTCTCCTACGACCTACTACTAGTCATTCTCCGACTCGGACTCTTCCTCGGTGATGTCCTCCTCCGACGTCTCAGCGTAGGCGTCAAGGAACCACTCGTCGGTGAAGTCCCAGGAGGACGCATCTCCTTGCTCGACGTTGGACTTAGCGACCGCCCTCCGCGCTCGCTTGTCCTCGCGATAAGCCGCTCGCTCCTTCATCCTCTTCTTCCTCTCCGCTCTCCTCCCGGCCAAGAACCGGTGCTCGTCGATGATGTCTTGTGGGAAGTTTTGTCGCCACGTCGCCATGGCTTCTTCATCCATCTCGGCCAAGTGGAGACGGTGCGACCGCCTACGGTTCTTCCGGCGATCTTCGTCGGTTCTAAGCCGCGGGTGAGGCGCCAGCTCCTGTGCCCGCTCCAGAGTCGGCACGTCCGTGAAGTTCATGTCCCAACGGGAATGCCGGAGGCGCCACGCCGCAGCGTCGTACGCGTGGGCGCCCTCCTGAGCGGTGTCGAAGGTTGTTCCGAGGCGGAGGCGCACGCCGCCCCACTCAATCTCGGTGGAGTAGGTGCCGGACGGACGAACCCGGACGCCGCGGTAGCCCGCACCTCCCCGGCGGCGAGGCGGCATGGGGGCGCAGTGTGTGTCGGAGCTAGGCCGGCGACGAAGCAGCCAGCGGCCGGAGGGGCACAGTGGCAGTGAGGAGAGTGCGGTGGGCGATGTGGCTGCGGTGTGGGCGTTCACCGGCGAGGTAGGGTGCTTTTATAGCCGGAGCTCGTGCAGCGTGAGGCGCATGCCAGGCGACGCGTGGCGGTCGCCCGTGGTACCGGGCGACACGACGGGTCGATGGGGGGCGGCATCAATGGCAGGCGACGGCTCGGCAGTGCGGCAGCTTTGGCATTGATTCCCGCTGGAACCGAGGCGATGAGGACGACGACGCATCACGTCGCTGACAGGGCGGGCCCATCCCGTTCGCGCCAAAAAACGCCTCGCCCGGCGCCCCCAGGCGACCCCCAGCGCCCTGGGTTCGGGTTGGGTCCGCCGGCGCCAGTTTCGGCCCAATCCGGCGATTTTCGGAGTCCTGGGGGCGCGACTGGGCCATTTTTTCGGCGCCGGCGCCTAAAAAGTGGCCTTGGGGGGTCTGTTGAGGGTGCGGCTGGAGATGCCCTTAGACGCCTCCTTCCTTGCTGCATCTGCGACCCTTGATTGTGCGCCATGTTGCTGACGATCGCCAAATTTGCCAGGTACAACACAAAACTATGAATGGCCTCCAGACTTTGGAAAACCGCCTCATGTATGGCTTTCCGTCGTGTGCTCCAAATTGCCCATAGTGTGATGATAAGCTTTGAGAACTCCGCATGTGATAATGTCTCGAGCATGTCGAAGAGCCATTCTTTTGGGTCAGGGCTTACAGATAAACACATGTGTTCAGTCAGCGTGTCGTCGACCAGTGCCCACACACATCTCGACATACTGCAGTCAATAAGTGAATGTCTCCATGTAACGTTGTCTGCCCCACAAAGCGCACTCGCTCCTCCCGACCGTGTTTGTGCATTTCCTCCAACCAGTTTTGGGAAGGTTCCCACAACCGGATTTTCTTTTTCTATGTTTTTCTTTCTTATTTTTTTCTTTTTATGCTGAATTTAGTTTTTTCTTAATATTTGTGAACTTATTTAGAGTTTGGGAACAAACATTTTAAAAGAATTGCGAGATTGTTTTTCTGAATTCATGGTTTTCTGAATTTTGGGAAACAATTTTCAAATTTTGGAACATTTTATGAATTGTTTGAACAAAATTTTAAACGCATGAACATTTTTAAATCGATGATAATTTTTTGAGATGTGGGAACAATTTTTCAAAATGTGAACAGTTTTTGAATCGATATTTATTTTAGAAATTCATGCACACTTTTTGGATCGCTGAAGATTTTTTGAAATTCGTGAATATTTTGTGAATATATTTAACATTTTAGAAAAATATCATAAATTTTCCAATTTACAAACATTTTAGAAAAATTATGAATTTTTGAAAAAAATCAATGCTTGTTCAGTTTTAAACTCCTACAGTAGCAGTGTTTTAAAAAGAAAATAATAATGAAATCTAGTTTAGTTTTTTTAAATTAAAAAACTAGTCTAGCAGCCTGCTTAATGCCAGGAAAAAAACTAGCAAATCAGGTTAGTAGGCCTGCCCCATAGTGTGCGGCAACCAAGGTCAACATGCGCGTTTGCTGACAATCCAGCACGCTCCACGCAAAATAGGGCGTCCCCTCGTCAAGGGAACTAGAAGCGAACGCGCGCTTTGCCACGCGGTTTGAATATATTCAACATTTCTCAAATGAACCTTTATTTGGCTATAACAACACTGTAGCACATGATACCATTTAGATTCGGCTATTCCTTCTTGACAAATTGTAGAAGGACGGAGAGCACAGCCCACCCACTTTCTTAAAGCAAGCTTTGTTTTGTTGACAGACAACATATACGTGCAGAGATGTATCCTAACATACTAACATGCAAGTGGACATTCTCTTCTTAGGCAAATGGCACAAAGAAACATACAAATCATACCATGAGTCACATATGACTATAACTATGATATTTTATCTTACTAATTATAGCCCTTTTATCTAAAAAGAAGCGCAATCATTTGTCACCACTCTTCATAGAAACAACACCTTTTGGACAGGACTACGTTGATTAAGATTCAAACAACCTTGGTAACACCCAAAAACCTGCTAAAGAATATAGCATTACTTCCATTTCATAGTAAACTGGTCAAGTAATAATTGACACTATGCAGTTCCAAGATTATAATAACATCAACAACACTTTACTGGGTTTTTTCAGTGGCAACTATGAAAACTGACTGGTTAGGAAACATGATTTAACTGAAGTTCACACTTGATTCATGATGATAATTAATTGGGTATGTTACTACTCCCTCCGTTCCTAAATATAATACATTTTAGAGATTCCACTATGAACTACATAAAGATATATATAGACATACTTTAGAGTGTAGATTCACTCATTTTGCTCCGTATGTAGTCTATTGTGGAATCTCTAAAATGTCTTATATTTAGGGACGGCGGCAGTACTCTCTTCTAGTTCCTTCTTGTTCACTCTTCTCCCTTTAGCTCCTCTTTAGGACAAGAAGACTGGTTACACTGAGAATCATGCTGCAAATTTCAAGCGTTGATAACTAATGATCAAAAGGTGCGGACTAACATATCGGATTAGAAAATATAATATGGTTTCAGTTACACTTATCTATACTCAAAACTGGACATAATTTTGTTGGACATGAATGGTACTCTGGTTTGTCTATCCTTAATTTCCTTCGATGTGAGGTGCATCTCTGGGGTGAATCTATCCTTAATTTTGTTGGAGTATAGTCTAAAATTTCTTGAATTCCTTACTGGAGATAGTGAGGTGCATCTATCCTTAATTTCCTTCGAACAAAGACAGGGTCCTCTGGTTTGTATGGAAAAAATAGAAATGAGAAAAGTTTTGAGGACCATGGGAAATAAATAAAAGGAGATAGACATAAAAAAATTATGGCACATGCTTCCAGTTTCATTTTGGATATGTGTGAAACAGACATGGAAACTCATGAACAAGTAGTTCCAGAACCTAGAGCACATTAATCAACAATTTAGAAAGCTTGGCAACGTTATTTTACCTCTGGTTAAAACCCAAATAAATAATTTAGGAATGCAGATAAATTGCATGGATGTACATGATCAATATTCTGTGAAAAGGCAAGTTAACACCCAGGTGAGACCTTATCTGCAACATTTTTCCATAATTACAAAGCTTGTACCGAACTGAAACAGTAATAAGACATTATTGGGCGCTCCAATATTTTCATGGAATCACAAACCTATCCTTCATAGAATCACAAAGTTGTGTCGTACACAGGGATGACTGGCTGTATCTGCAACAACATGGTGACTTAAAGCCAACTATATATGTCGATTAAGTTCCAGTCTAACTGAATCTATCCACTATCCACTGAACTCTTGCATGCCATGTTACTTTTGCAATGGTATGGACTTCTGAAGCTACCTTCATAACATGAACAGGCTTTAGAAGTTGTGACTTGTGATTAGCAGCCTCATGGAGAGGAGCAGCGCGTCGCGGATGTCCCATGAGGGTCAGCTTGCCGACGAAGAGCTTCCAAAAGGATGAGCCGTAGCCGACCGCCCCCGTAGCACACCGCTTTGGAATCCTTTGCTCAATCTCATCCACACGGTGTATCACACCGCTGATGCCTCCGAGGTTGCGGTGCCACTGTCTCGTGCTTGCTAAATCAAATCAAAGGGGAGGAAGAGGGATGAATACCAGAAGACAGGAAAGCATCAATAGTAGGGACTATCCCCTCCGCTGATCCCCTCCCCTCCCCCGTGCGGTGGCGCCGCCCCGCACCGGGGAGCCCCCGCTCTCCTCCTATAGCCTCGCCCCACATCCGCTCCCCTCCGTCGCCATCGCCCTGGGCGTCATAGGGCAAAGCCATTGTGGTGTGGCGGCGGCGGTTTTTTTCTTGGATCTCGATCTGGTTGGGAATCGGCGCTTCTTTCCGGCCAGATCTTCGGTGATGGCGCAGATCGGCGGCGACATGGATGTGCTGCGGCGGCGGCGGTGGAGGACGGCACCAGCAACGGCGGATCTGACCTTGACTCAGTCGGGCTAATTCGTTGTGCTACCGATCTCAATCGTCGTCTGCGGTGCACTGCTCCTGGACTTGATCTGCAACACGAGGATGTCTGGGGCGCTGGCCCTAGGCTTGTTGGTGGTGTCCTTCTTCTTCGTCGGAGTTGGTCGCCGGCTGGCTGTGCTCGCATGGTCATGGAGGCGGAGGTCGCAATGGCCGGCGGCTTGGCCGGTCGGCGGCGGCGGAACATGACCGGTGGCAGCGGCAATGTTCTGTCTGGATCCCGGGGCGGCGGCCCTGGAGGGTGGCGGCCGGTGAAGCTAGGGCTTCCCGCGGAGGCATGGCATGGTGTAGTCCCTGTCCAAGGCGGATCTGTGACAGCGATCTGATATACGGATTGGTTCAGATCAGAGACGGTGATGAGCACGCAAGATCCGTCTCGGCGGCTCTCGCGGCTTGGCGAGGCGGGGTGGGAGCCCTCCTCCTAGGCTCCAGTGGTGGCACACTCAGGCAGTGGCCAGTGCGCCAGGGCTCCTACGGTGGCACTGCTGTTGCGGGTGGTCGCCGGATCTAGGCGACTAGATCTGGGGCTTTGAAGGCGGTCGACGCGATGTACAGGTTGTCGGGTGGACTACTTGGGACGGATCCGGGTGAAAACCTGGTCTTTGGTCAATGGCCGGAGGCGGTGATGACGATGCCCTTATCATCGTTTCCTTCATGAAGGCATCATCGAGGTGAAGCTCCCAACTCCACTCAATACCTCCGAGGAAAACCCTAGATCAGCTGATCGGATGTTGGCGGTAATCATGTGTCGTTACCCCCTTGGGGGCGGCATTCTTGGAGGTGCACTTGTTCTCGCGGGACCAGCGGACGATTTTTTTGGTGGAGCCGGTGCTTCATCCTACACATTGATGGGGACGGATCTCGACGGCGTGGCGCAGTGCAGATTCGGTGTTCGATGTGCGAGGATGGACTCGCGCAGGAGGATTACGCTATCTGGTGTCGTGGTGGCGTCGATGACAGAGAGACTTGGCACGGTAGATACAATAGTATAGCTCTGAAAATGGATTGGTATCAGGTGGCTGGGGCGGCCTCATACTCGGCAGGCGTCCTGGTTGAGGAATGCGCCGGACTGGTAGGTGCCCCATACCCGGCAGGCATCCTGGTAGGGACCTCAGGTCTTAGATGTTTAGGTTTGGCTGCGAGGTCTATTTGATATTAGGTCCAGACTATCAGCATCCTTTCATCAACTGGATAGAAGTAGCAAGAGATGTTGCCTAGATGGTGGCTTTAGTCTTACTGTTGTATGACTTTGTAAGGTTTTGTGTGAATAATTAATAAAGTGGCCGCATGCATCGTCCAGATACAGAGGCCGGGGGTCCTCCTCCATTTCTAAAAAAAATCAATAGAAGGAGGCAGTGAAAACATCTGTCCCATCCGGAGAGGTCCAGACCGGCGAATGCCTAGCCGCGAGGCGCTCAGGCTACCTCGCCGCCGCCAACAGCCCCCGTAGCTCCTCTACACAAAGAAAAATTGCACAATAAGTCAACAACGCGACCAATTTTCCCGCACAATAAGTCAACAACGCAACCAGTTTTCCCCTCCCCCACAGCCTTTTCCTCTTCCCACGCCGCCCACGCTGAGCTCGAAGGGACGCGTGTTCCCCCAAAGTGTAGCGGCCCAACGCACCTGCCTGGTTCAAGGCGGTTAATAATAAGTCAACATAGAGTGACAAGGTGGTCCCACACAGCCTTCAACGCCTCGATTCACCCCAGAGCTGCATTTTGAGGGAGCTTAGTATCTGCACCGATACGGGCCGAGGCTTTTCCAGTCCTGGTACAGTAGGACGGTCACGTGGCCGGCCGGGTGTCGGTGGCCTGCTTCTTTAGGACGTACAGCGCCGCCGCGTTCACGAGGGTTCTGCGGCCGATCATCACCAGCAGTGGCGGCGGCGCGTGGTACAGGAGCGCGAACGGTGGAGGAGCTGCTCCGGCACTACCTCGACGGCACCTCCGCGCTCAGACCACTTCAGGCTTTGAATGGAGCTTCAGTTTACCTCTTCTCGTGTTCAAGTGTGGACGTGTGGACGGCCACGTGGATTAATGATTGGGCATTCAATCATGGATTTAGTTAATTTGCTCATGCATGGTTACTAACCATGGATTTGTTAACGAACTGAGACTGAGTAGAGTCAGTATTCAGTAAGTATTGGCTTGGAGAGCATGCGTCAGTGCCTGAAAAAAATATCAGACGAACAGAGTAGTGTTATTATTTAGTACTCCATCCGTTCCATAATGTAATGCCTATAGATTTTTACAAAAGTCAAACATTACAAACTTTGACCATGTTTATAGAGAAAAGTATGTACATCTATAGTACCAAATGCACATCATTGGATACATCGTGAGTTATATTTTCAGAATGTACATGTTTGGTATTGTAGATGTAGACAGATTTCTCTATACACTTGGTAAAGTTGGCAAAATTTGACTTTCACAAAAATCTATAGGCACTACATTGTGGAACGGAGGGAGTAGTGATTTGAGCATCTCTAGCAGATCCCGTAAAACCTCGTCGGGCTGTATTTTTCTGGCAGATTATACGAGACAGGCAAAGAAAATGCCCGACCAAGTCCGGTAAAAACGGACGGCCCATAAAACATTTGCGGGAGGCACGTAAACCGCCCTCGATTCCGGTATATATGCCGGCTCCAGGTTGATTTAGGGTATCTGTCCGCCTTTTCCCCCATCCTCCTCCGCCGCAATTCGTGTAATCCAGCGAGAAATCGAGCGGAGTCAAGTTACGTTTTGTGGTGCGATTTCCCACCGAAAGCTGCCAGAGATGTTGGTGGCGGGTGCCGGTCGCGGCGGCGGTGGGGGGTTTTCGAAATTGGGCAGAAACAAACAAAACTAGGGCTACAAAATGGAGAGGGAGACTCCAAGGTGTGAATCAATCTAAGCTCTGATCCAAGATGATGTAGGGTGGAACCGTAAGTTCATGATATTTCCACACTTGGAGGGGGAGGAGGGCAAATCAAGAGAAGAACACAAGATGAAAACTCAAATAAACAAGATCCAATCACACATGTTAAATTCACATACACATAAACGGAATACAAGGGTCCAAATCCAACAGAAGAAGGCTAGAGAGGCACTAGTTCATCCCAATCATTGACGGAGAGAGGTCTTGATATCCTTGCAGGATCTTTCCTAGATGGGGTATTGAATTCACTAGGAGATCATCTCACATGGAGGTCTTCGGCTCCATGGGAGCATGGTAGTGGATGAGAAAAACTCAATCTCAAATGAGATAAACCTTTGCTAACCCTAGCTAGGAGGAGGAGAGGGTCTATATAAAGTGCTCCACGAGATGAGAGGGGAAAAGAGGGGATACATGGGCCTCTGGCCCGGTTAGGCACTCGATGGTGCCGGATGTCCGGGTTGGGGGTGGCCGAACTTATGCTGCTCTCGGGTATCCTCGGGCCAGACATTTGAGCAGGGGCCGGATGTTCGGGGCTGTCGGGCCGGATGTCCGGGCTGGGGCAGGATGCCCGGCAGCTGTAGCATTTTAGCGGTCCTCTTCGTCGTGATTCTTCGTTCGTGTACTTGGGGACTTCGTCTTCATTCCGAGCATCCCGAGGTAGTCTTCTTGATGCCTAAGCACACACGATACTCCCGATTGAGGTAGTAGCCAAGTCTGCGGTTCATACGGAAGCCCGTTAAGGAGAGATGTCACCTCGGTTTCGATAGCTCTTGCATGTGCTCATGTCGTCGGTCCACTTGGAACTTGGGTAGACGAAAGTAGGTCCGTGGGGATGACCATAGGATGCACCGCATCAATTGCCCTCGTTTTTCACAGTTAGGTTATTGACTTCACCGTCCTCCCATTCTCCACATTCATCCATAGACCCATTAAATGAATCATCCTTGGAGTTGGATCTCCACGTATACGAGCCGATTCACTAAGTATATTCAGCGACAGATGAAGGACTACATAATGAAAGCATGTACTATGGTAGATATGCATTCTCTTTGCTCTCCTTGCGATAGTGGATATCGCAGGCTTTGCAGCAACTGTGTGAATGTCATAGACGAATGAAGTAGATTTCTCTCCTGAATTGAGCTAATAGAGCAATGCGGATGGTCAAACCTATAAATTTGCACAGACATGCATCTTCGGTAACGCATATCTCACTCCATGAATTGTAGAATAATGTAGAAATGTGTAGCTACTAACCCGGTTGAATTGATCCTCATGCCGATCTCTGAATCCATGTCGCAGCCGCCACGCGATGTACTGTTCACCCCACCCAAGCCGCCAGAAATAACTATATTGATTGTAGCCGTGCCTTGTTACAATGCTATGACCTAGATAACGATTTGGCCCCGCATCCGATCCATATTGTATCCAATTTAATGGTATCCAACATGTACAGATGTACACATGGGTTTCGTAATCATATACATGTTGACCGCCGAATATTGCACGAATCTCATCCCTATATTATGGGGCATCCGCGCAGATGGTAGAAACCGGGACCGCTAGAAAAACCACTCTCCTTGCTGGCCCCGTTTCCGCCACTAAAATCAACAGAACGGTGACATGAACTGCAACAGTTTATTGGCGTGTTCTCTACATGAATTTGCACGCTGTCATGGTCATAAGAGCAACTCCAACAGGGCGATCCATTTCATCCGCTGGCGTCCGTTTGGATCGGCATGGACAGAAAAGTCGGCCCAACGCACCGACCCGAATGGACGCGGGTCCGCTTTTCGTCCGCCCGCCGACCCATTTCCGACTCATTTTTGAGCCGGATTTGCGTCGGCGCGGACACGACACGGACGCGCGCGCTCGCCCTCTCCCCTCCCCGGGCCAGTTGGTCGGTGGCACATTGGCCTCTCCCCATCCAACAGCACACCCTCGCCCGCCTCCTTCGCCACGGACGCCGACGGTCATTTTTTCCGGTAATTCTGCTTCCGGCGCCGCAACATCCGCTCTGCAACGCCGCCAACTCCCACGTCGCCCCGCCACCCGCCGTCTTGGCACAGCCTCAACGACCGCGACCAAAAAAGCCGCCTCGCCGCTACAGCAAGATCCTCACTGCCACGCTCCCCGCATACATAGATAGTTCAACATAAATAAAAAAGGATACATAGATAGTTCATAGCATAGACAGATAAAAGAAAAGATCAACTACTCGTCGTTTTCCGACTCCGACTCGGTAATGTCCTCCTCCGACGTCTGAATGTAAGCGTCAACATACCGCGCGCTCGTCCTCGGAGTCCCAGGACGACGCTTCTCTTAGCTTGATGTTCAATTGAGCGGTCTGCTTCCGTGCACGCTTGTCCTTCCGATAGGCGGCTCGCTCCGCCCTCCTCGTCTCCCTCTCCGTCCTCCTTTGCTTGTAGAACTGACGCTTGTTGACAATGTCCTGCGGGAAGCGTTCGCGCCACACCGCCATGGATTCCTCGTCAATCTCGGCAATGGCGAGGCGACGCTGCCGTCTCCGTTTGTCAGGACGATCCTCGTCGGTGAAAAGCCGCGGGAGAGGTGTGAGATCCTATGCCCGTTGGCTCGTCGACACGTCGAGAAAATTCATCTCCCGACGAGGCCGCCGGAGGCGCCACGCTGCCGCGTCGTACGCGCGGGCCGCCTTCTCTGCGGTGTCGAAGGTGCCGAGACTGACGCGTTTCTCGCCAAACCAGATCTCGGAGGAGAAGGCGCTGGAGCGGCGCTCGCGGACTCCGCGAAAATCCGAAGCGTCCAGGCGGCGCATCCACATGGTGGTGCAGAGGCGAGTGAGAGGCGGCGAGGCGAGTGTGGACGGAGCGCCTTCTTAATAACGCGCGCCGAACGTGGCGCGCCAAAACCAGCGCGCGCGCTAGGCCGGTTTTTCCCCGCGCGCTGGAGCGCCAAAACCAGGGCGACGACATGGCCGCTGTCATGATCTGTGACCGTGAGCCTTCTTAAAAAATTGCGCGCCGACATGAGATGGGTCGACGCGTTGGACGCAATGCCAATCCAAATCTAAAAGAGGACGGACGCCGAGCGAGCGGCCGACCCAAACGGACAAAAAGCGAACAAAAAC
Source organism: Secale cereale (assembly GCA_902687465.1). Classification (NCBI taxonomy): domain Eukaryota; kingdom Viridiplantae; phylum Streptophyta; class Magnoliopsida; order Poales; family Poaceae; genus Secale; species Secale cereale. The sequence goes on from LR738712.1 coordinate 742,958,261, forward strand.
ACCGTCCATTAGTTGCTCTAAGTTCTCCCCGAATTGTGTTTGTTTGGACTACGGGGCTGGAGCTGGTGTCGGAGGCCATGGGCCCCATCGTCGGCGACTTGCTACAGCTAGTGAGCAACACGAGGATGAGAAACGGGTTATCACTGTGGGCAGTTCATGCACTGGTCTACATGATGCTTCCGTAGACTGATGGTTGGCCATTGGTAATACTTGGGAGTAACGTTATTTAATTAAATATAATGTACTCCCTCTCTTAAGAAATATAAGAGCGGTGATCTAAACGCTCTTATATAATACCGGAGGCGGGACGAACTGCGAGGGGAAAGGGATGGCGGGGGCCTTGCCGCTGCTGGCGCCGGAGAAGAGCCCCATCTTGCTGTGGTGGTGGTGGCTAGGGTTTGCCGGCGACGAGGGAGCAGAATTTGCTAGATATGGACGGCAAGTTTGGATGAGGACGACCCCGCCGCACGGTCGGCTTAAAAAAAGGAAGACCGTCAGTCGCTAACGAGTGGGCCCGTGGTCATAAATTAAGCTGACCGCGTGGGCAGCCGGTAGTTGGACGGCAGCCAGGTGGGGACGCGGCGGACATCGAGAAGGCGCGCGTGGCGTCCGTTCCGCGTCCGCGCCGACGCATTTGGGGCGCAAATTTGGACGCATTTGGGGCGCAAATTTGGGCCGCAAATGCGTCGCCGCGGACGCGAAGCTGACGTGATTTAAGTTTGGGTCGGCGCGTTGGGCCGTCACTTTTGTCCGCGCCGACCCAAACGGACGCAGGCGGACGAAATGGGTCGCCCTATTAGAGTTGCTCTAAACGCTCTTATATTTGTTTACAGACTGAGTAGCGAAAAAGAGCATCACATAACACTTTAGTGATCTATAAACGCTCTTATATTTCTTTATGGAGGGAGTAGCGAAACACAAAGTTTCTTTGTAGCTCAGGCTACATGAAACCTCTTATCCTCACCCCTTCAACCTTGCTTTGAGATCCGTACTCTACAACTAACTTACAACAAGAACATTTCTCTTTTTTGTTTATTTTAATGAAACAACATGTGAACTGAGGAGACATCCCCAACCATGTTTAATACATACAGGCTATCTAACCATATCTGTAAATGATGATGTTTTGGATAGGAGCATACAAAGCCTACCTTCATAGCTCTGACCACAAGTCCAAGTGTTTTTAACTAATACCCACAACCCAGGAGGTAATTAGTAACACAAATTAAACCACAAGCATGTCAAGAAGTTCAACAAACTTAACAAGTACACTGGCATCAAACTGATTTATCTCAACCCTCGTTTAGGTTTGATCACCACCAATAGCTAGCTGCCATGAACTGCCCAACAAAATTATGCTCCATTGGTAGCCATTGCCTGAACTGCATTGTTGCTATGATTCACCTCACATTATGAACCAAAAGGGCCAGGCTGCTTAATGATGTTACTTTATTGTGTCACTACAATTGTCGTATCTGTATAATGAAAATTGATCTGTAATTAAGTTATCTGTTTGTCATACAATAAAGAATGGAAGACCTATAATTGTATTAATGCCATATTCGACAATAATTTTCAGTTCATGGAGATCCCAATTAATATGACCTAACATAAGCTTAATTGTATTTATCTAGCTATAAGAAGGTTAACACGTAGAAAGAATTGAGCAAACCTGACCTGCACATTGATTCTTGCTCCTCTGCACTTCACCACTTTTATGGTCAGCTACGTACTATAGAAGCAATATTGTGTCTTGCAGTATTATTGTTCTGGAATATAATTGCAAGTGATGTAAAATTTTCAAATATTAGGCATGGATCAAACAATATAAATTTAGCACGAAAATACCTTTAACTGTAAGTAGTCGCTAACTTCTGGGTTGTATGGAAGATCCAATACCTCATTTTCATACATTAGTTCGTTTATATTTTTCAGTAGCATCCCATCAAAGTCACTACAAGATAACCCGTTGATTAAATAGATATGACAGATAAAACAAAGAAAATATTTAGAGATGTGTTTATAACGTATTATCTCATATATTGTATATAAACCTGAAGAATCCTTTGCGGGCATGGCATGCAATATTTGTTAGAAAATGAAGCGCACTATGAACATTCGCCACCTGAGGTAAAATGCATGCAATATTTTAGACTAGTCCCGATATGACCTACATAAACCAAAATACAGAAGCATTAAAATACAAATAAATTACCTTGTCTTCAGGAGCAAATAATGGTTTGTAAGGTGGCGCTACAAAAACTCTTCGTTTATCTCTCTCATCCCAAACATCCCTACGGTCATCAAGCACCATGGCCATACTTGGATGACATAAGCTATCTCGAAACACAAGCTCGAGTGACTTCTTGGAATCTGACATCCAATAAAAAGAAGGTGCATGAGGTACGAGCAAGAGACATAGTCAGCGTTACTTAGTGTGCCATCCGTCGGCAAATGTCGCATTTACTCATACGTAAAGATTTTATAGTAGTTATGTTTGTAAACAATAACATGCATGACGACACAAATAATGTAAATTATTAGTTTGTTTTAAGTCAAAATGCTATGCAACACTAGCTACATAAAATTAACACAAATAAATATATTATCTGTTTTTGTGTACAGTGTTAAAGAAATATTACTTGGCAGCTAGTAATCTACGTACTTATTCCTATCAAGCGTAGCTATCACTATTTACAATGCAACCAGTGTGAGTCTTATGATAGAAAATAATCAAAATTTGTGCCTAATTTTACCTGGCCTCACACATATTAAACGTTGTGAAATCTCATTTAGGCTGATCAAACGGCCTTCTGGATCAAGCAGCCTCCATATCTCAAGAGCATAATCTCTTCCAGCCATTGTGCAAACATAGACTTTAAATCTTTGGCGCCCACCGGCAGTAATCAAATAACCCTTCATTTCATCCCAACCAGGCCTTATGTTTACAAAATAACCAGTGCTTGGATCCTGAATGGCATGTAATATTGCAAGAAGTAAGAAGCGATGATATAAGTAATTAAATATTGACAAGAAAATATACAAAGATTTCAAACATATATTGGAAAATCCCGCAAAAAACGTATACTTGAAAATAACTGGTGTATAATAAATTAAGAAAACAAAAACGAGCATGTAAATTTTAGGACAAGAAGAACTGCGAAAATATCCACAATTAACGTTGTACGGAGAACGCTATTTTAGTATACATGCGATGTGAGCCTGCTGCTACTAGCACATATGTGGTTCTTCTGGACTTTGTTGATTTGGCTTGCGTAAACCAGCTTATTTGGAACTAGACCTACATAATTCACAGATAATAACATTTCAAGAATTTTGACCTAACTAAAGTGGGCTCAATCTTGAGAGCAATGTCACAGTCGCTTGAATCGGGGTTAAACTCTGTATTTTATGTTGGCTGCTCGTTATAAGCCGGATGCCCGAAACCATATGCCACAAGTCTAACACAGTAATATCATAGACGTCTAGAAAAAGAAGGAACTTCTTTGATAAATTAAACAAAACAATGTAAACAACAATATAACGGTCCTTTATGGACTTTTAATATTAGTTTGTATGCAACATAAGTACTAATCAGCTACAATGAAAATACTAATCTGCTACAACAAGAATACTATGGATATTGTGGCTTAATTTGATGAGCATCACTGAAGAAATTTTCAAACAACATTTCGAGCAACCAATTATATCAAGGATACTTTGCTGATTTACAATATAGTATTAAATGAGGTCATACCTTTGGAGCGATGCGAGTCAGTACCGCATTCCTGCAAGGTACCCTGATTATAGGACGGGTAATAAGCTCGAGCTCTCCACTGGGTTTACACAACATGCCCTGTTCATCACGGCTCACTGTCTGGAGACAATTCATAGTTATAGTACCGATTTCGTTGAAATCGACAAGCAATTGTTTGTCTTTAAAAGTCCGATTAAACTCGTCGGACATTGCTAATTCATTAGCAGCATCAAGCTCTGAATCCTCCAAGCCTGACATAATCCTGTCCAAACGTCTTTCGAACATTTCCGCTGTGTTTGAAAACACAACGGTTTCGTCAAGGTCAAGCACAAGGGCAAGGCATCGCTTATTGAGCATCCGATGGCATGCCGTGTAAAGCCCAATTGGTGCAGACCAACACCAGAAGCAAGCTAGACCTTTCACCTGCTTGCTTTGCATAGCAATGAGGTGTAGTTCCTCCTCTCCGGCCTCCACCACAGCAGTCTACACATAGAACAATGATTTGATGAGACGAATTAATAATTTACACATATCCATATACCTCAGTTAATTGAAGCAGAAGTCATGGGAAGTTCATGTCATCCTATGCAGCGTCTCAACTATATGTATATTATTGGTTCTACACATGATTTTAATGCAATATGTGTACCAAAGCATGGAGCTACTGCACTGGAAGGATACAATTACCTTGAACCTTCAAGCAAGTATGAAGTGCGCACTACTAGTGGAGCAAATCAAGAGGGGCCTCTATTTACCTGATGTATCCTCGTTAATTCTAAAATAAGAATTGACATGATGCTGGTTCGGATAAAAACCATGAGACTTTAACGCCCGGATAAAAACCAGAAATCCGGGATGCTACATCTGAACTATATATATTATTGGTTCTTCAAATGATTTAGTGCAATATTTGTAACAAAACATGGAGCTACTGCACTGGAAGAACACAACCTTGAACCTTGAAACAAGTATGAAGTGCACTACTGGTGGAGCAAATCAACCAGACCACTTTTTACCTGATGTATCCTCCATGTTAATTGTAAAATACAAAAATGATGGAATTGATATGATGTTGGTTCGTCTAATTCAGTACCACGAGACTTTGACCCCCCAGCTAAAATCCAAAAATTCGGGATGTATATCATAATTCATAAACGTAAAAATGTGTGCAAGCCATGGGAGATCCAGAAAACATAAATCGTAGGCCGTAGATGGCTAGACGAGATGCTACTACATATACGTACCATGCCCTTCTTCCAGCAGGAGTCGTGGAGCCTGTGCAGGAGGGACGTGGGATGGAGATCCGCTGCTTTGGCCTGGAGCTTGCAGCGCAAAGAGTAGGCGCTGATCACCTGCAGCACGGCCAGCGGAGGGCACCTCTCGCTCGCCGGCGACCGGCAGCTGATACGGATCTCGTTCCTCAGGAACACGGCCGGTTGGCGGAGATCCATGCAAGATGACGATGCGCTTTCAGTTCCTGGTGGGAAGAGCACGTCGACGTCGCCGAGGAACACGCTGCCGTCGAACAAGGGCATGCTCCTCCTGGTCACAGCGCCGGCGGCAGCCATCATGGTGGTGTGCTTGCTGGTGGTGGCAGGGGGCGGGGGTTGGTAGGTGGGAGTCTCGGAGATGGGTGTGAACTGTAACGAGAGACGTCGCCCGGTTGGCCGGCTCCGACTGGAAATGGAAGGTATTTCATGCATGCCTCCGACAGGAAATGGTAGCTATTTACATGGCTCCCCCAGGAAATGGTAGGTATTTACATGGCTCCCCCAGGAAATGGTAGGTATTACATGGGGGCTGGCAGGATGTGGGCCCGGACTGCCAGGGAACGGGTGAGCGTTATTCAAAAAAAAATAGAAAGCTATGCTGCTGTCTATTTTTTACAAAGTAGTACTCCTTTCTTTTCTAAATATAAGACCTTGTATTGATTTCAATATAGACCACATATGTAGCAAAATGAGTTAATCAACAGTCTAAAATGCGTCTATATACATCTGTATGTAGTCCGTATTGAAATCTCTAAAAGGTCTTCTATTTAAATACGGAGGGAGTACAATATGTTCATATCAACAAAATACCAATTACACATGTCTTTTGGAACTCATGATCTCATGATCGAGAATGTATTATACAATACGATATAAAGTGTTAGTCAAGAACTCATGATCGAGAATGTATTATACAATCAAATTCTTAAAGACAAAAGGATAGTTCTCCCCCCCCCTCCCACCCTTCCGCCGCCTGCGTCGCTCCTGCGGCGGCTTGGGCGGAAACCTCGCCGCCGCCGCCACCACCACCTCCTTGCGCCTCCTTCCCCCTTGTCGCCGCTGGAAGACGTCGGCAGGTAGACGGCGACGACGGGGAGCTCCTTCACGTGCCCACCCGTCCTATCCTGGGGAGGCTCCACCTTCCGATCTGCTCCACTCCGGCGGTCGGCGTAGCCCTGTTGCGGTCCGGCGGTCACCAGGCGGTGCGCTCCTCTGGATCTGGCAGCCCCTGGCGCGGTCCTATCACTGGTAGATAAAGGGTCATCAGACCCGGTTCGTTTGGGCCTTTAGCCCCGGTTCCTGAACCGGGACAAAAGTGTCGGTACTAATGCTCTGACCCTTTAGTCCCGGTTCGATCCAGAACCGGGGCAGATGGGTGTCCACGTGGCCTGTGCGCCGAGCCCAGGCAGGAGGGGCTTTGGTCCCGGTTGGTGGCACCAACCGGGACCAAAAGGCATCCACGCGTCAGCATTTTTGTGGCTGTGGTTTTTGTTTTTTTTTTAAAGGGGAGGGGGGGTTGGAGGTTTTGGG
>LR738712.1:742971966-743000424 GCA_902687465.1 Secale cereale
TTCTTTTGTTTTTTGCTTTATTTTTTAATTCTTTCTGGTAAAACCAATTACAAACTTTCTGTTAGTGCAAGTAGTATTCAAATTTGAATAGTTTAAATTTGAAATTATTTGTTTTCTTTGTTGCTTTATTTATTTTATTTTGTTTCTACTTACAATGAAATATTTATTGTTGCTATTTTTTATTTTTTTGCCAGTTTTTTTTTGTTTTCTGCATTTTTTTTGTTTTTTGCTTTTTTTTAATTCTTTCTGCTAAAACCAATTACAAACTTTCTGTTAGTGCAAGTAGTATTGAAATTTGAATAGTACAAACGGACAATGGTATCATACTCGTTTGTTACAAAGTTGGCATGGTATCATCATAATAGTTGCGGAAAAAAGTCTTCACTTTTTCTTCGCTTGTGTCATTTGCTTATTGCGCCGTAACCATGGATAATCTTCATCGTTTATCAGGATGCTTGGGTCAGCCTTGACTTTGAAGGGAGGAATTTCATGAAACTTTTCATAATCTTCAGACATGTCTGTCTTGCCCTCCACTCCCAGGATGTCCCTTTTTCCTGAAAGAACTATGTGGCGCTTTGGCTCATCGTATGATGTATTCGCTTCCTTATCTTTTCTTTTTCTTGGTCTGGTAGACATGTCCTTCACATAGATAACCTGTGCCACATCATTGGCTAGGACGAACGGTTCGTCAGTGTATCCAAGATTTTTCAGATCCACTGTTGTCATTTCGTACTGTGGGTCTACCTGTACCCCGCCTCCTGACAGATTGACCCATTTGCACTTAAACAAAGGGACCTTAAAATCATGTCCGTAGTCAAGTTCCCATATGTCCACTATGTAACCATAATATGTGTCCTTTCCCCTCTCGGTTGTTGCATCAAAGCGGACACCGCTGTTTTGGTTGGTGCTCTTTTGATCTTGGACAATCGTGTAAAATGTATTCCCATTTATCTCGTATCCTTTGTAAATCAATACAGTCGAAGATGGTCCCCTGGACAACAAGTACAACTCATCACAAACAGTGTTGTCACCTCTGAGACGTGTTTCCAACCAACTGCTGGAAGTCCTGATGTGTTCACATGTAATCCAGTCATCGCACTGCTCCGGGTGTTTGGTGCGCAGACTGTTCTTGTGTTCATCGACATACGGGGTCACTAATGTAGAGTTCTGTAGAACTGTGTAGTGTGCTTGAGACCAAGAATATCCGTCCCTGCATATTATTGAGTCCCTTCCAAGCGTGCCTTTTCCAGTCAGTCTCCCCTCGTACCGCGATTTAGGGAGACCTATCTTATTAAGTCCAGGAATAAAGTCAACACAAAACCCGATGACATCCTCTGTTTGATGGCCCATGGAGATGCTTCCTTCTGGCCTGGCGCGGTTACGGACATATTTCTTTAGGACTCTCATGAACCTCTCAAAGGGGAACATATTGTGTAGAAATACGGGCCCCAGAATGACAATCTCGTCGACTATATGAACTAGGACGTGTGTCATGATATTGAAGAAGGATGGTGGGAACACAAGCTCGAAACTGACAAGACATTGCGCCACATCACTCCTTAGCCTTGGTACGATTTCTGGATCGATCACCTTCTGAGAGATTACATTGAGGAATGCACATAGCTTCACAATGGCTAATCGGACGTTTTCCGGTAGAAGCCCCCTCAATGCAACCGGAAGCAGTTGCGTCATAATCACATGGCAGTCATGAGACTTTAGGTTCTGGAACTTTTTCTCTGCCATATTTATCATTCCCTTTATATTCGACGAGAAGCCAGTCGGGACCTTCATACTGAGCAGGCATTCAAAGAAGATTTCTTTCTCTTCTTTCGTAAGAGCATAGCTGGCAGGACCTTCATACTGCTTCGGAGGGATGCCGTCTTTTTCATGCAAACGTTGCAGGTCCTCCCGTACCTCAGCTGTATCTTTTGTCTTTCCATACACGCCCAAGAAGCCTAGCAGGTTCACGCAAAGGTTCTTCGTCACGTGCATCACATCGATTGAAGAGCGGACCTCTAGGTCTTTCCAGTAGGGTAGGTCCCAAAATATAGATTTCTTCTTCCACATGGGTGCGTGTCCCTCAGCGTCATTCGGAACAGCTAGTGCGCCGGGGCCCTTTCCAAAGATTACGTGTAAATCATTGACCATAGCAAGTACGTGATCACCGGTACGCATGGCGGGCTTCTTCCGGTAATCTGCCTCGCCTTTGAAATGCTTGCCTTTCTTTCGACATTGATGGTTGGTCGGAAGAAATCGACGATGGCCCAGGTACACATTCTTCCTGCACTTGTCCAGGTATATACTTTCAGTGTCATCTAAACAGTGCGTGCATGCGTGGTATCCTTTGTTTGTCTGTCCTGAAAGGTTACTAAGAGCGGGCCAATTGTTGATGTTCACGAACAGCAACGCCTTTAGGTCAAATTCCTCCTGTCTGTGCTCATCCCACGCACGTACACCGTTTCCATTCCACAGCTATTTAAGTTCTTCAACTAATGGCCTTAGGTACACATCAATGTCGTTGTCGGGTTGCTTAGGGCCTTGGATGAGAACTGGCATCATAATGAACTTCCGCTTCATGCACATCCAAGGAGGAAGGTTATACATACATAGAGTCACAGGCCAGGTGTTGTGATTGCTGCTCTGCTCCCCGAAAGGATTAATGCCATCCGCGCTTAAAGCAAACCATACGTTCCTTGGGTCCTTTGCAAACTCCTCCCAGTACTTTCTCTCGATTTTTCTCCACTGCGACCCGTCAGCGGGTGCTCTCAACTTCCCGTCTTTCTTACGGTCCTCACTGTGCCATCGCATCAACTTGGCATGCTCTCTGTTTCTAAACAAACATTTCAACCGTGGTATTATAGGAGCATACCACATCACCTTCGCAGGAACCCTCTTCCTGGCGGGCTCGCCATCAACATCACCAGGGTCATCTCGTCTGATCTTATACCGCAATGCACCGCATACCGGGCATGCGTTCAGATCCTTGTATGCACCGCGGTAGAGGATGGAGTCATTAGGGCATGCATGTATCTTCTGCACCTCCAATCCTAGAGGGCATACGACCTTCTTTGCTGCATATGTACTGTCGGGCAATTCGTTATCCTTCGGAAGCTTCTTCTTCAATATTTTTAGTAGCTTCTCAAATCCTTTGTCAGCCACAGCATTCTCTGCCTTCCACTACAGCAATTCCAGTACGGTACCGAGCTTTGTGTTGCCATCTTCGCAATTGGGGTACAACCCTTTTTCGTGATCCTCTAACATGCGATCGAACTTCAGCTTCTCCTTTTGACTTTCGCATTGTGTCCTTGCATCGACAATGACCCGGCGGAGATCATCATTTGGTTCCTCTTGATCTTCAGCAGCTTCACCCATTGCAGCATCAATGGGCACATCGTCTGGTTCCTCTTGATCTTCACCAGCTCCCCCCCATTGCAGCATCACCGTATTCAGGGGGCACATAGTTGTCATCATACTCTTCTTCTTCGCCGTCTTCCATCATAACCCCTATTTCTCCGTGCCTCGTCCAAACATTATAGTGTGGCATGAAACCCTTGTAAAGCAGGTGGGAGTGAAGGATTTTCCGGTTAGAGTAAGACATCGTATTCACACATTTCGTGCATGGACAACACATAAAACCATTCTGCTTGTTTGTCTCAGCCACATTTAGAAACTCATGCACGCCCTTAATGTACTCGGAGGTGTGTCTGTCACCGTACATCCATTGCCGGTTCATCTGCGTGCATTATATATAATTAAGTGTGTCAAAAACCATTACAGAACATCATAAATAGATAATTAAGTGACCAAATGGATAAAAGTTCATCATCACATTAAAACCAAAGTACATACATATATAGTTCTCATCTAACAACATATAGCTCTCCATACACATCGAAACTATGTAAAACATTTCAATACGAAAACAAATGCGATCATAATCGCAACCAAGGTAACAATTGATCCAACGGCATAATGATACCAAGCCTCGGTATGAATGGCATATTTTCTAATCTTTCTAATCTTCAACCGCATTACATCCATCTTGATCTTGTGATCATCGACGACATCCGCAACATGCAACTCCAATATCATCTTCTCGTCCACAATTTTTTTTATTTTTTCCTTCAAGAATTTGTTTTCTTCTTCAAGTAAATTTAACCTCTCGACAATAGGGTCCATCTTGATCTTGTGATCATCGATGACTTCCGCAACATGCAACTCCAATTCCATCTTCTCCTCCTCCATTTTTTCCAATTTTTTATTTAAGGAAATGTTTTCCTCTTCAACTAAATTTAACCTCTCCACAAGAGGGTCGGTTGGAATTTCCGGTTCAACTACCTCCTAGACATAATAAAACATCTATGCATGTCAGGTTGGTCGGCATAACTATCATAAACACTAAAACAAATAGTTATAAATTAAAGATAATATACCACATCCGAATCGTAGACAGGACGAGGGCCCACGTGGGCGGATATCAAAACCATCGCACTATATAATAACAAGCAATAATAAACGTAAGAAAATTAGACAAATATCTATCTAAAGCAATAATAACAAGCAATAATAAAAGTAAGAAAAGCATGGACATAACAAGAGGCTCACCACGGTGGTGCCGGTGACGAGATCGGCGGGGGCGATCGACGGCGGCGAAGACGGGGACGAGACGTGACGGACCGCTAAACCTAGACAAATCTCGGAGAAAATAGAGCTTCGAGAGGAGAAAAGCTTAACTAGTGTGGCTCGGGCATTCCACCGAACACGTTGTGTGCATAGGAGGTGAGCTAGAGCACCACTAACCCCTCTCCCCCTCGGCCAAAAAAAAAACAGAGCAGTGAGCTCTGCTCTTGAGTGAGGGGGTATATATAGGCACCTCATTGCTCCCGGTTGGTGCTACAAACCGGGGCTAAAGGGGTGCCTTTGGTCCCGGTTCATATCACCAACCGGGACCAATGGTGGTGGGCCAGGAGCAAGACCCATTCGTCCCGGTTTGTCGCTCCAACCGGGACCAAAAGGTCCAGACGAACCGGGACCAATGGCCCACGTGGCCCGCCCGGCCCCCTGGGCTCACGAACCGGGTCCAGTGCCCCCATTGGACCCGGTTCTAGATTGAACCGGGGCTAATGGGCTCGACAGGCCTGGACCAAAGCCATGTTTTCTACTAGTGTATGGTAGTGGCCTTGGGAGCTTTCATTCGTGACATCGCCCCTGCCCTCCAGATCCGGTCGTCCTGGTCCGGCGGGCCAGCGACCAGGACTCCGTTGGCTTGTTGGTGTGCCTCCTCTGGCTGCTGACGACGACTGGCTGTGTGAATGGTGCAGATTCGGTTGGTTGCTGGTTTTGGTCGGGCGGTTGGCGTTCATTCGTAGTGAGACAGAGGTTGTGGTGGCTCTCACGCGTGGTCGGCGCAAGGGCTTTGTGGGAGGTGTGCAGGCTAGCGGAGGCATGGTGTGTGGGGGTTTGGTGTTGGGCGGTGCTCCTGGCGAATGCTTGCTGGTCTCTTTTGGCCAATGGCGGCGGCGGCCGTGGTCGCCATTACACCTTCTTGGAGGCGTCGTCGGGGCGTTCACCACCTGCACACCTCGGATTCGGTTCTTGGAGGCGTCATCGAGGTGACGTCCAGTTTGGCAACGATGATGATGGCTAATAGTGCAAAGACATGGCAGACCTTTGGTTGTCGGTTCTTCCCCGATGTGCTCGACAGGTCTCTTCTACATCTCGCCATGCCATCGCGGAGTCGGAGCTGCCCTGGAGTACTAGGTGGTGACGATGACAAGTACCTGGTGGTCTTCGAGGAGGTGTTGGTTGGCGCCAACTCTGCCCATTTCTTCTGTCTTTTGCTGGTCTTCTTAGTCGGAGCTGTCTTGGCATCTGCACTGGCGGTCAACTGTTTGGCATGGGCCGGCTTGGGTTTCGGTGTTTGTGGCGACGAGGGCTTCGTTGGCGGAAGTCGATGGTGAAGTTGGAGTCACTGGCTCGTGGAGGAGTGATGATGATGACACTTGGTGACAACCTCAACTTTGTGGTTCTTCTCTACGACGTTTGTGTTTCTTCGTGTGGGTGTTCAGGTCGGACGGTTTTGCCCTGTGTGGTTTGTTGTAACGCTTTTAGCCTGGTTATGCATTAATTAACCGGGCAACCACCTTCTTTTTTATGAAATCAAGATCCTTAGGGGCCGAGTTTGAAAAAACAAGACAAAAGAACAATGGTGATCCATTGGACAGCGAGAATGGTTCTGAAGCAACCAACTAAATATGGGCCATCGCCTATAACACATGGACTGCGAGAATGGTTCCGCCAAAGGAACGCCCCCAGAAATGAAATGACATGCATTGCCGAATCCAATCACTTATCACTTATGGTTAGACCATGGGTTTTTACCTGAGGTCAAGACTGAGCAAACCCCAAACAATGCATTCAAGAAGAGAGCAGCACGAAAACACCATCATTGTCTTGAATATATTTTTGTCATTAGTTCCGGCCATCGTGGTTCAGATTAAGGGTTGAAATTTTCTCCCATGTCATTTTGTCCTTAGTTTCAATCATCGCGGTTTGGATCAAGGACTGCATATGTTTTTGTCCTTAGAACTGGCCATCATGGTTCGGATTAAAGATTGCATATTGGGGCAGCCGCCTTGGACATCGATCCGCGTGTTGCATCCTTGCTCTGGCTCGTGGTCTTGGCCTACTGCGCCTCGTCAAGGCCAACGCTGGCATGGCAATCGCGTGGTGCTCCCTCTCGGTGTCGGGAGACAGGGGTGCGACTCCGGTGATGCATGGTCAGAGAGCCCGTCGGCACCATCTCCTTCACGTGGTTCCTACAGAGCAGTGCGTCCTTCCATGATCATCTATGACCACCGTTGTCGCCGCGCCCCACCATGTTCCGGTCGATGGCATGCCCCGGCACCCCGTGAATGCCATGTGAGCTTGAGGGCGCGCACGCCATGATCTTTTATGACCACCGTTGTCGCCGCGCCCCGCCTTGTTTCGGTCGAGGGCATGCCCCGGCACCCCGTGGATGCCACGTGCACTTGAGGGCGGGCACGGGCATCCTGCCCCAGTGCTGGCCTACCATCTTCGACTCTGTGCACCCACCCATCGGCGGGCAGTCGGCGTGGGTACGGGCGATCACCGTCTTCATGTGAGGAGGGCAAGACACTCTGTCTGGTGCGAAGAGTGTGGGTAGAGGGGAGCCCAGTCTTCTGAGCGGTCGTTGTGGACCTGGTACGTCCTAGCGCAGCAGTGCCGGTGACGGGGCGACAGCACGGCTTGACGGGGGAAGATGTGCATCTCCTCTACACGGCCCTCCCCCTAGCATGCTTCCAGAACATTTGACGCGAGGGTATGTGGGGAAGCTCTCAAATCCGCACCCACACCACGAACTTCTTCGTGGCCGTGTGCTCGAATGTGCGGCTATCCAGCCGGTCGATGATGACCTTGTCGCCCAGCACGTCCTTCGCGCCCTCCAGCGTCCAGAGGGGGTATTTTTTATATTTTCCGAAAAATGTTCTGTGGAGTTTCGGGCTTTTAGAGTTGTGAAGAATAGGTTTCCAGAGTTTGCTCCTTTTCCAGCCCAAAATTCCAACTGCCGGCGTTCCCCCTTCTTCATGTAAACCTTGCAAAATAAGAGGGGAAAGGCATAAGTATTGTGACAAAACATGTATGAACAGCCCATAATGCAATAAATATCAACTTATAAGCATGATGCAAAATGGACGTATCACTTATCTGCCTGGCTAACCTTCGCGGTTAATAGTGCTGTCAAAGTATCGAATAAACCGGACAAGACCTGAGTCGGCGGCTGCACAGGGCCTCCTGCCCCGGCTGCTACTGTCGCCGCCAAACTGAATGTCAACGCTGCCGCGGTCGAAGAGTGTTGCACAGACTGTGATCCGGCCATTAAGACTGCAACCCGGCTTGGCAGATCGAGGGGGTCTGGAATACTATCGCCATCGGAACATTCCCCAAACCGGCCATCCTGCTGTAGATACAAAGACTCATTCTCTCAAGTAGATGACTCCACACCAGAATAAACAACGGTCTCACCACCAAATTCCGATCTATCTTCAGCTTCCACTCCGTGGACAACTCCCACAAAGACACGCTTCACGGCAGGTCGAACCCGGGCAGGTCTCGCACGCTGAGCCGTCTCGACGATGTTGGTGCAGATGTCCGGCTCAGGGCCCGGTTCGCCGATCTTGCCAATGAAGACATGGATGCCGTCGAAGGGGACCCGGTACCCGTACTCGATTGAATCGGCCTCGGGGCCCCAGCCTACGTCCTCGATGTAGATCTTGCCGCGACGACTCTTAGTCATCCGGCCACTGCATAGCCCTTGAGCCCTTCGAAGCTGCCCTGTAAGAACTCGAAACCATCGTGCGATAGCCCCAGGGTGGGCGCCAACTGTCGTAGTTTTGTCACGGCAAATGTCCTAGCACGAGGACTTAGTCGTGGAGCCATCGCGACGGGTTAGCTTAAAGGGGTTAAAGCGGACAAAGGACGCAAGGAATGTTTATACTAGTTCGGCCCCTTACGATGAAGGTAAAAGCCTGCTTCTAGCTGTTGTGGTATTGCTAGGGTTTCACTGACCAGGGAGCGAATCCGCTTTGCCTGTATCTCGAGCTGTTGTTTGTTGTCCCTGAACCGCCATCGGGTCATCCCTTTATATACACAGGATGACGCCCGGCCGGCTTATAGAATCCCGAGGCCGGCTCATAAACGTGCCCGGCCAGGTTTCTACCTTTCCTACCTTACAATACAAGTTACACACCGTATGTCGGTTTATGTCTACGGGCCCTAATGCCCTTCGGGCCTTGGGCCTTTTAGTCTTCTATAATAAAATGCCATACTCCATGTCTTCATGGGCTTCGATACGAGTAATTCAGTATATGTATAAACCGGCCCTTCCTGGGCGGTTTATACCCAGTAGTTATATCCCCAACAATCGGGATTCTTCTTCTCATATATATATATATATATATATATATATATATATATATATATATATATATATATATATATATATATATATATATATATATATATATATATATATATATATATATATATACTCCTGGGAGTATGTACTCCCATCCTCAATATACCTCATATACGCATTAATTATACCTCTTTATCATTCTCAATATACTTCATTAAATATTCTAAGATACCCTAATACGAGTTTTGTTGAAAAAATATCATCTGCGACGTATTTTTTGTAATATACCTTTTTCACGTACAAACACAACAGTATATACGTAAACATTTAAAATATGTAGACTCGCATGAATTTTTTCATGAAAATCATTTTGAGGTATCTAATAATTACTAATGAAGTATATTAAAAATAATAATGAGGTATAAAATATTCATCTATATGGTATATGAGGAGCGGGAGTACGTACTCCCAGGAGTACACAACCATTTTCCTATATATCAGCCGGTCTATTCTCATAACATTATGAGAATAATATTCTTATAACACTTCCGAACTGCATTGCAAAAATGCATTGGAGAGCTATGTGCACTGGTTCCTTCTTCTGCTGTGCACCACATAGAGGTGCAGCAGGAAACATTCATCTAGCATCGTTTCTGGCTAGTTTGACTGATTTCTACTGGTTTATTCGTGCTTGCGCTGATTTAATTTGTGGTTAAGCACTGAATTCTGCGAGAAAACGACGGAAATCCTTGGATTTTGGCGGATCTGCGTCCGTTCGTCCGCTTTTCTCTGTTTCTCTGTTCTCCCCAGTGCGGATCGAAATTGCTGCGTTTTGTATGTAATGTTCTGTTGTTTTCGGCATTTACAGGCTGCTTTTGATCTATCCGTATAAATTGGAGCGGATTAAGTTGTTATTTTGGAAGAATTTTAAGTTTTCTGTCCACGTTTTTTTGCGGCGCGACTGGCTCTGGTCGTTTATCAAAAGATGTTCTTTGAGTTTTTTTGCATTATATAGTTGTTAGAACTGCATCGCAGGCTGTGTTTTTCGTCTGTGAATCGCGGTCAAGAGCGGTGGACTGCAGTAATATGCAAATGCGCGTTTGGATTTTTTGTAGTGCGGCGAACTGCATTAATATGCAATGCGAGCCTGTATGAACTGCATTACAGCCACGGGGGTGTCGGGGGACTAGTTTGATTAGTTTTTTTTGCTTTGGTCAAGCGCGGTGGACTGCAGCAATATGCTATGCGGAATGCATTTTGTTATGTAACCGCACTGCTTTATTTGTCGTTTTTTTTTTGTGTTGTTTTGTTTTACATATATATATACTGGTGGGTCAATTGGCTCCCCTCCCACCTTATCCCTGGCGGCTCACATCTCATCTTATCCGTGGCGGCGCCACTCCTGCTCGATCTGTTTTTTCTCCCAACCAGATCTGTTTTTCGCCTGGCAATGGATTGCGCGTGCGGCTGCCTGGCAAGGGTGGAGCCGATGCTGGAGACATGCGTTATTTCTGAAGGTTTGGTTCTGAACCAGAAGCAGCGGCACAGCGCTCTCTGTTCTATTCTATATTCTTCAGGTATTGGATTTCGGGCTCCATTCGTCCATCAGTTGACTGACGATGATGTCAGTGTTTCATGGGTATGTATTTCTCGGATATTCTTTTTCATGTGTTGTTTGTAATTAACGCTACCTGAATTTTTGTAGGAGTATTAGTTTTCTGAAGAATTTTTTTTTGCTACCAAGTATAAGCGAACTGCTTTTCCCGTAGTAGTTTTTTTATGAACATTGTAGGAGCAGCAGCAATGTTTGTCTAGTCAATATTATTACGTGTTGACATCAATATTTTTTTATGAAAGATTGTAATCTTTTTCTTAGTTGTTCTTATTTTTTTTCTGTTCTTGTTGTTTTTCTTTGCAGAAATTCCCTTCTGGTCTAGTGAGGGTAACAGAAAGCTGTGTTAATTTGGTGTTGGTCAGCAAGAATGGATATCATGATGTTGATGTTATGTATTCTGTTGGCTCTGATGATTGTTTGGTTCTCAAAGATGGCTGGAAGGAATTTGTGGAGGAAGCTGGTCTTCAGGCAGGGGATGTTGTGATGGCTATGTTTTTTAGGCATGCAAAGTGTTTGGAAATCAAGTTAAATTTGCTTTAGATCAGTCTCGCTTGAGCAGCAGCAGCATGAGACATTTTTGTTGTAATAATCTGACATTTTTTTGCGTGGCTTCTAGTGTTTTTTCTTATGAGAATTCTGAGTATAAGTGAACTGCTTTTTTACATATAGTCTTTCATGTGCGTCCTATCAGCAGCAGCAGTTTCCTTTTTTTTAACCCACAGAGGGAACTAGAGTTTTTTTAATAAAAGAGCACTGCATCAACCTTCTTAACAGGGAGCAGTTTTGTGAAAGAATTGTCTATGTGAACTGCTCTGATAGTTTTGTTTTTTATGTGTATCCTAGATGCAGCAGCAGTTTTGAAGCAATATACATACTGAAAACATACTACGGAGAACTGCATATATTTGATTGATAGAAACCACGGTTCTGCGGTCATAATTAACATAGTACATCATCAAGCAAACTAACGCAACATAAGCAAACATTGTCCCAAAGCAAACTAGAACGAAAGCAAACTAATCTACACACGCAGAGGAAACTAAATCGAGCACTTGCGACAGGAATCGTTGGGTTTCAGCATCTGTCCTGCTTCACCAGTTCCACCCGTTGGAGTTGGAGGTGGAAGTTGATCCGCCCTTGCCCCACCCCCTCCTGGAGGACCTCGGGCGCTTCCTTGTCTTCTCTGTTTCAGCGCGCGCGAGGCCTTTCTTCATGGTGCTGATTCTGTTCCATATCTCGAACGCAGCGTAGGCGTCCTTGGCAGCATACTCGACGTGCTTGGTGCTGAGAATGGAAGTCCACAGGCTGTGGTCGTGGTCTGTCATCTTCGTCTTCATGTCCGCGTACTCGTCGTCGATGATGGCAGCAGCTACATCGCCCAGCGAGTCCAGTGGCTTCGTTCCATCAGGCACCCTCCAGTTCGTCTGAATGTCGACGAAGTTGGTGACATGGAGGTCGCTGGCTGCGAGCTTCTGCTTGTCCTGCTCGATGGCGAAGCCAGCGAACTCGAACCTAAGGAAAGTGAACTGCAAGTTATACCTTTCAGGACTGCATACACGGGCATATAGAACTGCAACGCGTACTCGGCAGAGAGAATTGCTTACCTTGGGTCGTCGAGGAACCTGTCGAAGGGGACGCATCTCTTGCCCAATGTACCACATACCTGGAAAACAAGCACTGGCTGGTACTTGCCGATGGATAGTTGAACCACGGCCGCTCTGCGGTGGTCGGGTGTGTACTCCACGTCGATGCCGATGATCTTCTGGCGGCGCCGCTGGAGAAGTGTCTTGAACTCTTCGACGTACGTCGCCATGGCGGCGACGTCGGTGGTGTAGATCACCTTCAGCTTCGTGTTCCCGTGCGCATGCACGGCGTCGTAGGTTCTGCTGAACCCCATTGCTGCAAAGAGGAGGTACAGGAGGAGGAAGGCGCAGCGTCGTGTGTTTTTGTGCGGACGGCCTGTTCGATGGAGCGCGGGATTTAAATGGGAGCGGCAGCAACTTCTGCCGAGGACACGATCTCTTCTCGCAACCGTGTAGGCGATCGTGGGTTCGTGATGATCCTGGCGTTCGTGCGGCGTGCAACCGTCGGGATAGAGGAGGGGCGGGGCGCGGGCGCTTCGGGCGATAGTGGGCGCAATTATTTTAGGGCAGGCGAACCGAATCGTCCGCCGTAAGCGAACTGCATCGCTTCAGAAGCGTAATCGTTTCCCGTAAGCGAACTGCATCGCTTCAGAAGCGGAATCGTTTTTGTTTACATTTTTTTGCACTAAGCGCACTGCACTGTGTACTCGAAGGTTACTGCACTGAAGCTTTTAAACGCACCACGCACGCACTGCAGTGTATTGTTTATCCTAGCCTGAATCTACATTTTTTTTCTTTTCTATCTGCTTTTCTGTACTGATTCACGTTCATGGTCAGATTCTATACGAGCAAGAGAACTGCATTCTCAAAATGACATTCCGATGTCGGGTTTTTCATACAGAAGAGAACCGCATTATGAGAGTGGAATTCTCATCTTATTTTCTTTTTTCATATAGAAGAGAACTGTATATTATTACACGATAACGATATATATAAATGATTAAGTTAATATGTTTTTTTAAAATGCAAAACTGCATATGTGTTTTGATCTACGCCCTTTTCCTGGTGCTTCTTCGCAGATTGTGCACTGCATTTGTTTCAACGGTTGTTGCTGCTTCTGTCTTGCTCTTGTTGTTCGCGTTACCCCTCGTAACGGGACCGTGCGACCGCGACGCTTGCCTACGCGCTGGATTATGCGTTCTGTCTCTCCCCTTCGTTTTTGATGATGGTTCTTCGATTTCTTCATCTGCTTCTTCTTCTTCCTCGTCTTCTTCTTCTTCTTCCTCATTTTCCTCCTCGGTTTCATCAGCTTCGATCGCTTCCTCACTCTCTTCTCTGTCAGCATCTTCTTCGTCATCTTTTTCGTCCTCTTCTTCATCTTTTTCCTCTGTTCTATTTGGACAAGTTCTCGCATTATGCTTCTCTCTCTTGTTGCAGACGCTACATAGTCTTCTCTTTGGCGTATCATCTTGTTGGTCAGCTTGGTGATTTGTGGTGGCATTTTCAGCCTGGATTTGTTTCAGCCTCTCCTCACATGTTCTTGAGTTGTGTCCCGCAATCTTATTGCATGATTTACACATCCTTACCCCCAGTGGTCTTCCTTCGCTGTCCAGTTCCGGCTCAGGCCTGCTATTTTTTCTAGGGCTTTTTTCATTTGCTGTAGCTTTTTTATTGGCTGACTTGCTCTCTTTCTTTCTCCCTTTTGTGTTTGAAACAGGCGGGGGAAGAATTGTGTCATCAATATTATGAACTGCACCATCAGCAGCATTTTCCTGCTCCTTTCCTTGGACTTCACCCCGCGCATTCATTATCTTCTCTGCCTCTTCTTCTTCTTCATTTATTACGTTCACTTCTTGTATGAGTTTTCTCATCCCAGCTAAAGCTCTGTTGTACCCTCTATCCGACTTGACACCTCTGTTCGCCAGGTCCATTGCAGTTTCTGCAAGTAGTCTCCTACGGCAGAACATCGAACTCCCATCCGGAGCAGTTTGCTCATAGTCTCTGCGGTCAAAAGTTGGATTTTGGCGTGCGTTCCGTGTGTATCTCTTCAATATGTACTGTTCAGGTATCTTGTCCACCCGCAGCTGATCCAACATGCAAATGATGTGCACGCAGAACAGGCCTGCAGCAAAAGAATTTTTTTTTGGGTTACTCGTGCCAGCAAACTTCACATAAATAAGCAACACTTTTTAATTTTTTTGGTTTTGTGAACTGCATTATAAATAGGTCCTGTGTCTGCTGCTATAGTGAACCTCACTATATATTTTTTTGTTTTTAATCTCTTTTTTTTTGCTACGAGCAATAAGTGAACTTCATTTTGTTTTACGTGTGCTTATTTTTTTTTCCTGTATCACTTACCTGTGTGTGTCCACAGCTTGCATTCGCATTCGTAGATACCGTTCGTCACATCAGCAACCACCTGGAACTCGTGTCTTGCCCAATCAAAATCATCAGACCGGTTG
The DNA here is from genome assembly GCA_902687465.1 of Secale cereale. Lineage (NCBI taxonomy): Eukaryota > Viridiplantae > Streptophyta > Magnoliopsida > Poales > Poaceae > Secale > Secale cereale. The sequence goes on from LR738712.1 coordinate 742,986,565, forward strand.
TAGTGGCGCACCAAATATTTCGTTGGGTTGTCAGTGGACTGCTCTGATCTGAAGGCTGTGCTGCGGTAGTGTGTTTGCTTGAAGTCAGCAAAGACCGCCCTGGTGTAAATCTTGGAGAGCTGAACCTCGAATCCAAACTGAGTAGTAGTCTTTATCTCCGTCTGTGAAACAAAGAAAACCAGTTAAGTAGTTGTCTTTTTTGCAGCAAAAATCAAGAAAGCGAGTATTTGTTTTTATTAATTGCTGATCCACCTCTGAAAAATTTGTTCTGTTTTATATACCTCGTTAGCTATGGTCTCTGCGTGCTCGACGCCCTTCCTTGTCTGGATGCACCTGTCCACCTGGGACGCAAAGATGTGCAGGTCGTGTCTTTCCTTGACAAAGTTCCTCTTCAAGATCCGGTTCATGCTTTCACTTCTCTGTGTCGACGTCATCCGTGCACAGAACACCTCCTTGTAGTAAGCCGATATCCATTCTTTTCTGTCTGCCCACAGCGCCTTCATAATCTCATCATTTTGCAGGTTATACTTTCCCATGAGCTCACGCCAAGCGCGTTCAAACTCTGATGGCATCAGTGGGTGGTTGAGAACGGAGGTCAGCTCATCCTTGAATTTCTCATAGGCTTTGTACAGCAAGGACAGGTGATCCTTGTATTTTTTCAGTATATGCCAACGGCATAACTTGTGCAGCGTGCCTACGAGCGTACTTTTTATCGCGGCATCCATGGAGGGGCATTGATCTGCATTTTTTTGAAAAAAAAACAAGCATCGAGTTATTGAGAGAACTGCATATCCTTTTTCTGTTTTTTTTCATTTTTTTTCATTGGATGCAAGAAATGTACTACAAAACTTGGCAGTGAACTGCATTGTTATTTAAGTTCACTCTTTTTTTCAGCATACCTGTGAGTATGCAGATTGGCCGCTTGTTGTTCATGCAACGCAAGAACGTCCGGAACACCCACTCGAAAGTCGGTATTGTTTCGTCTCTGATGAGAGCCACAGCGAATATTGTACTTTGGAGGTGGTGGTTGACTCCAACGAAGACGCCCAGAGGCATGTGGAACTTGTTGGTCTTGTATGTCGTGTCAAATGTGACACAATCTCCAAAATCTTCGTACGATCCCCTGCAGCTGGCGTTCGCCCAGAATATGTTGCGCACACGGTTATCGACATCTTTGTCGTAATCATAGAAGAACTCTGGGTTTATTTGTTGCATCTTCTCAAAGAAAGCCAGGAGTTTCTTCACATCGTCCTCTGTTTCCTCCCTCGCGAATTGGTGCTTCCTGCAGTTCGAAATAATAATATACTTGCAGCATTAGGGACATACAGAAAATGCACAAAGCGAACTGCATGAAATAGACGAGATATCGTTTTTTGTTTTAGTGAACGTACCTGTTCACCCAGTCACGGCTGGTGCGCCCCATAAAGTGCAGTCCTCCTGACATCCTCGACAGGGTTGACATCATCTGCGTGTGCGTGAGGTTGTCGCTCTGCATGTCCTTCACTAGTTTATCGAGCAACGGGTCATCCGTCTTATGTGAGTGCATGTGCAGAAGCATAGCCGGGCTGTCAATCATCCTGTGGTTGTGATTGAGCTCAATCTCTGCTATCACAAACACATCCTTTATTTTTTTCAATCTCATCCCCGCCTTGCAGCCAGTCCTCTTTGATGTTTTTTCCCGCTTTCTGTCATAATCAGTGACAGTTTGTTTGCTTCTGCCTTCCTTTGAGCACACGATGTATCTGTTTGTTCTGTATCCGCCGTTTTTGCGTGTGCCGAAGCCTGCATGCCTCGCACACGTGTTGTAGAATTCTCGCGCCGCATCTTCTGATGTGAACTGCATACCTTTCACAGGCACAAGTTCTTGGAGCATGTTCTCATCCTGCACACATACAACACGGAATGTTTCTTTTTTTTGTTAATGAGAATGCACAAGCTGAAACTATGCGTAATAACTGAACTGCAGTAGTCAGGCAAGGATGCTTACGTGCGTGTATTGTTTTTCTTCTAACGGTGTTTGCAGCTCACCGATGTTTATTGGGCATGGAGGGGTGACAACAGACCTGTGTAATTGAGGATCACGAGGAGGCAGGAGTGTGGAGAACTTTACTTTTTTGGTTGCCTGCGGCCCTCCTTGATTCTGCTTCCGATTTTTTGTTGGGCAGTAGGCGGCCTTGGTGGAATTCCACTGTCCCTTTGTCGACGAATCGTTTGCACATGGACCTGCCGAACTTGCTAGGTTTCAACATCGGCTTCTGGAGGTGCTATATCATCCGTTCTGATCTGCTGACCAAATGTTTCAAAGACACGCGTGTACCTTGGCTGCATAACTGTTATGATTTGCTCCTCGTCATCATCCTCTTCCTCATCATGTTTCTGCGCGTGTTCACCCATGAAGACCAGATCGTCGTCGTCCTCCTCTTCATCCTGCGTTTTTTTTGTTTCACTGCCTTCTCCATCTCGAATGATGTTTGGTTCGCTGTTTTCATCTTTATCCTCTACATGTTCCTCCATGGAGTAGGCAGTTCTGTTTGTCGTGTTAAAGAAACCCCTAGGTAATTCAGGTGTTATCCATCCAGGCATCTCCCACTCTTCTCTTCCAATGCAGTTCAGGGGCTCAGGGTCGTAAATGATTCGAGGCATCTTCTGTTTTTGAGGCATAGCGAATTCCTGCAGGTTATTAAGCCAAAGCTTTTTTTTTATGCATGTCAACAATGAAATGAACTGCATCTTTCGTTCTATATATCATTATATTTCTGCAAACGGTAAGAATTTGCACTTTCAATGAGTCATTCTACAGCAGGGGCACTGTTAGTTAACGTGAAGAAACAATGCACTTCAGCTCTAGGAACAGCGCTCTACTTTTTTAGTCAATGTGGGCTGCAATTTTCATCCATACAGCGTCTTTTATTTTTCGAACTATCCTTTTCTGATTTTCTACTTTTGGAGACACATGTTACTGCAGTCGACGCAAGATGGGGGACTGCATGTGTATAAAAACGGCACTGCAAACTGGATGGGGGGGGTTGGTATGTTGATTTTCTTACCTTATATGCAGTTCCCTCCTTCTGCAGATGCAGCTCTTGCAGCTGTTGTCGTGCAGTCCACCTCCGCTGCAGGAACTCATGCGCTTTTTCCACCTTGGCCATTGTTGCGGGAGAAGGCTGGACGTGCACCATTGCAGTTCGCATCCATGACGAATGCGATGTAGTAGTCAACGTTGCAGTTCGCTTCCCCCTGTCATGCATGGCTGAGGCTGGATGCTTCAGGGGCGGATCCTCCAGGTGTTGTTGGGGCGAAGGTGAGGTGCGGCGTCGCTTCCTAAACGCCGCCGCGGAAATTTCGTCCCCGACGGACTGCATCGCCGGCCGCTTTGGCGGGCGCTCCGCTGCCGCTACGAGGCGGGGGGAGGGGGTGGAGGTGAGGTGCAGGACGCCGGCCGCCGGCCGCCGTGCGCTCGGCGCTAGGAGGCGGGGAGGGGTGGGGAGAGGACGCCTGCCGCCGTCCGCCGTGCGGCCCCGCGCTAGGATGCGGGGAGGGGTGGGGTAGGACGCTGCCCGCCGGCCGCCGTGCGCTCCCGCGCTAGAAGGCGGGGGAGGGATTGGCGAGGACGCTGGCCGCCGGCCGCCTGGGCGCTCCCGCGCTAGGAGGCGGGGAGGGGTGGGGGAGGACGCCGGCGTCGGGCGCTAGGAGGCGGGGAGTGGACGAGTTGGTTGTTATGAGAATAAGTCTGTTGTTAGGAGAATAAGGTCTTAAGGGGTGTTATGAGAATAGACCCACCCTATATATATATATATATATATATATATATATATATATATATATATATATATATATATATATATATATATATATATATATATATATATGAGCCGAAACAGACCTAAAGTCAACCCGTTCCATATATCAAGCAATGACATAGAAAAAATGCCTTATGTTTTGCCGAAATATCATTGAATTCCTGTTCTGGCAAATCACAAGCACTCGATATGTCCTACATTGTAGCACAAGTCATGCTAAAATTCATGAAAAAATTCGGCATGACCTTTGCTAAAGACAAGACATATCGAGCGCCTGAAATTTGCCGGAACGGAAATGAATCAACATTCCGGTAAAACATAGGCCACTCAGAGGTACATTGCAAACAAGAACACCAAGACATCATCTATATTCAGAATGCATCATCATCGACATCAATGACATCGCGACTAGCACTAGCATTTTCATCATCGACATTTACAACACATTATCATTTGGCTATTCTCAACTAGAGGTCTTAAGGGGTCGACGATGGGGACGACTGCGGGGATGAGGCACGGGCAAATACTTGATTTTTCAGTAAAAAATGTAAACAATATATATTAACCACTTACTATAAATAAACTAGTTCTATTACACACTTACTACAAATAAACTAGTTCTATTAAGCACTTAATTAACCTAATTAATCTAATTAACCTAGCTAGCCAACCTAGTTAAACTAGCTAGTTAGGGAGGAATGAGGAGGAGGAGGAGGGAGGAGTGAGGGGCAGTGGGAAGAGGGGGGAGAGAGGAGAGATGAGGATGGCAATGGGGGAAGGGAGGAGTGAGGAGGGCGCGGCCGGAGGAGGAGGAAGTGGCCGGAGGACGAGGAGGAGTAGGAAGTGGCCGGAGGAGGAGGAGGGCGCGGCCGAAGGAGGAGACAGAGGGCGGTGGGAGGAGGGAAGAGGTGGCATTAACAACGAGGAGGACGGCGGCGGCAATGCGGCGATGGCGGCGACAAGGGTGGAGAGGTAGAGTGAGAAGATCGGATGAGAGGGAGAGTGAGAGGGTGGGCCGCGCGGGGAAGACGATAAGTTAGGGTTAGTAGCAGCGCGGGTTGGGGACAAGCGCTGCTACTACGGAGCATAGCAATAACGATGGATAACGGTCAGCTTTGCTGCTAAGTGGGGCTAGGCATGTGTGCCCAGTTCAAACTTAGCAGCATCGCGTGTTAGAAAAATGCGCTACTGCTAAGAGGATAGCAGTAGCGCCTTTTCTTGCCATGCTCTACTCCTAAGTAGCAGTAGCGCCTCGTGTTATCCAGCGCTACAGATAAGATTCTGTGTATAATGTTTTCCCTAGTAGTGGGAGGTGGTCAGAGGGCGGAGCGGGGTTGTCCCGAGGCGGCTATCAAACCTGGGGAGTCGGGCAATGCACATGAGGAGAAGATGACATTCGTCGAGGGAGGGGTTCCACTCCAACGGTCAGACCTATTAGACCTATTACACATACTAGATGGTGCTTTTTAAGGAATGTTTTCTGGATAAATAAAGGACAATGAATTTGCTTGAGTGGGTATTTTATATATAACTAGTATACTGCCCGTGCGTTGTCACGGGCTTTTGAAAATTTGTATTGGCTGCATGTAAATTTTTTTTTTTTTTTTTGAAACGGAGGCAAAGATTGCCTCATCTATTAATTAAGCAGAAAAGAATTGCCCAGTTAATTTACGGAAAACCGGGCGAAAACCGGAACAACAAGGGCCTAGCCCACTCCCATAGAATGAAACACACAGGGCAAAGCCCACCCTAATCGACGACATGTCGACCTGCGGCCATACAACGTAGCTCCGACTCTGACGGAGAACTCAGAAGAACGAAACCAGGCACGGCTGGCGCCACGGAAGATCGCCGAAAGGGCCGCCTGCAGCCAGTCATCGTACACCACAGGGCCCCGCCGCCGCAGCTTCGACTCCATAGCAGCAAACAAACCGAGGCAAAACCATGGACACGCTGGAGAAGAGCCGACTATCGCAACCATTGCCGCGTCGCCGACATCGCTCCCACCATCATCGTTGCCACAGAAGTCTGGTCGCCACAGAGATTCTCTCGAGGCCGCCGCCCCGACCTCCACCGCTCCGTCGCGCCCAGCGCAATCAACCGGCACCGCCTTCCGGGGCCGCCGCCCCGACATACCACCGCTCCCCTCGAGCAGCAACGCCGCACAACCCAGCTGCCCGCAGCCCACGCTGCTCAGGGCAACCGCTCGCAGACCACGAACGTCGCACCACTTCCGGGGCCGCCGCCCCGACGTAAAGTCAGACCGCCCCCTCTGGAGCGCGTCGACCGGACCGACAAGCCTGCCACCCAAGTGGCCCAAGATTGCCACCCTAGTGAAGGCCGAGCCGCCGCCCCGCCCCATGGAGCCGCCCCGCGCATCACTTTCCGAGGCCGCCGCCTCGGCGCACATCAGCCGTCCGGGGCCGCTGCCCCGACATCCACCAAACCCGACGTAGGAGAAAACCAGACGCACCAAGCTCAAGCTAACTCTCCCAAGCAACGCCCCCAAGGGGGAAACGACGAAGACGCCGCCGTCGCCCGCTCCGGAAACATCAGGAGCTTAGGTTTTCACCCGGAGAGCCCGAGCCCCACGTAGAAGAAGATGAGTTCCACAACAACGCCTCCAAGGAGGGAAACGACGCCCGAGAGCGCCGCCGTCGACGGCACCGACAAAGTCGGGTCAAGGCTTTCGCCCGGAACACACACATCCCTATGGAAGCCTGCAGATCTGATCCACCCAAAAGCGTGGAGATCGTTCGAGCCGTTCCTGTTGTGCCTTGCACTCTCCAACGTCGACCACCAAGCTTCGCCGTGCAGCACCCACAGCAGCAGCACCTCAAGCTGCGGCTGAGAAGCGAGCGCACACGCCACCACGGCCAATACGCCATGACTCCCAGCCTGGGGCCGCCGCCCCGGCTTCCTCCTCGCCCCTGCCCGCACATGCCCAGATCGGGCGAACTCATCGCGGCAAGGAGCAGAGCACCCAAGCAGCAGAGCACCGCCCGAGCCTCCACGCCGCACCTCCCCGCCAGGCCACGCAGCCGCCCAACGCGACCGCCCAGCACCAGCCCGCTGCCCCCCAGCGCCGCGCCAGATCAGCGCCAGATCCACGCGCCGCCCCGCACCTGGCTGCCATCTGCCATGCCGCCCCCGCCGGATCCCGTCGATGCTCACCAAGGCCGCACCCCCAATCACCGGATCGAGGACTCCCATCTCCTGGCTGCCTCGTCGCCGCACGCAGCCGAAGAAGCCCGCCAGGCGCCTCCCCCACCCGATCCAGATCGAGGACGAGGCGAGCCAGCCCCACCACCGCGCCGCCCGGCACACAGCCCACTCTGCCGCCGCCGAGAAAGCGCCGGAGAGCCGCCACGCCGCTGCGCCCGGCGCCAGCGCCGCGTCCCGCCGTGGCCGCCCCGTCCCGCATCGAGGCCACCACGCGAGGAGCCGAGACCGCCCCGCCGCCGCCGGCGCCGGCCAGGCTTTGCCTGGCCGCACCCTGTGGCGGCGGCGAGGGAGGAGGAGCGTGGGTGAAGGGGCCTCTGGAGGCGGCGGCGTGGTCGCCCTCCCCGTCGCACGTGGGGCGACGCGGGAGGGAGATGTAAAATTTTACATACATAGAAAGATAGGCAATAAAAAAAAAAATTGGAATCTAATTTGCTTTCAATGTACTTTGATTAAAAAATGTAATTCGACCCTATACCTGATGCACAAAATAAAGAAGGTGGTACACAAACACTGAACTCTTTATTCTGCAATGCATTACAAATGATAATAACACTTGAATGCCTTTTTTAATTCTTAAAATAGTTTGCCACATGAAAGCATGTGGATTGTTATTATCCATTAATTAAAAATAACACATGAATGATTTTTTTCCTTTAAACAAATGTTCCAACCAGAAACTTCATTGCAATATGCAATTGACATAATATGGATTTAGGCACTTCAAACCATAAAATTTACCATTTAGAAAGTAATACAGAAAAACACATGTTCTAGAACATGCTACACCTACCTCTCTTGTGACAGGTAGACATGTCAATCTTTGATAACATTTATTGTCTAAACTTTTATTGCCATTTATTTGTATTTTTATAACAATTTTTCAATTTTGTTTGAGTTATGTAAGTTCATATTTTGTGTATTGGCTAAAAAGGATTTTCACATAAAACTTAAAAGGAAATGTGTGTGTTGAAATAGGAGCTACGCCATAAAAGGGAAGCAAGCAACTCCTATTGAAACACCAACCAACTAGAGAGAAACCCTAATTAGACATACACTCATACATTAACATCAAATATAAGGGTGAAAGTGTGAATGACATATATTTAGGAACGGAGGGAGTAGGTCACAACTCACAAGTTTACAACATATTTTTTTCATCTATTAGCACAAAAGTCAAATAATGCACAGTAGGACTGAGGAGAAGGTTTATAATATGTGTGCGGGCGTGCGTGCAAGAGAGACAGAGAATAGACAGCCCCAAATTGTCTCCGTGTGTCTAGGCTATATCCAAAAACCCATACAATATGTGAGAAGGAAATGGGGTAAGGATGTGTATGGACGGCACGCCAGATCGGGTCGAAAAAAGACAGTTTTCTAAAATATTACACGGCATCCCAAAGATATTGACGTTATGAATTGCTACGAACTTAAATGCTTAATACAATCAACAGAAAAGCTACCAGCATGCTTCTCCATTTTGAGCCAGTCCACCTATTGAGGACTTCTTGTTTAAAACCTGCACTCATTCTAGATAGCCTGCAAAACAGGAGGTAAATGTCAGTACAAAGAACGCCCGTGCGTTGCCATGCCTTTTTTTTCATGTGCACAATAATACAATGCATATCAAATTTTGCAGATATCGATTATTTTATTACACCTGTAAATATAATACATATAAAACTTTGTATGTATAGAAAATATATCCTGCAATCATAAAAATAACTGAAATCCACTTCACTCGCAATTTAACTCAACCATGTATACAGAGAGAGAAATGATCCAAATAATTATATGTTACAAACCGAGATAACCTATTAGATGCACTTACGATATTCCCGTACAAGGTCAGTGACCCGTGCGTTGCAACGGAAAATAAATCACACGTCTCTGGACACCTACGCCTGATATGTATGCATGCATGCACGTGCTTGCGCATGGCTCTGTTGGTTCACATTTGCGCTCCCATGTCTGCCTAATTCTAGTAGGGCAATGTTTATGCTTGTAGCCAAATTGATATACTGATTGATCACCGATGCATTTGCTAGGTTACTTCTGAAAAGCACTGCCTTGCACTATGGACACGCGACGCTGGATATCATGGACAAGATCGACTGGTTATTGACGATGTCTCTGTCTCGCACATGATTCCTATTCCGACCTACCAATGTCGCCCATGACAGCGTAGACAAGCTTCTTCGGACGGTGAGAGTATGGAAAAATAAATAAACATGTGCTTAGAAACCGAAAAAACAATTTATCACGCATACCATATTTTTCGTGTGCCATGCCACTCAAAGAACTTTGCACGTAAGAAAACAGTATTTAGTTTTTAGAAATTACTCAGAAGTACCTTAAAGCCATTCTTGAAAAAAAATACACTCTCTTTTAACTGCTTGCTTCTGAGGCACAGCAAACCCCGTCAAGCCACGATTCCACGAGGAGCATCAGCAGCAGCTGACTTTTTTTCATGACGTCGTGCAATGCTTCTTCAAAAAAGTACAAATAAACCATCTACTCCCTCCGTCCGAAAATACATGTCGTCAGAATGGATAAAAGGGGATGTATCTAGGCATATTTAAGTTCTAAATACATCCCTTTTATTTATTTTGATGACAAGTATTTCCGGATGGAGGGAGTAGTATTTAGAAACAGAGGAAGTGCATACTGCATGGTCACACACCTCAAGATCAAACATCAGGAATCGGTCTACTGCTGAAACACACCGACAGTTAAAATGAATCAGTACATTGATCTTATAAATTCTGAAGAGACCTCCCGTTTTTATCTTTTAAATTCTGAATCTGTAGAGAGAATAGGAGGCTCAGGCTAACTAACCAAATGCCTGGACATTCAAGGCGACACCTATGTCAATCTTCTACCATAAGGCACCTTCTCTCCCAAGGCTGAATACAGAAAAGGTAGACATGGAAACAAATCACTTATCTATATAGATTTCTAGCCCAGTGGCACATTCAGGATTCGTTCTTTGTACCGATTCTTCTAAACTTTACTTGCCAACAACCCATTCCAAGCAGGGAAATAAGGCATCCAGATTTGGATTGTTAGAGAAAATAAAGAATTGAGTACTTTGGCCGTTGCAAACCCATGTATATGAGGGCGAGAGAGGCATCTTAGTAGCTAGCTCAGCCAGCAATGGTGATTCTCGCTGCTTCTTGCTCCTCGCCTCCTCCTGGGCGATGCTAGTCACTGCTCCTACCTGGAAGAGCCAAAAGAGATTCAGAGATATATAAGATGACAGAGAGCAGAGAGTAGTACAATGGCATGAAGAGATTCTTTGTTCAGCCACTGCCGCTCCGAGCACCATCAGCAGGCTGCACTTACCAGGCTCCCGTGCTCTTTTCTACTCCGTTTCCGTTTCCGGCAGCCGCACATACGCAGGGCCAGTACATGGGCGGCGGTGACGGCAAGCACGCTTCAGTTCTGCGGCGATTCACTCATGGGCCTGGTTGAACTTTGCAGAACTATCACTTATTATTCCCTCCAGCATAAGAAATACACCACATCCACGAGCTTAACACCTTGGCATGTTCAGAATTTCAGTGAAGGGAGATTGAACAGAGATAAAAATCTGGAGTGATGTTTTTAGCTAAATAACTCAAGGAAAAGATGATCTTGTCACTAAGCTAGATCTGAAATTGTCTCCAAAAGACACATCGTGCAACCTAAAAATCATGAGTAAATAAGTAGTACACGAAATCATGAGGTTAATATGGTGTCATCATCAGATAGTATTAGTTTGTAAAAGATACCCTAATAGATATAAGCTCAATATTCATTGATGTGATTCTGCAATAAATCTGAAAAAGCAACTCTGAATTGCTCAAAAATAATAATGAAACTCTTATTTGCTTGAGACAAACTGAAAATACCTCGAGACCTTTTTGCCAATAATGGTGGTTCGACCTCCTGGGAAGAGACATGAGGGAGGTGGTAAAGATCGGAACTTAGTAGAGGACACCGATGAGGCGATGACAGTAGATCCTTCCTCTTCCTCAAATATCCCCCCATGTCTTTCTTGAAGGCTTGAGAAAATCATGATTGGGACCATCTAAAGAATGCAACGGTGCAGCGTTACAAATCAGATTCAATCCAACGCGAACAACAGAAGTGTCTCATGGATCCCCTGAAAACAACACGAAGTTGAAGCCCTCAGACCGGTTGTCGCGAATCCTGATGATTTCGCAGGGCATGCTTCCGAAACATGTCGCTACCGAACGATCCACCAGTTCTGCTGGATGAGGTGTCCCGATTGGAAATCGTGCTGGAGCTAGGATTCTCCCAATTGGACGCAGATGCTGGCGATTGGGTTTTCTAGGTGGTGGTGGTGGGGGGGGGGGGGTCTGAAGACCCCCAAAGCAGGTGTTACGGTTCAGAAAACGTGCCAGAGTTAGGGTTCCTTCGGCTGGTGTGTTGGAGGGTGGAGGAGATAACATGTAGAGGATAGGGGAATTGGAGAGGCAGCGGGGTATGATTTATGAGGATGAAAGGGGAAGAAGAGTCCGGCACATTCTTGGTTGCCTGTTCCTTTTGCTTGGCTTTGAAGCTTTCAACATTGCTGAAATGAGATGAGATATATCATCAGGCACAGGCCCAAGTCATGTGCAAAAGGGCACCCTAGGTGTGTGTGCAAAAGGTCATGCTAGGTGCGTGTGCAAAAAATCAGGCAAGGGACGTCTTCGTATCAGGATGGAAACGAGGTACGTAACCTTTGGCGGACAAAGAATATTATTTTTGATAAAAAAAGATAATTAGACGTATGAAGAACTATGAAAGTCTCCGTCCTTTATTATTAGGTAGAGACAATGTTGGGGATATCGCTTATCGGAAACTTATCGGTCGACCCATGATAAGGGGTAAATCGGCCAGTTTATCGGCATATCGGCCGATTTATCGCCATATCGGCTAATTTATCGGCCGATTTATCTTATCGGTTAGACAGTGGTAAGCGATAAATCGGCCGATTTATCGGCATATCGGAAGATATCTTGAACTGTGGGTAGAGATAGTTATGAGAAAATTGCAGTAATACACAACATTTAGTGGTGAAATAACGCAAAACCACAAGTCCAAGTGTTTTTAACTAATACCCACATCTTCTGATGTGAACTGCATACCTTTCACAGGCACAAGTTCTTGGAGCATGTTCTCATCCTGCACACATACAACACGGAATGTTTCTTTTTTTGTTAATGAGAATGCACAAGCTGAAACTATGCGTAATAACTGAACTGCAGTAGTCAGGCAAGGATGCTTACGTGCGTGTACTGTTTTTCTTCTAACGGTGTTTGCAGCTCACCGATGTTTATTGGGCATGGAGGGGTGACAACAGACCTGTGTAATTGAGGATCGCGAGGAGGCAGGAGTGTGGAGAACTTTACTTTTTTGGTTGCCTGCGGCCCTCCTTGATTCTGCTTCCGATTCTTTTGTTGGGCAGTAGGCGGCCTTGGTGGAATTCCACTGTCCCTTTGTCGACGAATCGTTTGCACATGGACCTGCCGAACTTGCTGGGTTTCAACATCGGCTTCTGGAGGTGCTATATCATCCGTTCTGATCTGCTGACCAAATGTTTCAAAGACACGCGTGTACCTTGGCTGCATAACTGTTATGATTTGCTCCTCGTCATCATCCTCTTCCTCATCATGTTTCTGCGCGTGTTCACCCATGAAGACCAGATCGTCGTCGTCCTCCTCTTCATCCTGCGGTTTTTTTGTTTCACTGCCTTCTCCATCTCGAATGATGTTTGGTTCGCTGTTTTCATCTTTATCCTCTACATGTTCCTCCACGGAGTAGGCAGTTCTGTTTGTCGTGTTAAAGAAACCCCTAGGTAATTCAGGTGTTATCCATCCAGGCATCTCCCACTCTTCTCTTCCAATGCAGTTCAGGGGCTCAGGGTCGTAAATGATTCGAGGCATCTTCTGTTTTTGAGGCATAGCGAATTCCTGCAGGTTATTAAGCCAAAGCTTTTTTTTTATGCATGTCAACAATGAAATGAACTGCATCTTTCGTTCTATATATCATTATATTTCTGCAAACGGTAAGAATTTGCACTTTCAATGAGTCATTCTACAGCAGGGGCACTGTTAGTTAACGTGAAGAAACAATGCACTTCAGCTCTAGGAACAACGCTCTACTTTTTTAGTCAATGTGGACTGCAATTTTCATCCATACAGCGTCTTTTATTTTTCGAACTATCCTTTTCTGATTTTCTACTTTTGGAGACACATGTTACTGCAGTCGACGCAAGATGGGGGACTGCATGTGTATAAAAACGGCACTGCAAACTGGATGGGGGGGTTGGTATGTTGATTTTCTTACCTTATATGCAGTTCCCTCCTTCTGCAGATGCAGCTCTTGCAGCTGTTGTCGTGCAGTCCACCTCCGCTGCAGGAACTCATGCGCTTTTTCCACCTTGGCCATTGTTGCGGGAGAAGGCTGGACGTGCACCATTGCAGTTCGCATCCATGACGAATGCGATGTAGTAGTCAACGTTGCAGTTCGCTTCCCCCTGTCATGCATGGCTGAGGCTGGATGCTTCAGGGGCGGATCCTCCAGGTGTTGTTGGGGCGAAGGTGAGGTGCGGCGTCGCTTCCTAAACGCCGCCGCGGAAATTTCGTCCCCGACGGACTGCATCGCCGGCCGCTTTGGCGGGCGCTCCGCTGCCGCTACGAGGCGGGGGGAGGGGGTGGAGGTGAGGTGCAGGACGCCGGCCGCCGGCCGCCGTGCGCTCGGCGCTAGGAGGCGGGGAGGGGTGGGGAGAGGACGCCTGCCGCCGTCCGCCGTGCGGCCCCGCGCTAGGATGCGGGGAGGGGTGGGG
>LR738712.1:743000470-743011629 GCA_902687465.1 Secale cereale
ATATGAGCCGAAACAGACCTAAAGTCAACCCGTTCCATATATCAAGCAATGACATAGAAAAAATGCCTTATGTTTTGCCAAAATATCATTGAATTCCTGTTCTGGCAAATCACAAGCACTCGATATGTCCTACATTGTAGCACAAGTCATGCTAAAATTCATGAAAAAATTCGGCATGACCTTTGCTAAAGACAAGACATATCGAGCGCCTGAAATTTGCCGGAACGGAAATGAATCAACATTCCGGTAAAACATAGGCCACTCAGAGGTACATTGCAAACAAGAACACCAAGACATCATCTATATTCAGAATGCATCATCATCGACATCAATGACATCGCGACTAGCACTAGCATTTTCATCATCGACATTTACAACACATTATCATTTGGCTATTCTCAACTAGAGGTCTTAAGGGGTCGGCGATGGGGACGACTGCGGGGATGAGGCACGGGCAAATACTTGATTTTTCAGTATAAAATGTAAACAATATATATTAACCACTTACTATAAATAAACTAGTTCTATTACGCACTTACTACAAATAAACTAGTTCTATTAAGCACTTAATTAACCTAATTAATCTAATTAACCTAGCTAGCCAACCTAGTTAAACTAGCTAGTTAGGGAGGAATGAGGAGGAGGAGGAGGAGGGAGGAGTGAGGGGCAGTGGGAAGAGGGGGGAGAGAGGAGAGATGAGGAGGGCAATGGGGGAAGGGAGGAGTGAGGAGGGCGCGGCCGGAGGAGGAGGAAGTGGCCGGAGGACGAGTAGGAGTAGGAAGTGGCCGGAGGAGGAGGAGGGCGCGGCCGAAGGAGGAGACAGAGGGCGGTGGGAGGAGGGAAGAGGTGGCATTAACAACGAGGAGGACGGCGGCGGCAATGCGGCGATGGCGGCGACAAGGGTGGAGAGGTAGAGTGAGAAGATCGGATGAGAGGGAGAGTGAGAGGGTGGGCCGCGCGGGGAAGACGATAAGTTAGGGTTAGTAGCAGCGCGGGTTGGGGACAAGCGTTGCTACTACGGAGCATAGCAATAACGATGGATAACGGTCAGCTTTGCTGCTAAGTGGGGCTAGGCATGTGTGCCCAGTTCAAACTTAGCAGCATCGCGTGTTAGAAAAATGCGCTACTGCTAAGAGGATAGCAGTAGCGCCTTTTCTTGCCATGCTCTACTCCTAAGTAGCAGTAGCGCCTCATGTTATCCAGCGCTACAGATAAGATTCTGTGTATAAGGTTTTCCCTAGTAGTGGGAGGTGGTCAGAGGGCGGAGCGGGGTTGTCCCGAGGCGGCTATCAAACCTAGGGAGTCGGGCAATGCACATGAGGAGAAGATGACATTCGTCGAGGGAGGGGTTCCACTCCAACGGTCAGACCTATTAGACCTATTACACATACTAGATGGTGCTTTTTAAGGAATGTTTTCTGGATAAATAAAGGACAATGAATTTGCTTGAGTGGGTATTTTATATATAACTAGTATACTGCCCGTGCGTTGTCACGGGCTTTTGAAAATTTGTATTGGCTGCATGTAAAATTTTACATACATAGAAAGATAGGCAATAAAAAATAAAAAATAATTGGAATCTAATTTGCTTTCAATGTACTTCGATTAAAAAATGTAATTCGACCCTATACCTGATGCACAAAATAAAGAAGGTGGTACACAAACACTGAACTCTTTATTCTGCAATGCATTACAAATGATAATAACACTTGAATGCCTTTTTTAATTCTTAAAATAGTTTGCCACATGAAAGCATGTGGATTGTTATTATCCATTAATTAAAAATAACACATGAATGATTTTTTTCCTTTAAACAAATGTTCCAACCAGAAACTTCATTGCAATATGCAATTGACATAATATGGATTTAGGCACTTCAAACCATAAAATTTACCATTTAGAAAGTAATACAGAAAAACACATGTTCTAGAACATGCTACACCTACCTCTCTTGTGACAGGTAGACATGTCAATCTTTGATAACATTTATTGTCTAAACTTTTATTGCCATTTATTTGTATTTTTATAACAATTTTTCAATTTTGTTTGAGTTATGTAAGTTCATATTTTGTGTATTGGCTAAAAAGGATTTTCACATAAAACTTAAAAGGAAATGTGTGTGTTGTAATAGGAGCTACGCCATAAAAGGGAAGCAAGCAACTCCTATTGAAACACCAACCAACTAGAGAGAAACCCTAATTAGACATACACTCATACATTAACATCAAATATAAGGGTGAAAGTGTGAATGACATATATTTAGGAACGGAGGGAGTAGGTCACAACTCACAAGTTTACAACATATTTTTTCATCTATTAGCACAAAAGTCAAATAATGCACAGTAGGACTGAGGAGAAGGTTTATAATATGTGTGCGCGCGTGCGTGCAAGAGAGAGAGAGAATAGACAGCCCCAAATTGTCTCCGTGTGTCTAGGCTATATCCAAAAACCCATACAATATGTGAGAAGGAAATGGGGTAAGGATGT
Source organism: Secale cereale (assembly GCA_902687465.1). Lineage (NCBI taxonomy): Eukaryota > Viridiplantae > Streptophyta > Magnoliopsida > Poales > Poaceae > Secale > Secale cereale. Next base: position 743,002,958 of record LR738712.1, read on the forward strand.
GTATGGACGGCACGCCAGATCAGGTCGAAAAAAGACAGTTTTCTAAAATATTACACGGCATCCCAAAGATATTGACGTTATGAATTGCTACGAACTTACTCCCTCCGTCCGGGTTTATTAGGCCTAAAGACAACTTCTCTTAGACCAAGACACATAGTAATTTGCTCATATTAATTCTTCTATTACACTCCCAATGCACTCTCTCACATGCATGCAGCCAATGAAAAAACACGCATGAAGTGTATTAATTTTCCAGCCATGGCACCAACAACAATGATTTTTAAGGCAACCAATGAAATGGTTGCATGCATGCATCTTTCCAAAGCGAGGCCTTATAAAAAGGGACATGCTTGTGATGCTAAGAGGCCTAATAAACCCGGACGGAGGGAGTAAATGCTTAATACAATCAACAGAAAAGCTACCAGCATGCTTCTCCATTTTGAGCCAGTCCACCTATTGAGGACTTCTTGTTTAAAACCTGCACTCATTCTAGATAGCCTGCAAAACAGGAGGTAAATGTCAGTACAAAGAACGCCCGTGCGTTGCCATGCCTTTTTTTTCATGTGCACAATAATACAATGCATATCAAATTTTGCAGATATCGATTATTTTATTACACCTGTAAATATAATACATATAAAACTTTGTATGTATAGAAAATATATCCTGCAATCATAAAAATAACTGAAATCCACTTCACTCGCAATTTAACTCAACCATGTATACAGAGAGAGAAATGATCCAAATAATTATATGTTACAAACCGAGATAACCTATTTGATGCACTTACGATATTCCCGTACAAGGTCAGTGACCCGTGCGTTGCAACGGAAAATAAATCACACGTCTCTGGACACCTACGCCTGATATGTATGCATGCATGCACGTGCTTGCGCATGGCTCTGTTGGTTCACATTTGCGCTCCCATGTCTGCCTAATTCTAGTAGGGCAATGTTTATGCTTGTAGCCAAATTGATATACTGATTGATCACCGATGCATTTGCTAGGTTACTTCTGAAAAGCACTGCCTTGCACTATGGACACGTGACGCTGGATATCATGGACAAGATCGACTGGTTATTGACGATGTCTCTGTCTCGCACATGATTCCTATTCCGACCTACCAATGTCGCCCATGACAGCGTAGACAAGCTTCTTCGGACGGTGAGAGTATGGAAAAATAAATAAACATGTGCTTAGAAACCGAAAAAACAATTTATCACGCATACCATATTTTTCGTGTGCCATGCCACTCAAAGAACTTTGCACGTAAGAAAACAGTATTTAGTTTTTAGAAATTACTCAGAAGTACCTTAAAGCCATTCTTGAAAAAAAAATACACTCTCTTTTAACTGCTTGCTTCTGAGGCACAGCAAACCCCGTCAAGCCACGATTCCACGAGGAGCATCAGCAGCAGCTGACTTTTTTTCATGACGTCGTGCAATGCTTCTTCAAAAAAGTACAAATAAACCATCTACTCCCTCCGTCCGAAAATACATGTCGTCAGAATGGATAAAAGGGGATGTATCTAGGCATATTTAAGTTCTAAATACATCCCTTTTATTTATTTTGATGACAAGTATTTCCGGATGGAGGGAGTAGTATTTAGAAACAGAGGAAGTGCATACTGCATGGTCACACACCTCAAGATCAAACATCAGGAATCGGTCTACTGCTGAAACACACCGACAGTTAAAATGAATCAGTACATTGATCTTATAAATTCTGAAGAGACCTCCCGTTTTTATCTTTTAAATTCTGAATCTGTAGAGAGAATAGGAGGCTCAGGCTAACTAACCAAATGCCTGGACATTCAAGGCGACACCTATGTCAATCTTCTACCATAAGGCACCTTCTCTCCCAAGGCTGAATACAGAAAAGGTAGACATGGAAACAAATCACTTATCTATATAGATTTCTAGCCCAGTGGCACATTCAGGATTCGTTCTTTGTACCGATTCTTCTAAACTTTACTTGCCAACAACCCATTCCAAGCAGGGAAATAAGGCATCCAGATTTGGATTGTTAGAGAAAATAAAGAATTGAGTACTTTGGCCGTTGCAAACCCATGTATATGAGGGCGAGAGAGGCATCTTAGTAGCTAGCTCAGCCAGCAATGGTGATTCTCGCTGCTTCTTGCTCCTCGCCTCCTCCTGGGCGATGCTAGTCACTGCTCCTGCCTGGAAGAGCCAAAAGAGATTCAGAGATATATAAGATGACAGAGAGCAGAGAGTAGTACAATGGCATGAAGAGATTCTTTGTTCAGCCACTGCCGCTCCGAGCACCATCAGCAGGCTGCACTTACCAGGCTCCCGTGCTCTTTTCTACTCCGTTTCCGTTTCCGGCAGCCGCACATACGCAGGGCCAGTACATGGGCGGCGGTGACGGCAAGCACGCTTCAGTTCTGCGGCGATTCACTCACGGGCCTGGTTGAACTTTGCAGAACTATCACTTATTATTCCCTCCAGCATAAGAAATACACCACATCCACGAGCTTAACACCTTGGCATGTTCAGAATTTCAGTGAAGGGAGATTGAACAGAGATAAAAATCTGGAGTGATGTTTTTAGCTAAATAACTCAAGGAAAAGATGATCTTGTCACTAAGCTAGATCTGAAATTGTCTCCAAAAGACACATCGTGCAACCTAAAAATCATGAGTAAATAAGTAGTACACGAAATCATGAGGTTAATATGGTGTCATCATCAGATAGTATTAGTTTGTAAAAGATACCCTAATAGATATAAGCTCAATATTCATTGATGTGATTCTGCAATAAATCTGAAAAAGCAACTCTGAATTGCTCAAAAATAATAATGAAACTCTTATTTGCTTGAGACAAACTGAAAATACCTCGAGACCTTTTTGCCAATAATGGTGGTTCGACCTCCTGGGAAGAGACATGAGGGAGGTGGTAAAGATCGGAACTTAGTAGAGGACACCGATGAGGCGATGACAGTAGATCCTTCCTCTTCCTCAAATATCCCCCCATGTCTTTCTTGAAGGCTTGAGAAAATCATGATTGGGACCATCTAAAGAATGCAACGGTGCAGCGTTACAAATCAGATTCAATCCAACGCGAACAACAGCAGTGTCTCATGGATCCCCTGAAAACAACACGAAGTTGAAGCCCTCAGACCGGTTGTCGCGAATCCTGATGATTTCGCAGGGCATGCTTCCGAAACATGTCGCTACCGACGATCCACCAGTTCTGCTGGATGAGGTGTCCCGATTGGAAATCGTGCTGGAGCTAGGATTCTCCCAATTGGACGCAGATGCTGGCGATTGGGTTTTCTAGGTGGTGGTGGTGGGGGGGGGGGGTCTGAAGACCCCCAAAGCAGGTGTTACGGTTCAGAAAACGTGCCAGAGTTAGGGTTCCTTCGGCTGGTGTGTTGGAGGGTGGAGGAGATAGCATGTAGAGGATAGGGGAATTGGAGAGGCAGCGGGGTATGATTTATGAGGATGAAAGGGGAAGAAGAGTCCGGCACATTCTTGGTTGCCTGTTCCTTTTGCTTGGCTTTGAAGCTTTCAACATTGCTGAAATGAGATGAGATATATCATCAGGCACAGGCCCAAGTCACGTGCAAAAGGGCACCCTAGGTGTGTGTGCAAAAGGTCATGCTAGGTGCGTGTGCAAAAAATCAGGCAAGCGACGTCTTCGTATCAGGATGGAAACGAGGTACGTAACCTTTGGCGGACAAAGAATATTATTTTTGGTAAAAAAAGATAATTAGACGTATGAAGAACTATGAAAGTCTCCGTCCTTTATTATTAGGTAGAGACAATGTTGGGGATATCGCTTATCGGAAACTTATCGGTCGACCCATGATAAGGGGTAAATCGGCCAGTTTATCGGCATATCGGCCGATTTATCGCCATATCGGCTAATTTATCGGCCGATTTATCTTATCGGTTAGACAGTGGTAAGCGATAAATCGGCCGATTTATCGGCATATCGGAAGATATCTTGAACTGTGGGTAGAGATAGTTATGAGAAAATTGCAGTAATACACAACATTTAGTGGTGAAATAACGCAAAACCACAAGTCCAAGTGTTTTTAACTAATACCCACAACTCAGGAGGTAATTAGTAACAAAAATTAAACCACAAGCATGTCAAGAAGTTCTACAAACTTAACAAGTACACTGGCATCAAACTGATTTATCTCAATCCTCGTTTAGGTTTGATCACCACCAACGGCTAGCTGCCATGAACTGCCCAACAAAATTATGCTCCATTGGTGGCCATTGCCTGAACTGCATTGTTGCTATGATTTACCTCACTTTATGAACCAAAAGGGCCAGGCTGCTTAATGAAGTTACTTCATTGTGTCACTACAATTGTCGTATCTGTATAATGAAAATTGATCTGTAATTTAGTTATCTGTTTGTCATACAACAAAGAATGGAAGACCTATAATTGTATTAATGCCATATTCGACAATAATTTTCAGTTCATGGAGATCCCAATTAATATGACTTAAGATAAGCTTAATTGTATTTATCTAGTTATAAGAAGGTTAACAAGTAGAAAGAATGGAGCAAAACTGACCTGCACATTGATTCTTGATCCTCTTCACTTCACCACTTTTATTGTCAGCTACGTACTATAGAAGCAATATTGTGTCTTGCGGTATTATTGTTCTGGAATATAATTGCAAGTGATGTAAAATTTTCAAATATTAGGCACGGATCAAACGATATAAATTTAGCACCAAAATACCTTTAACTGTAAGTAGTCACCAACTTCTGGGTTGTATGGAAGATCCAATACCTCATTTTCATACATTAGTTCGTTTATATTTTTCAGTAGCATCCCATCAAAGTCACTACAAGATAACCCGTTGATTAAATAGATATGAAGATAAAACAAAGAAAATATTTAGAGATGTGTTTATAACGTATTATCTCATATATTGTATATAAACCTGAAGAATCCTTTGCGGGCATGGCATGCAATATTTGTTAGAAAATGAAGCGCACTATGACCATTCGCCACCTGAGGTAAAATGCATGCAATATTTTAGACTAGTCCCGATATGACCTACATAAACCAAAATACAGAAGCATTAAGATACAAATAAGTTACCTTGTCTTCAGGGGCAAATAATGGTTTGTAAGGTGGCGCTACAAAAACTCGTCGTTTATCTCTCTCATCCCAAACATCCCTACGGTCATCAAGCACCATGGCCATACTTGGATGACATAAGCTATCTCGAAACACAAGCTCAAGTGACTTCTTGGAATCTGACATCCAATAAAAAGAAGGTGCATGAGGTACGAGCAAGAGACATAGTTAGCGTTACTTAGTATTCCATCTGTCGGCAAATGTCGCATTTACTCATACGTAAAGATTTTATAGTAGTTATGTTTGTAAACAATAACATGCATGACGACACAAATAATGTGAATTATTAGTTTGTTTTAAGTCAAAATGCTATGCAACACTAGCTACATAAAATTAACACAAAGAAATATATTATCTGTTTTTGTGTAAAGTGTTAAAGAAATATTACTTGGCAGCTAGTAATCTACGTACTTATTCATATCAAGCGTAGCTATCACTATTTAGCATGCAATCAGTGTGAGTCTTATGATAGAAAATAATCAAAATTTGTGCCTAATTTTACCTGGCCTCACACATATTAAACGTTGTGAAATCTCATTTAGGCTGATCAAACGGCCTTCTGGATCAAGCAGCCTCCATATCTCAAGAGCATAATCTCTTCCTGCCATTGTGCAAACATAGACTTTAAATCTTTGGCGCCCACTGGCAGTAATCAAATAACCCTTCATGTCATCCCAACCAGGCCTTATGTTTACAAAATGACCAGTGCTTGGATCCTGAATGGCATGTAATATTGCAAGAAGTAAGAAGCGATGATATAAGTAATTAAATATTGACAAGAAAATATACAAAGATTTCAAACATATATTGGAAAATACCGCAAATAACGTATACTTGAAAATAACTGGTGTATAATAAATTAAGAAAACAGAAACGAGCATGTAAATTTTAGGACAAGAAGAGCTGCGAAAATATCCACAATTAACATTGTACAGAGAACGCTATTTTAGTATACAAGCGATGTGAGCCTGCTGCTACTAACACAGATGTGGTTCTTCTGGACTTTGTTGATTTGGCTTGCGTAAACCAGCTTATTTGGAACTAGACCTACATAATTCACAGATAATAACATTTCTAGAATTTTGACCTAACTAAAGTGGGCTCAATCTTGAGATCAATGTCACAGTCGATTGAATCGGGGTTAAACTCTGTATTTTATGTTGGCTGCTCGTTATAAGCCGGAAGCCCGAAACCATATGCCACAAGTCTAACATAGTAATATCATAGACGTCTAGAAAAAGAAGGAACTTCTTTGATAAATTAAACAAAACAATGTAAACAACAATATAACGGTCCTTTATGGACTTTTAATATTAGTTTGTATGCAACATAAATACTAATCGGCTACAATGAAAATACTAATATGCTAGAACAAGAATACTATGGATATTGTGGCTTAATTTGATGAGCATCACTGAAGAAATTTTCAAACAACATTTTGAGCAACCAATTATATTAAAGATACTTTGGTGATTTACAATATAGTATTAAATGAGGTCATACCATTGGAGCGATGCGAGTCAGTACCGCATTCCTGCCCGGTACCCTGATTATAGGACGGGTAATAAGCTCGAGCTCTCCACTGGGTTTACACAACATGCCCTGTTCACCATGGCTCCTCACTGTCTTGAGACAATCCATAGTTATAGTACCTATTTCATTGAAATCGACAAGCAATTGTTTGTCTTTAAAAGTCCGATTAAACTCGTTGGACATTGCTGATTCATTAGCAGCATCAAGCTCTGAATCCTCCAAGCCTGACATAATCTTGTCCAAACGTCTTTCGAACATTTCCGCTGTGTTTGAAAACACAACGGTTTCGTCAAGATCAAGCACAAGGGCAAGGCATCGCTTATTAAGCATCTGATGGCATGCGGTGTAAAGCCCAATTGGTGCAGACCAACACCAGAAGCCAGCTAGACCTTTCACCTGCTTGCTTTGCATAGCAATGAGGTGTAGTTCCTCCTCTCCGGCCTCCACCACAGCAGTCTACACACAGAACAATGATTTGATGAGACGAATTAATAATTTACACATATCCATATACCTCAGTTAATTGAATCAGAAGTCATGGGAAGTTCATGTCATCCTATGTTACGTCTCAACTATATGTATATTATTGGTTCTGCACATGATTTTTAATGCAATATGTGTACCAAAACATGGAGCTACTGCACTGGAAGGATACAATTACCTTGAACGTTGAAGCAAGTATGAAGTGCACTACTAGTGGAGCAAATCAAGAGGGGCCTCTATTTACCTGATGTATCCTCGTTAATTCTAAAATAAGAATTGACATGATGTTGGTTCGGATAAAAACCATGAGACTTTGACGCCCGATAAAAACCAGAAATTCGGGATACTACATCTGAACTATATATATTATTGGTTCTTCAAATGATTTAGTGCAATATTTGTAACAAAACATTGAGCTACTGCACTGGAAAGACACAACCTTGAACCTTCAAACAAGTATGAGGTGCACTACTGGTGGAGCAAATCAATCAGACCACTTTTTACCTGATGTATCCTCCATGTTAATTGTAAAATACAAAAATGATGGAATTGATATGATGTTGGTTCGTCTAATTCAGTACCACGAGACTTTGACCCCCCAGCTAAAATCCAGAAATTCGGGATGTATATCATAATTCATAAACGTAAAAATGTGTGCAAGCCATGGGAGATCCAGAAAACATAAATCGTAGGCCGTAGATGGCTAGACGAGATGCTACTACATATACGTACCATGCCCTTCTTCCAGCAGGAGTCGTGGAGCCTGTGCAGGAGGGACGTGGGATGGAGATCCGCTGCTTTGGCCTGGAGCTTGCAGCGCAAAGAGTAGGCGCTGATCACCTGCAGCACGGCCAGCGGAGGGCACCTCTCGCTCGCCGGCGAACGGCAGCTGATCCGGATCTCGTTCCTCGGGAACACGGCCGGTTGGCGGAGATCCATGCAAGATGACGATGCGCTTTCAGTTCCTGGTGGGAAGAGCACGTCGACGTCGCCGAGGAACACGCTGCCGTCGAACAAGGGCATGCTCCTCCTGGTCACAGCGCCGGCGGCGGCCATCATGGTGGTGTGCTTGCTGGTGGTGGCAGGGGGCGGGGGTTGGTAGGTGGGAGCCTCGGAGATGGGTGTGAACGAGAGACGTCGCCCGGTTGGAAATGGAAGGTATTTCATGCATGCCTCCGACAGGAAATGGTAGCTATTTACATGGCTCCCCCAGGAAATGGTAGGTATTTACATGGCTCCCCCAGGAAATGGTAGGTATTACATGGGGGCTGGCAGGATGTGGGCCCGGACTGCCAGGGAACGGGTGAGCGTTATTCAAAAAAAAATTAGAAATCTCTAAAAGGTCTTCTATTTAAAAACGGAGGGAGTACAATATGTTCATATCAACAAAACACGAATTACACATGTCTTTTGGAACTCATGATCTCATGATCGAGAATGTATTATACAATACGATATAAAGTGTTAGTCAAGAACTCATGATCGAGAATGTATTATACAATCAAATTCATAAAGACAAAATGATAGT